>UYYA01001383.1:0-14836 GCA_900624975.1 Angiostrongylus costaricensis
CAACGCTAGCTGACGTTTCGGCAGTATCGCCTTCTTCAGAGCCTGGAAGGGTATGCTGATATACAATCTGCTAGGCCAAAGGCTTCAATAACACTTACAAAAAGACGAAAAACTCTTTGGTAATTACACGATCAACAACTTCTCGAAAAACTCACCGCTTTTTACGTGACTTCCAATGAGGAAGTTTAGAACAGCTGATTATAGTCGCATATCGTTGACGACTGCACCATGGAAGATTTACTGGCGCCCGCTCGAGTCACTCGATGATCAGCGGGACTACAGGTGACAGGTGATATATGCACATATAATGCATCTTAAGTATTTCGTGTCCGACCTGGCCCACATAATCTTTGGGACTTTGGCCTATAAAACAGCTTATATCATTTTCGATCGTCGAAACCAATCCGTTACCTTCACTACATCCTCGATGCTCTTGAGAGCTCCACAAGCCGCTCGATTCGTTCTGCTCAATTCTGGTGCTAAGCCGTTCATTACGTTGATTTCCCGACCTAGATTGACGTAACTGTAGTACTCGGAAATATTCGTTCCGTTGAGCGTGAATGGGGCATACGAAACCAATCCACTCCTCATAGACATCGTATTTATGAGATTTAGTCGAAGACCAATCTTTCCACAGACTTTGTCAAAGTCGTCAAGCATGCGTTCCGTTTGACTAATGTTTGGTGTTATAAGGGCGATGTCATCAGCAAAGCGAAAATGGTGTAACTGCCGACCGTCGATTTTCACTCCCATATTATCCCATTCCAATGTTCGCACGACGTTCTCGAGGGTGGCGGCAAATAATTTTGGCGAGATGGTGTCGCCTTGCCCAACTCCTCTTTTGACGTCACTGTTAATATCGTTGTAGAATGGTGATATCTTGGTTGTGAAATTTTGTACAGCTCACGAAGAATCTTTATGTACTGAATAGGGACTTCTTGGCTATCAAGGGCTTCCAAGACTGCTTCTATCTCAACTGAATCAAAGGCCTTCTGTAAATCGATGAAAGTGAGACAAAGCGGTCTTTTGTACTTTCGCGATACTTCAGTGAGCCGTGTTACCGTGTGGTTCTGCTCCATCGTACTAAATCCTTTTCGAAACCCTGCTTCCTCACATGGCTGTCCTTCGTCTAGTGTTCTGTCAATCCTGTTTAGGATACCTCGAGTGAAAAGTTTGTAAACGACGGACAGCAAGCAGACTGGGCGATAGTTGCGGATATCATGAAGGTCATTGTTCCTGAACAATAGTACGGTTTTGCTGGTCTTCCACTGAGCAGATACCTTGCATTCGGACAGGTAACGTGTGAAGAGCCGAGGCAGTGTTCTCACGAGGACTAGCAAAACGTTTTTCAAATGTTCAGATCTTTTTCTATCCGGATCTGGTGCTGTTTGATTTTTCACTGAAGAAACAGCGTTTCGGATTTCAGAAGAAAGAACAGGTGGTACGACATATCCATCCTCCTTTATTTCATATGAGGGAAGGAGGACGGGGATTTTGAAAAGATCTGAGTAGTAATCGTGAAGGATTTTCTCCATTATCTTTATGGAAACTGTAACTGTTCTACCTGGGTGTCGGAGTGCAATTATCTTGGTGTTTTAATTGGCGAAGCTTCAGTAGGCTTTGAGAACGTTTTTTTCCAACCCCTTCATTTTCGACTATAACTGCTGCTGTTTTCTCTCTAAGATCTTCTTTTATCGCCTGTCTGCATTGTTTTGCAAGCTCGGACGTTAGTTCGCGGTTGCCTGCAGCTCGTGCGATTCCATGCTGGCGTATCAGCTCGAGTGTTTCTGGAGACAGACGTCTCTTGGTGACTTTCGACCTCTGTGCTTTCATAGCGCTAACGTGAAGATGTTGAATGAGTCGATCGTATTCTTCGTCGATGTTATCGACAACGGCAGCTTCCCAACAGCCGACTAATGAATTGAATAAGTCTCAGTTTGGGGTGTTTCTGGGGCTTCGGTTTTTGAATTTAGCGGCTTTTCCTCCTTTCCGCGAGAAATAGAATCTGGCACAAAGGAGGCGATGGTCTGATCCCGAGTAGAATTTTGGGACAGCTGTGAAATCAGTTAGGCAAAACCTTCGATTTACTACGATGTGGTCTATTTCCTTATGGTACTCTCCACCAGGAGACTTGATCATCGTGATAAACTCAGAAAGCCGCTCACACTTTTCGTTCCATTCTAATCCGTGGGTCCCAATGTTATGCTGTTCAGACATTCTTCTTGGTAAAATCTTGGCGTTGAAATCTCCAATGAGGACCTTGATGAATGTATGGTCTTCTCTGTAGGAGCTCTCCAAGTCCGTAAGAACTCTTCGACTTCGTCTTTATCATAGCTTAATGTCCTGTGGAAGTCGAAGATTGTCAAAGCCATACACATCTCTTCAACCGTAACGGACCGATTGGGGTTGCTAGTTGTTCCGTGCATTGATGTTCATAACCAAACCCGTGTTGACGAAAATGCCGACTCCTCCATTGTCGTATGTTCCGAAGAACAGTTCTTCTCCGGTGTCATAAACGACGTTGAGTGGGTGGCGTCTTCTCGTCTCGGCCAGGCCGATGACGTCGTACCTTATCCTTTTTGCATGATCAAGTCTTCTATCGAGGACTCAGATGAAAGTGTAGGTGCATTGGAGGTAGAGATCGTTGCCTTAGTTCTTCGTGATTTAGGTACCTTAGAATGCCTCTGAGATTTTAGCAGACTGCCCACTCGTCCTAGCCAACGCTACCAAATCTGGGTTCTTTCGAGTTCGGAGGGGTGAGGCTCGTTTATTTCAATGTTGAGCGTTCGATACCCAAACAGCTTGCTGTGTTCAGAACGCGTGGCTAGGTATACTCACGGGTAGCTTGCCAGTCTCTCCCAGAGTGGACATGGAGCTTATTTGTTGGAGGCGACTCCTAACTGCCTCCCGTTTACTTCCCTGTCACTTGATTGCGGACATTTGGCCGAATTGACTCCTAGAATACAATCCGCACAAACTTGAACGCACCCACCCACGAGTGCATGAATATGCCTCATAAAATCAGAAAGCATATGCCAAATCGGCGCAACAGAAACAAGGAGCCCGTCTCCTGGATCCACCTGTGTCTCAAGGAAGCAAGGGTCGCTTTTGGTTCTCGATTAACTCCTTATCCACCACCTGGTTACGCGCCACGTAGCCTCGCGACTAACCGGCGTAAGATCCCTCGTACGAGAGAGATCCGCGAATATATATATATATATACATATGTATACTATATATATGTATATATATATATCATTGTGTCACATCTTCATGGATGATTCATAAAATCACTTGGTCAGCTTATGTCGAGCATTTATACGCAGTTCCTAAACGAAGGAAAACAAATCAGGGTGTAAGTCATATTTTAAGGTAGCAGAACGCGGTCTTTGTTCTGTATTCTGTAGATAAGTTCTCCAGTGTAACGTTCGGGTTCAGCTATAACATTAAATGCCATTTCGGGGCATAAGACCGCTACTATCTCAATGGGTGACGGTTGCAGGATAACAGAAGTTTTAACGCCCATGCGACATGTCAGCATTGCAGCTAAAGAAGTAAAATGAAAGTAAACCTATGCATTAAACAATTGAGACGAATGATTTTATTGAACTCGATTTCGGATCTGCTCACTATTTTAGAAAAAAAATGTGTTTTTAGATTGTCGAGCAAACATCATTTGTGCTCTAATATACTATTGATGTTACTGACGTTTTAGGGTCGAGGTGTTCGATATGGCCAACTGAAGCACTCTGAATACCTGGATATTAATACTTATGAAGGACATCCATGGATTTTTAGGGAATCCAGCGTCGGAGATATATTAATAGGACAGCCGGGACAAATTTCAGTGGGTTTTCTTCTTTGTTATAGAAAACATCAAAAATTCCCTTTCACTTTGCATCCATTACTATTGCCGATAGCAGTAGATCTCTTTCTACACAAAGTGGATTTTTTATCACATTCTATGCATTCTAAAGATACCTGTCTTAACCTAATGGCACCTCTTTTTTTTGTCACTTCTTCACTAAACATTTAGTGCTTTTCTGCACTCATAACGGTTTATAAGTAAATTAGCACATCTATTTTTTTCCTTACTACATCAAATCGCAATCTTTCACCATGTCCCTTTCCATCTACTTAAACTGGAATCCACCACAAAAACCCGAAGTGGTTGTTGAGCAACATGACTGTTCGTTGAGCTCTTATCATTGCTGTCTATTAGCTTTATGACATCCATTTGATTTTCTCTTTCTGCTTTCTTTTTCTTCGACTGTGCCTTCTTTTTTCCTTCTTTTTGTTATAACAACTTTTGGAATTCCTTTGTCTCTTCGCTTAAATTGCTTTATTTTTCATTCCCAATTTCGGATTCGTTGTTTTCCTTAATTTCTTTGAATAATGGAACTATCCCTACCGACGGTTTACCGCCTCATCGTGGCTGGGTGTTCCTTGGTGTCGAACTGCGATGTACACCGTAGGATCCATCCCATGGCAGAGTCTCCCAAGCTGATTCCGGCGTTTCCATTAGGAAACCTAGCTAGAAGTAAACCAATACCAGGATCCATCATCGTCTTGGTATCAAAGTCGCATGGTGGCAAATCTCCCTTTGATCCACAAGGATGCGACTGCCTGTGGTGTTGAAGACCTGGGGCATGCTTTGACCAGGCTGACCTCAGGGTTCCAGGCAACCACAATGGCTTAACTAGGAAATCTCCGAAAAGTGGAAATTGTGCTAAGGCCCGCGCAATTAGTTAGGACGGGCCACTCAAATATCAAGTAGTAGAATCATACAGTACTTTTATGAAGTTAAGACTTAAAATTTCAAACCGCTTCCGTTTCTTTGAAACTGCCATAAATCAAGTGGTAGGTTTTATTTTCTATATTATTGCAGGTGTATTTTCCCAAACGTTCTAACAATGTCATCAATCGAGTCACCATTCTCATAACATTTCCACGTGGGTTTTTTTGGAGTTTTTGGTAGCTCTGCTAAGCGTCGCAAAGTTATCAACTTTAACCATTTGTGTGTATTCCTTCACTGGTAAGCTTACACGAGGTTGACATAAAATCTTTATTCGACCAACGTTTCAACTTTTTCGTCTTCATCAAAGCTGATGATGCGAGTCGATTGTCCGCAGTTGTTCGTATCTTCGATGTTGTGTCATCTTCTTATCGAGCCGGATCTTCCTTAGTGGAGCATCTTCCTTTTGAAATATTGTTATACCCTTTGCGACCTGATAATGGTAACGATTTCTGCAGGGTGGACCGTTCGAAAAAAAATAGTTATCACCAGATGATCCCTTCTGTCAACAGCCAGCATCCTGTAAAAAAGACCATATCACCGGATAAGTATACCTCATTCTAGAGGTGTTCCACAGGAAAATCCGGCTAGATACGAAGGCGACGTCACATAGAGGATGCGAAAAACTGCGGAACATCGCCTCGGATCACCCGTTCCGATAAAGGCGAAGACATTGGAACGTTAGCCAAATAAAGATTATATTATGTCAACTTCGTGTAAGCTTATCAAAGAAGGAATACATGTTGATTAGTCATATCAAGGTTAAAGGGAAGTCGGTTTTGAAATATTTAACCATTGGCATTCGTTGCGTTTGTATTCGAAGGAAACTATTGCTTTATTCTGTACTTGCTTGCATTGTATGCGTTTCCATTATTTTGGTTGTATTTAAGCAATGTCCCTACGTGACTGGGCAGTACGTGCTGTTGCCAATTCCGTTGAAATTACTCCATGTGCTTTATTCAATTTGCCGATTCCTGCAAATCAAATAGTACGTTTCTATATGAGAACAGTCTCATTTGTAGAAGTGTGCATTCATGGTAGTAGTTAGGAGACGGTTAGTAAGAAAAAAATCCCACTTTGCTTCGACTACTTTTCTAAGTAATTTACTTTTTTGTCTTTAGAAGACTGTGCAGAATCTGCTAGTACATCGTCTTCAATACGTTAGCATTTATGAACCAAATCCTTTGGTGGGAAAGCTTCTTCGTGCTACAGTTCGAAGTTATATGAGTGTAGGAAGCGTTCTTCCTTATTCTTTCTTTTCCACTTAGCTCCGTGTTTTTCTTCCTGGCAGATCTTACTCGTGTTAACTGAATAGTTCTATACCTATGCCTTCTGTCAGCAACCGGCCGTGATGAACGGAACTCAACCGCAACTTGTTGACGCAACGTCTGGACGACTTGCGGGAGATCAAGAGCAGTTTGAAGAGTGATATATTCTTAGGAAAATCAGATCTCTGTCCATCTGAGAGTCGCTCGAAGTGATCCACTTTTCCTCGGTGTAAAGAAGATTATTACACATTTTCGTTGGTGCCCATATTTGAAGTGACTTATAGAGCTTGTTTGTTGTTGTTTTTTTTAATTAGGGCTACTGCTTGTTCAGAATTCCATTCATTATTGACATCTTTGACAAGTTCCTTCACGTCATCACGAACATTTTGACGAAGGTGCTTTTGTTCATTTTTTATTATGTAAATTTTCAATCGCTCTGCTATTCGCCATGTCTCTTTGAAGTGTTCGCTTAACAGACACGAATATACACGTGGATCTAAACCCTACCAATGCAAAAATTCCTCAAATGTCCTTTTATTGAGTTATTGTGCCGGAATTGTGATAACGTCGCGTCGTACAATGTTTAATAGTTAACCTGACCTCCCAAAGTCTAGGAAGAGGATAGCTGCGTTCAGCTTTTCTCGTTGTATCTGACGATGTCTATACCCTGCCTGATCACATAAACCAGTTGCAGTCAAATATGTGTAACGTCAATGGACGTTCATCCCAACTTATATCCGTTATGATTAAATGTCTTTCCTAATAAGGAGGTATCCACAAAGGCAGGGATCGCCTGTGGTAGTGATGACCTGGTGCAGACTTTGGCTACCCTGACCTCGGGAATCCAGGTAACCACAATGGCTAAACCAGCAAAACTGCGAAAAAATGGAAATTCTGATGAGGCCCGCACAACCGGTGAGGACATCCCATCCAACCATTCTAAAAAGGTGGTATTGGGTATGAGACGACTTCACTTGCATTTCTTCTCATTCGAATTTGAATGAATTAAATTGTGGAACTACAAGACAATACCATATGGTAGTACATAAAAAAAAAACCACTCGGCGTTGACCAATCACAGAGAGGTGCGCCATGCCGTTGACTTCTCTACGCATCGTTGGAGGTGAATGAATGCATATTTGGCGTTTACAATGACTCGCGGTGGCTTACCGATGTGTGGAGTCAGTGCTGCTATCTTCGCAGATATTCCTCCCAAACAAGTGACACCAATTCACCGACCCCGGAAGGATGGAGGGCTTGGTGGGCTTGGAGCGCGCGGATCCGTCCCATGTGTATTGCAGCCCACCTCCGCCCACCGCACTACACATGCCCATATTACGCTAGCACATATCGAATTCAGTTTGGTTCATTTTAAATGACAACACTAATTTTTTTGAATTTTTTAAGGCTTCCAACGACTAAATGCGAGAGTTCTCAACACGTGCCAGTTGATGTTCTAAAAGTAATAGTGCGTCACATATGACTCACCTTAGTGCAAATGATGCGGTCTGGCAACGAACAGTAGAAACTGGTATGCCCTTTCGATGAACAGACTTTAACGGCAATAGAATGAATTTTTCAACAAAATTCGGAGCCAAGGAGCAGTGTATCATCGACTTTAATACTTCCTGCCAACACAATCCCATAACAAATACATTTTGAAACCAGAGAACAATGCACTACTTTACAATGAGATAGACAACAAGAGGAACAGAACTGGAAATGGGCAGAATTATGTCCACACAGAGATAAACGCAGTGGCACATTGTTTAGGAACTGTCGAAGGTCGAGATTTGTTCCCTCAACAATGGATACTTGGAGTATGGGATACATCCTAAACGATGCAGTGTGAAAAGGAAAAGATTAATACTTACGCGACAATTCGACCTTCACGAGTACTACGACGTGGAAAGTAGCTACTTCCAAGTTTTATTTTGGGACCACTGCTGGTTTTTCGCAAACTGCTTATTTTTTAATAACTACAATACTTGATGAGTTGGAAACGTGACCTGCAATGACTCGCGGTGGTACCGAGCCATAACCTTCTAAGCAAGTCTAATACCAATTTGCAGACTCTGGAGGGATGTAGGGCTTGATGAGACTGGGGAGCGGGATCGATCCTATGTATATTGCAAGGGGCCTCTAACCACTCCCCTATAGGCATGCTCCTCTCTTATAAAAATACAATCCATCTAGTAAATAATAATAATAAAATAATAAATAAAAGTAAATAAAATAATAATAAATAAACAGTTCAATCTTTACGTTTCTATTTCCTCACGGAACGAAAATTATTGCTCAAAATGTTGTGCTCTCGAAATTGCACCATGCAAATCCATTTAAAAATACTTCCCAAATCTCCAGACTATCTCTAATGTATTATGAATGATGGTGCTTTTGTGGCACCTTTTTGCTAACTAAAACTCTGGATAACGTAAAAACTATAGAACAAACTTTGCCCCGCACCTCGAACACTATGAAAAGATCCTATGAGATGTTATTTTGATCCAAAGTTTGCGTAAAAATAAACTTTTCAAAATATCGAAAACGGCACCTGAATTTTAAAAGCTTTTAGTGCAATCGTTACAGCAACAAATGAAAACATTTCAGGAACACAGATGTATCATGATGGACGAAAGTAAAAGCGAAAACAGTCCTGTGAGCTTAAAAACATCGCAGTTTTTTGGTTGAATGGTAAAATTTGCATATTGTTCGCGACCTGTAGATTCCGATACTTTTTACTTTGGTGTGTTTGTTGAAAGCTAACGTTCTGGTTACTTGATAGTTTAAATCAACTAATATCCATTCAAACTTGCGTAAATGGTAAAAGAACACGTAAAATCGTGGCACTAGTGCTAATTTGCATTTTTGTTTCAGCATCCAAAAAAAGATTCATTACAAAACATAACCATTTAGCGGTTTACACAATATTGACAGGAAAGATATAGCTTAAGCATATCATTAAATTCCACGAATAGATCTAGTACGCTCACTAGAGCGTGGCTAAGAATAACAGACGAACCTGAAAAGCTTTGTCCTTGCAAGTCCTCTTCCGTCGTCTAGCGCACTGTGTGTCAGAACTCCTAACAACGTAGATTTTCCAGCGTCCACATTTCCCACAACAGCGACGCGAACCTTGATTTTAGGTGATGGGCAATAAACGAAAAAAATAAATATATAAATCGAAATTTTGCGCAAACATATGAACTTCAATAAAATCCTCTTCTTTCGGTGGATCTCTTACTAACCAAACCTCAGTCGAGTTACTGCCAGTGGTTCTTGTCTCGAGTTTCGTTCCTTAATAACTCCAGAATTACTTGCAATCTAAGTCTAATACGTATAGAAACAAAGGCAACTCCTATTCCGACTTCGTTGACTAAACATAAAGTTCTGATGAAAACCAGAAAGTAGCCCAGAAAGTGATCCTACGCACTGTTACGCACTATCTTTGCCCATTATTAGAACAACACATTGAATATCAAGGTCAGTGTGAAATCCCACAAAAATAACAACTGCAGCAGTTTCGGTGCCAAATATGGCGCTTTTCCGAGACTTCTTTTTAAGTAAACAAGAATTTTCTCTAAGAAACCAACGACAAAAAATGCCTAAAAGATGTTCGACATGATCATCTGGTTGTAAAATGAATGCCTCACCTATTGCTGGAATACTCGCAAGAGCTTTTACATGGTTAGCAACAGCAACATCTAAGTCCTTTGTTGGAATTCCCGATGCTTAAAAGAAACGTATTCGAATAAAAGTATAAATAAACAACATGAAAACAACAAAGCCTCAATTCTCTGGTTCATCCCTTGAAGACGACTTACCTCAATGCATATACAGCTGACAATAATTCCTATAACAAATTAGGACCAGAATTTGCTTATTGACCAGAATGTCCATTCAGGCAATTTAACCCCGACTTTTTTCTGCTATTGCTTTACTTTTTAGTAACTGAGGACATTTCCGACCGTGAAACACGAGCATTTCCAGAGGTAACGAAGCATCCTCATGGTGTTGCGGTGAACGAAACACTCGCGGCACGCATGGTATGGTGGTGAACACGTTAGCTCCCGGAAAGAGTAATAATGAGGTTCGATTATGGCTGCAGACACCTGCGTTCCGAAGCCTTGAAAATATCTCAGCATCACTGTAGTTGCATTTCACATCATATCCTGGCATGAAAAAAGAATAGGCAATAAATAAAAAGCTAACATTGTGATCAAAGTATCAAAGCAGTGAGTATCAAAAAAGTGCTTTTATCATCTCAGCTAAGTTCCACACTACTTTACAGACCTCCGTGAAATGAGAAGACTTAGTAATTCCGGCATGAGGGATCGAACCTAAGACCAACTCTTCTCAGATATATCCAGCACCAATTTTTCAGATCCCCATGGAAAGGATAAAAAAATAAAGAATAAAACTCTCAGCGTTAATCAATCTCTGAGGGATGCGCCATACATTCGCCTTCATTAAACACCGTTGGAGGTGATTGAGTTCATATTTGGCCTTTACAATGGCTCGTGGTGGCCTACCTATGTATCGAGCCAGTGCGGCTATCCTCCCAGACAAGTCTGGTACCAATTTGCCGACCCCAGAGGTATGGAAGGTTTGGTGGGCCAAGGGCATGGGGATCGATTCCACGTGTGTGTCTCAGTGGTGCTTCCAACCACTGCGCTACACGCGTCCTCACCATGGAAAGAGAGAGGGACTTAATGAAGCCGGCATGAAGGATCGAACCTAAGACCAATCTTTTGTACATTTTAGGGCACCTCTAGTCACTGCGCTAAACGTACTTCAATGAAAGAGGATTTTAGTAAACCCTACGTTTTTGAAATTAACAAGAACATACACGTCCTTTGTTGGAATTCCCGATGCTTGAAATAAACTTACTCGGGTAAAAGTATAAATAAACAGTATCTGTACACATAACACCGAAAATGAGAAAGTGTCAACTGCCTAGTTCATCTCTTAAGAGATGATTACCTCAATGCATATCTGGCTGACAATAATCCCCATAACAAATTGGGACCAAAATTTGCTTAGCAAAAAGCATGTCCGTTTGAGCAATTTCACCGACTTTTTTTTTACTACTGTTTCACTTTTTCCAAATACCAGGATCCACCACCGTCCTAGTATCAGATTAGTCGCATGGTTGGAAAACGCTCTCTGATCCACAAGGGCGGGACATCCTGTGATGGTGATGACCTGGGGTAGGCTTTGGCTGGGCTGACCTCGAGACTCCAGGGAACCACAGTGGCTAAATCAGCAAAACTCTGAAAAGACCGAGATTATGCAGGAGCCCGCACGACCAGTGAGGACGGGCCATCCAAGTATCCGAGTAACTAAATTTTGCTTCTTAGTAACTACAGACATTTGCGACAGTGTCCAGAGATTATTCTCTTCATGGTAGAGAATAGTCTCTATCTCACCTCTTCTCAACTTATCAATTTCGTATATTTGGTACGTACTTCTCTCAACACTATCCACTGTTGTCAATTTTTATTTAATGCCTACTCTTTTTTAATGGAAGGCTACTATGAGAAATATAACAAATAACTATCTACTGTTATCATATAAACTACTACAGCTCGTGTTACATGTAATTAGCGATGTTTGGAAAACAGCCGACAAAAGTCCCGCGCAATAGACCGAGAGAAGACCACAACACGAAAATACCAAGACATCAATGACATTAATGTCAATGCGCAAGGACCCGAACGTAATTTAAATAAACCTTCCAACTTCGGATGTACACTGCTGCGATCGATTTAATTGGAACAAATAATAATGGAATTGCCAGATGAAAGAATTGGACTTCTTCAAGGTCTACGAAGCTATTTAGACAAATGTATCACTTAAATTTTTTTTTCTTTGATCTTTTTCTTTCAAAGTTCTTTTCCGTAAGACCTTTAAGTCTTCATACTATTTCGAACTCCAGCTTCAAATTCCTAGGACCCAAAAGGCATAAATGTTCGTTGCAAGAGCTACGTTATCCCGTCTATCGAAGCAAACAAAAACAACATTGTAAGGAAAACGTACCCTTTCCACCTAGTTCTATGGGAACACCGAGTTCGACGACCGTTTCACCCTCACCTTCCAACAACATCTTCCGCAAGTGTATAACATATCGCTCAATCTTAAGCAGAAGAACCACTTAGAGAATATACAATAGGATATTAAGCATAAGCAAATGAGGTAGATAAAACCATGCAACACCTCTTCAGGCTTGTTGCGAACAAGAAATAGAGCGTCCAGACCTCCAGCTTTCACATCAGCTTTATCGTCATCAGAATCTAAACGTAAAGGCTATTTCCGTAGACGCCATTTTTACAGTAAGTCCTTATAATCTCTAAAGACGTTATACAACCTTAAAGAAATGCTAAAAGCACTACGTCGAAAAACACAAGTCATGCAGCATCCACGACCTTGTTCCTTCTAGATACACCCCATGTGCCTATGGTGACAAAAACAACACAAATCAGTTCGAAAAATCCCTTATCAATAAGAAACTTGACTTGGAGAAGATCGGCAGTACCTACCGTATAGCCCAGCTAATCCTTCAGCAGTTTTCTTCGCGTCCACAATCCGTCCATTCATAGTTGAATGTTTCGGCGTCAGGTCATCGTTTGTGGATAATGTCGATGACAATGGCTGGGTTCGAGTCGGTTCTGTGATCGCTGAGCGGTCCATCTGAAAAGTTACGACAATGGTCCCTTCCAAGGATCAGCTCTTCCATATTTCCGCAACACCGATATCAACTCGACAACTGCAACTGACTTACTCCAGCAAAGAACAGGATAAAAGCAAGTTCTATAAGACTGCAAAAAACAGCATTCTTCATCTCAATAGTTTTAAGTCAATGTACTTAAACAAAAAGAGAATGTCCTTGGTGTAAGAACTGGGGCAGCCTTAGTACTATGGGCTACCTTTGTTTTTCAAGAACAGAGAAGTCAAAATACGTGGCCGTAATGCAAATTGCAAAATCAAAAAAAAAAGATATCAGTCTTTTACAAAAAGAAAAAAGGTAACCAATATAGTAAGTATGACTGGTCCCGTAGCGAACACGGAAAGGGGCGGGCATTTCATGAAGTGAGCGGCAGTACGTCGCTGATTTTGCAGCAATTCAGAGGTACTTTCTGGTTAGTTATTAGGTCTAAAGAGTTTTAATATGGATTCTATTAGTATATTAGTCGTAGTGATTGGTTAGTGGAGTCTTTCTCAAAATTTTGATCACAGCTGTACTTTTGTTATAATGTAGCTGCTTCTCTTCCTGATGCTTTGTCAAAGTAGAATGTTCACTTACCCAATCATCTGGTGTCGTCCATTCTCTTCAAATTGGCCAATTAAGACGATGTGGGATAGATTCTACGGGATGTACCGTCCCATATCAATGCTTGTTTCCATGCTGTGCACTAGCTTCCACATTGTAAACGTCTCATTCTTGATGGAGTAAATCTGTTACAAAGGTAGATGGTTTCGTAGTTTTGCAAGCGCTTACGACTTACTAAATAGTAGTGTTCCATTTGTACGGTTTTACCGGAAGCGTAGCCCTACGGAGTGCTTCTGGATAGGACGAGTTCCTCGGTTACTTTAGTGCATAGGCAATCGATCGATAACAACTATTTGTTAAGAAATATAACTCCTATAATGCTGAGACATTTGCAAAACTCCGGACCGCAGTTGTCTGCGGTGGGGAACGAACGCGCTATTGTCCTTTCAGGGGAGTAGCGCGTTCACCACCACACCATGCGGGTCCTTCGTTTCGCCTGTCTCTCAGCTAGTTCTTTTTTATTTTACTTAGTTATTTACTAAGAACTATTGAAGTTAAAGTAAAAGTTAAGCAAAAAGTTAAAGTAAAGTTGAAGTAGAGTTATGGCGCTTTTACTTTTTTCTACTTCTTGGTTGGTAATTGTTACAACTCACTTCCAAACGGTTTACTGTCTCATCGTGGCTGAGAGGTGTTCCATGGTGTCGGACTACGATGTACAGCAGGGAGATTCGTCCCCCTGACAAGGTTTCCCAGCTGAAAAAGAGTCCGGCTTTTCCATCAGGATGCTCAGCTAGGATTCCAGTACCAATACCATGATCCGTCACCACCCTGGTATTAAACTAATCTGGTGGCAAATCTCATTCTGATCCACAAGGACGGCGACTGCTTGTAATGGTGACGATCTGTGACAGACTTTGGCCTGGCTGACCTCGGGGTTGCATGGAACCACAATGGCTAAACCGGCAAACCTCCGAAAAAACGGAGCTTGTTCTGGGACACTCACAACAAGTAAGGATGGGTAATGCAAGTATCCAAGTACAACTGACCATTTCCTAAACTATATGATCGTGGTTTTCACTTTTATCGGTTTGCTGAACAAAATAGTTTGTTTCGTTCACTGTAACTCCAACTATAGTTTTAACTTCAGCCATTTCTCTTCTATTAAATGGATGGAGAGCTTCAACGACGTAATCGACAAAATATCAATCCTCCAGGTTTAGGTATTCGAAATATCCGCTCTGTCGTCGGTACAGTAGCTGTATGTTTATTCAGTACTTCCGTCATGAATTGGAATAGTTTATGTGTTAAGGTCTCTGTTCGATTTATGAACGTTACTGGTACGGATGTCGATATCATTTGGATAACGGAAGAGGTGTGTGTCGTTTTCTTGTTCAGCAATAGCAAGGTTTTTAAACAGCATGCATTTCCATAAAAGAACACAATACAATACAACGCTAGCTGACGTTTCGGCAGTATCGCCTTCTTCAGAGCCTGGAAGGGTAT
>UYYA01001384.1:0-14833 GCA_900624975.1 Angiostrongylus costaricensis
TGTTATACAGTATGCATTTACTTCCATAGAAAAACAATACAATACAACAGCGGCTGACGTTGCGGCAGAATCGCCTACATCAGAAACCAGATAGGAGGGTATACTGATACACAATTTATTAGGCCACTTTTTGGATAAATGCCAAAAACCTAACCTGACCCCGTATGTTCGCATCAATTTCTGATGTGGGATGGTGTAGTCATCAACCTATGCGACTATAATCAGCTGTTCTAAACTTCCTCATTGGAACTCACGAAAAAGCGGTGGGTTTTTTCGAGAAGTTGTTGATCATGTAATTACCAAAGAGTCTTTCGTCTTTGTGTAAGTGTTATTGAAGCGTTTGGCCTAGTAGATTGTATATCAGTATACCCTTCCAGGCTCTGAAGAAGGCGATGCTGTCGAGACGTCAGCTACTGTTGTAGTGTATTGTGTTTTCTATGGAAGTAAATGTATGCTGTGTACCTCGCGATTGCTGAACGAGAAAACGACGCATTCATATGTACATTCTGTATAAACTTTTAAATCACTATCCGACGAACATTCTCTAGAATCTTTGAATAGCTATCTGATGAGCCGATATATTAACACAGCTTCTTTACACCGTCCTATCTGATGTGCTATTCTGCATAGGGCATTCCTTGGCGTGAAACAGCTCTGTTAGATTGTACTAACGAAGAAACGTCGTAGGAAATCCCTCTTAGCACTCTCTCTAGTTTCTTCTGTTAGAATTCCACCCATTGCAGAAGTGAATATAAGGGCATCATGAATCATCCCAGTCAGTTATTTCGCTCAGCTCGTTCGTTCAGCTAGTTGGCTCAATTAATTTTCCTTTCCTACTGGATATCGTCGGATTGTTACTATTGTGTTGTTATTACTGCTATGAACACTTAGAACCCAAGCGGAAGAGTGTGCAATGCGGCAACTCATGAAGTCCAGCGTAGCAAGCTCGTACAAAGTCGAAAATCCTACTCTGAGCCAGTAATTACTCGTGTGGTGAATGCTGACTCGAAGAGCTATACTCACTGACCAATTAGTACAACCAACACGTTGTCTCCAGTAACTTAACTTTTCGCTGTGCAGCGTGTAACCAAAGTTGAAAAGATAAAAAGGCCATCAATTCCTTATTGATGAAATTCTATTGTTCATTTTTATTTCACAAGACCCATACTACACGGATCCCACCACCTCTTGCATTCGATTCGTTTCCTCGCATCCACGATCCACGAAGGTCTTCCAACTTCTTGCGTTTGATTCTGCTGCGCTGTTGGTGGGTTTTGCTTTCGTCATACATGTCATATTAGTCGAATCGGTTGTAGCACTGTGTCTGTAATGACCGCCGGTATGTTGAAGTGGAAAAACTGGAGGTAACGAGAACGGTCCCTAAAACAATTTTCCCGCCACATTACAGTAAAATCACTCAGTAATACGGCAAATGAGAGCGGGTAGCGCAGTGGGTAGTGGTTCCGTTCATTACACGGACGACTCGCCCTATACCTTGCTGGTTCGACTTCGCTACGGGCCAACCAAGCCTTCCATCCCTTCGCAGTAGGAAAATTGGTGCCAGACATGTCTGAGTGAATGTCCTCTCTAATCCACATGGGAAGGCCTCAGCACGTCTGTCTCACTTTCCCAGCGAGAATCGACTCGGCTGGTATTCAACGACGCCATTTTTCTTATTTTGCAACGGTAATTACACCGCACTGGTTAGAACTGCGCTACAACAAATTTCGTTCTATGCAAGTCTTCAAGTTATTCGGTAAAGAGCAGCTGCATAGGGTTTTACTTGGGAGAGGAATGTGCCTTGGTTGAGGTCGGAGAATCAGCAGGAGATATGGCATGAGGTCACGGGTCGTCACACAACACTCCTTGGGTTTCATTTTTAGATTTTTGGAATCGATCCAAAACACTTCAAGTGTTTCATGCGCTGATGCTTCAGATTCCTTTGCAAGCAGTGTTTTACTTCAAAATATCCGTTATGTTTCTATATCTTATGTGCACCCAGAGGAGAGTTTGATTTCAATTTAAATTTACCGACTAGGTGTTTTTTTTATACGGAAACAGAGAGATCTACCCGTTTCGTCAACGTATTCGTTACCATATGCTTTACAAGAGATCAGATACACTACCTGAACTCATGCAATCACTGTTTCTATCGTTAAGGTATATAATGCAAGTTTCCGTTATGCACAGATGGTGATAAAGAGAGTTACGCACTAACAGGCGTCCTAGGGTGTACGGTGGTAATTGAATCACTGTTAGCGAATTTGTCTTGTGATCACGCATGACCTAGCGCCCTGCCTCAGGCTGATTCTCTGACCTGAGCCAGGCACAGTCCTTGCCCATGTAAGTCGCTGTTGATCTCTACCAAATTAACTGGAAAACTTACATTGAATAAAACGGTGGGTGTTTAATAGAAGCTGCCTGTTACGCGGATGAAAACCTATGTATTAAATTTCGTCTGCTAAGGCTATGAAAATGTTTGGCTGAGATTCTGTGTTAATCATAAATTCTGTAATATCGACCTCGTGTTTGCTCATAAGTGGATCTGGACTATATTTGGTTAAGTAAAACTTTTTTTTAATTGTTCAAAGAAACTAATTTTATTCGAAAACTTTAGAATTAAATTCAATGCGCATTGCTTCGTACGTGTTAGCGGTGTGCCCTTGGCTAAGGGAGGAGCAAAAACATTATTAAATGTTCATGGAACTTATACTTACAGTATACCACATGTATAAAACTGAAATAATGCGGTACAAATACAGCATTTACAAGCCCATAATTACGTGTTAAAATGATTTAATGCTTTCGCTCCAACAAGTAAGCTGAACTGGACGAGACTAGTTCCTTAGC
This sequence comes from Angiostrongylus costaricensis, assembly GCA_900624975.1. Taxonomy (NCBI): domain Eukaryota; kingdom Metazoa; phylum Nematoda; class Chromadorea; order Rhabditida; family Metastrongylidae; genus Angiostrongylus; species Angiostrongylus costaricensis. The sequence continues at coordinate 2,851 of UYYA01001384.1, forward strand.
GAAGTATTGCCACTAACATAAAGAAATGCGGATTAAGCAGGCTAATTCTTTTTCGCACGATCTCTTCATCGTTGTTGTCGGTGCTTCTAAAAACACAATGATGTGTCGCAATGCTTAAACGTCATGAAAATTAGAAGAGTGATAGAATATGAAGAAGTTCTATACATGAAAGGTAGGAGAGCAGAGAACAAACACACTGCACATTTCAACTCACATGAAGCTGCTATCTATTTTCTGCTGGAAAAGTAGAACTGAAAAGAAACTAACATCAACGTGTCTTCACTGTAAAGAAGACAGCTCTTGGCTTTGAGAAGTATTTACAAAAACGCTATATATTGTGGCAAGTGCTATATGATATAGGTTATTGCGCTTAGAATCCAGCGTTTCCATTTTTGTAGAGAACGAATACGAATCTAACACGCAACCATGAAGTGTCAAAGAATTCCAACTCCAAGTTACATCAATGACAGCACGCCGAACCCTGTGCGATATTAAAGTGGGTTCGTAAACTTTTCGGATACAAAAAATTTTCCAAAATTAGGATGATAACGGATACCACATTCCTTTGCACATAATAACATAGTTACATTAACAGTTTAATAATAGAAAGTGTTTGAAAAACTGCACGGATAAAGTCTAAAAAAACGATTCGTAGCGTGAGAAGGAATGCTCTTCACACTCATTTCTACATGTAGATTTAAACGCCGGTGAAGGGTGATGCCAGACTTTAGAGTTGTTATAGACAAACTCTGGTTTGGTGTTAACGCTCTCGCGACGGCGCCTAATTTCGTGTCCTTGCGGAGTAGACGACGCCTCATTTTTCGCTAAGCTGAATGTCGCAACCAATACTTGTCACACCGGTCACTCTAATAGTTTTTGTGGACACCTGTACCCCTTTGTTGTGATTTCAGGTTCTCCTCCGCGTTTTCGAAGAAAATTCTGAGCTCCTCTTCTCCTGTGTATGCTCCATGTGCATCTATACACCCTCCCATGTTATTTGTGCATAAAAAACTTGCGTATGAAGAAAACATTCGTCCATTGTGGAATCGTGTTGCTGTTAAGCTTTTAATGAAGTTGTATAATTTCAAGGAATACTACGATGTTAACCTTTTAGTTTTGACCTTTTATTTTTAGCCCTCAAGAGATCATAAAAAAGCTAAAGGATAAAGCTTTCGGCGTTGATCAATCCCTGAGGGATGCGCCATGCATTCGATTTCATTAAGCATCGTTGGAGGTGATTGAATGCATGTCTGGTCTTTACAATGATTCGCGATGGCCTACCGACGTGTCGAGCCAGTGCTACTATCTTCCCAGACAGATCTGGTGTCAATTTGCAGAGCTCGGAGAGATGGAGGGCTCGGTGGGCCATGGGCGCAGCGAGCGATTCCACGTGTGTGTTGCAGGGCGCTCCCGAACGCCACGCGCGCTCTTAAGAATCATCATAGAAAATGGAAAGTAGAAAACGAACTGCATATCAAAAATAATACTCCACACACCATGCCTTGTCAATTCTTCGACGCAGAGACATTTCTGCGCCTCTTCACCAACTGCATTCTCTGGGTCGCACGCTTTTTTTGACAGCAATAGTGTCTCTCCGCAAAATGAGAAATTAGTGAAAAATTATTAAGCGGGCACCCTCCCATGAACGATGCTCGCCATAGCATCTGAGTTGCACATGCTACCGATTGAATCCAAGAATTATAGAGAAAAAACTTCTGTGCACCAAAACAAATACCAGAAATGAAACGACATTCATAGGTGTCTTACCGGCCACTCCTGCAAAACCATTATGACGCCTATAGGTGTCAACCGTCGCAAGAGTGTTAATAAGAAATCGATTAATTATTAAGCGAGGGTCTCATATAGCAACTTGCCTGCAAAAACATTCCAACAACCACAGAGATGACAATTACCGGAATGCTGGACAGAAAACCGAACACCGAAGGAAGCGCTCGACGAGTGCCAATCAGACGAGCCAGCTGCTTCAACTTCTGCTCCGAGACTGGGGGATAGCGAGCACTTAAAGTGATTCAAATAATATTTATAAAAAAAAGTATGATCAAAAATTTACCATGGTAAGTGGAAGGATCAGTGCGTGAGTACAAAACATCAAAGGTTGGTATAACGAATTAAGTTGGTCCGAAATAAACATAACTTGGACAGCTAACGAACAGCTAGAGTAAACCATACTTTATATGACTAGAAACGGTAAATAATCTTGAAAGCAGTTCCCGCAAACTAACTAACTTTTTCAAGACGAAAACTTAAAAGTCATGGTGACTTTATGTCTAGAGAAAAGCTATATAAAAGGTATTTACAGTTTGAAAAGAAATAGAACTACAATTGAATATAATAAATATATCAACTATTTATGCCGAGGTTCATAGAAAGTCGGTCTTTCGAGTTACAATTGAATATATGTCTGATGCGATAGTGAACACGATGTTAATTGACTAGATCGTTCATCTCTACCACCTGTAATCTCTTAATTGTCAAGTAACTCGAGCAGGCTAGTTACAACTCTTCGCACAGGAGCCCAGTGGATTCCACTTTTCAGAGAAAACAAAGAACTACGCTTTTGGAATGAGCACCATACTGGTGTTTTCGAGAAGAACCTGACGTAAGTTTACTCATAGCTGGATTTCTGAACGGATCCGTGAACTGCACTCTTTTTTATCTTATTTTATTTGATCCGTCTTCACGTCTATTGTGCGGATCCCAGCACTTCCCACATTCGATTCGTTTCCTCGCATCCATTCCCACGATGTACATGTGGGTTCGGTTGCTGCTTGAGGATTTCCATTTCATCTTGAATGTGGTAGAATGCTGAGCGAGCAATTCTCCCTGGAGTCCTGAGATAGTCGGGCTGGGGCGCTCCCAGCTGAATTGCAGAGAGCGATTTTTTTTCCTAGAGAAGCCCAGTACCAATTTCCAGACCCCTGGGTGATGACAAGCTTGGTTGGTTGGGAGCGGAATCAAACTAGCACCATGCTCGTGATTACAGAAATCACCACCACTGTGCTATTCGCCTCCTAACTACACTCTTACAAGTAGAAACGTGTTTTTACTTAATCTCATGCTAATATTACCATTAGAGTGGATACAAGTACCGCTTCGTCTAAGGAAAAGTTCGATTCAACTGTAAAATAAGGAAGAACTTCTTGGAAAATCTTTCTGCGACATATCATGCAAGTCTCGATATCAATAGCATTCGCAAAAGACCATTAGAAGAATGCAATAATGCAACGAAAATTGTTAGAGTTGAAGAAATACAGGAAAAGAAAAAGAAAGAAAAGAAAAGAAATGAAAGAGAAAAACTATTAGAAAAGAGAACAATACGATGAAACACAGTAGAGATAACGGTGAACGTGTGATTTTCAATCGAAGTTGCGGAGCAAAGAAGAAATGACCTTCTCTTCACGTCTCATGACACTGAATTGAAAAAAAAGAAAAATTCCCACCCCAGCCTTTCCTTATCACAAACCCTATAATACCAAGTCTCTTACTAGAGAAGAACCACTGTGGAATATTTTCGACCTTCTCAAAGTAAACGAGTCGACCGGTAGCGATTTCAAGGCCTCGCTTTATTGAAATTGCTAGTTCCTCTACTTATTTTAGTCTGTCCCAACTGTGTAATTAGCGTTATGTAGTGAAATACGGAACTCATGCGCAGAACAAATAGGCAATTTATGTAACGAAAAATATAGAGAGAAGATGGATAGGGAAAACAATGGATCCCAATAGTAGTAGGTGTAACCTAGGAAGGCTAAGTTCTGCAAAGGTTCTAAAGTTCTAGAAGCAAGCAATCTTGCATAAACCTCATTTAAATTAACACCATTTCCAATTGGTCTCGACATGAGAAATAAGTTCTCTAATTCGAATACATTTGTTAACGAAGAAGAAAACCTCTTTGAAAGGCAATAAGAGGATGAGAGGACTACAAACTCTAACTACATTAAAGTCCGCATGTTTCGTGGAGTTAGGTGAGCCAGATAGATCAATTAAATGAAAATTTGTCACCAAAATATAGTAACAGCTACATCTTTCTCCTCGGAATTCATAGAATAACCTACTTCAGAAGTGTTTCTCCAAAGAAACCTCGTTTCAGCACCGCTTTTTCATGGGTGAAAGTATCAAAACCAAATTTCCCTCGGTATCGACCCATTCCTGACGAACCAACACCACCAAATGGCAGCGTATCAACTGTAATAATAGGAATCAACTAATGAAAAGAACCATTAAAAAAACCTTGCCCACAGCAGTCATAAATTTCATATGGCTATATTACTCGACTTTTATTTAACTACGATAGGAAATGGGATCATGCATTCGATGTTGACCAATCCCTTAGAGATGCACCATGCATTAGAACACACTGAGCGGTGTGAAGAAGAGTGAATACATATTTGGTCTATACATTAACCTGTGGGGCCGAAGTACCATGTCTCCGTTTTATCTTCCCAGACAAGTCTGGTACCACTTTGTTGACTGGCTTCACAAAGATGAAGGACGTGATTCGCCAGGGCGTGGATAAGAGTTTGTTCGAGGGCATCTCTAACCACTGCGCTACACCAATCTTGTTAATCGTTACATTGCAATGAATTTTTATTGTTGTTAATGACTTACCAGTAATGTGCATAATCACATCATTGATTGTGACAGCTCCACTGCTCGTCTCATTGTAGAAACGCTGCGCTTTGGACTCGCTTTGGGTAAAAATATAGGCAGCCAGTGGCTTTTCACCACTATTAATGTAGTCAATGGCTTCGTTCAAATCACGAATTGTCAGCAAAGGCAGCACCGGACCAAAGATCTGGAAAAATCTCTTAAATTTGTTCTAAGATGAATATAAGAAAATGATTTGAAATCGCTAGGAAATAGACCTTGCCTCATCTTTCATAAAGGGATCATCTCTTTTAACATCAATTATAACCGGTGGGATAAAAAGATCATCTCGATCTCGATCACCTCCTTGAAATAGAATGGTTCCACGGGAGGAATCCAGAAGTGAACTGATGCGACTGTAAGCAATCACACTCAAATTACTCCAACATAAAGTTACAACTCGTTTTTCAACATATCGTAACGGTAGCTAGATTTACCCTCAATGTAATTTTTGTTTGAATGATGTTCATCGGCTTTTGCTTTATTTGTATTTGGTATAACTTCAAATGACCTACTCATGATGTCGCTTATTGATGATTCTAGAATAGTCCTTGCTGGATTTTATATCGCTGCCATAAAATTCTGCTATGGATTGTCGCAGAGCTTCGACGAGCTAAAAGAAAAAATTCAACCACTTGAAGCCTATGACAGCACTTTGCACTGTTTTACTTCTACCGTATTTCTTCACTCGACTCGACTTCGCACGTACTGCGGATCACAGCACTTCCCACATTCTACTGGTTTCCTCACATCACTTATACACGAAAGTTTCTTTTCACATAGGGATTGGACTACTGCTTGAGTATTTTCTTCTTCTTCATGAATGTTATTAAAAGGTGGTCGACTCTACCCTCCCTCAAGTTCCCATTTAGATTAGAGACTAATCGATTCCCGTTTAATTAGAGGGAGTGCGTGTAGACTGAAGCATAGTTCATTAAACAAAATCTACGTTAGCCATATTTGTCAACCTTTCATGCCGTAACCACCATCGTCATTAAACAGTAAGCCAGAAACAGTTTAATAGAACTGAAACCTATCAAGAGTAATCACCTTGGGTTTGGTGGATTCAGAAACAAGAACGTAATCCGGTGCGAGACATGTCTGACCGCAATTTGCCCACTTCCCCCAAGCAATACGACGAGCTGTGAGATCCATAATAGTGTCATCTTCAACAACTACCGGACTGAAAAGCAATGTTTCAAAGAAGACCAGCTTTTAACAGTGAATGTGAGTGGAAATAAACAGAAAATAATAGAGAGTATAAGAATTTCACAGTACACAACCAAAATCTCCCGAGAAAATGGATTGGGAATAATCACCTATTTATTTGAAAGTGAAAATGTTGTTGGACCTAATTCCTACTAATTACAAAAAATTTCGAAGCAATCGAACCTTCGAAAACTATCTAAGTTCACGGATCTGCCTCGTTGAGGTATTCACTGTTCTTAGTTGCAAGGCTGAATTGGACGTCCTCATATGGTGACTACGAGTTACAAAATGTGACCCTGCATTTGTCCTCAGACACAGGTGTATTCAAGGAATGACATAATTTCACTGCTTTTTACGTTCGTTATGCAATCAGATATGCTTAAGCGAGTGTGCTCACTTATAAACAGATTGTATTTTGCGCACATGAAATCGACCAAACGCCTACAATCAAGCGAATGGGAAGCATATGAGAAGCAGTAAGAAGCCACCTCCAAGAAATGAGCTTCTCGTCTAACTCGGCCAGCAATCCATTGATCATTCCTTCCACAAACAGCAGAAAAAAAGAACAAGTCTTCTCCAACTTTGGAACAGTTCCCGATCAGCAGCGTTGGTTGAATAAAAACTATAAAGAATAAAGCTCTCGGCGTTGATCAATCTCTGAGGGATGCATCATACGTTCGACTTCATTAAACATCGTTGGAGGTGAATAAATGCACATCTGGCCTTTACAATGACTTACGGTGGCCTACCGATGTATCGAGCCGGTAGTGCTATCCTACCAGAAAAGTATGGTGCGAACCCTCCGACCCCAGAGCGATGGAAGGCTTGGTGAGCCTAGGGCGCAATGATCGACCTCATATGTATTGCAGGGCGCCTCAAACCAATGCGTTACACACGCTCCAATACATATAAAAAATACCAGGACCACTCTATACTGCCCAAATCCGAAAGGAACCATGTGATGGAAATCCATACTATGTGCACGCAAACTATCGTAGGAAGTTTCCATTGCGATGTCCTAGGTTTCTCACTTGATACCTGCGCAAACACAAAAAATCTAGAAAAACATTATAAAGAAAGGAGACCATGTTGTTGGCTAAAAAGAGATAGCGACACCACGGTGATAGCTATGGGTCAGCTTGCACGCTGCATGTCGTGTTTAAACTCTCCACTGAGGTTGTCGTCAAAAGGACAACACATCGAATGAATTACAGCCATACGAGAAACGCTTGAAAAAATGTTTTTCACGGCGAATAATATACTTATCATAATGGAATCTAAAAAACGTTGCCAATGTATAAGATAACACTTTCCCTGTGTTATGAACTTAAAGAAACTGTTATGCTCGGAACAGAAACGGCGATAGAAGCTCTTGATAACTAACTTGTCCTTCTTTAATAAATAAAAAAGATTCCGCCTAAAAACAAGCTTCAACATTCTATGATATTATCACTGATACAAGAAGGGGATTCAAAAAGCTATATTACGCTTCTAAAACCACCAAGTCCCACTCTCAAAATTTTCAAGAATAAGATGAGATGATAGCAGAAGTTGATGGCCGACAACTATACTACCTTCGCTTTAGCTATGACATTACTATTAAGTATGTTCTTACGAACTGGCTTTGTTGGGCTGATGCGAAGCTGCTACAACCTGTCGCTGTTGTTGTTATTGTTCGATGACTAACGTTTCGGACTTTTTTGGAGCCTGGACGTATTTCATGTTACAATAGCCTTTTCCGAAAAATATCTACAGCACTAATAAAGATCTAACATATAAATGAACGTCATTTTTCTTAAAACTATTTAGCGTGCTGTTGCGAGTGGAACTCGCCGTGTTGTTCACGCAGGACGACGAGCGAGACCCAGCCAGGTAAAAAAAAAGAATTTGAACTAAGGCTCCACGTCACGTATGATAGGCATTCGTCTTTTCGATTCATCGTTCGGTTTTTAAAATGTGTCCAAAACGCCTCAAGCATCTTGCGAATTAATGTTTTCAATTCCTGCGCTAGGATCCGGACAGTCACTTCATCACCACTGTGCTCTAGTGCCCTATGCGTACCCAGAGGAGTGCTCCGACGATATTTGGTTTTCCCACCTAAATGTTCTTCTATGAGGGCATAAAGTGCTTTTCCCGTTTCTCCTATGTATTTTTCACCACATGCCTTACATGTGATCTCAAGTATGCTGTACCCGAACTCATGCAAACCCTGCCTCTTTCGTTAGGACAATTTATACAATTTTCTAAGCTCCACAAATGATCATAAAGCCGACTGCGGCGTAGGATATTGAGTGGAGGGTCAACAATTGCTCTTGAATTTTCTAGAGAACTTTTTCTCATGCACCTCTTAACGGTGTAACTTATTTTGTTTGATACGAAGGTTAGCTTGGAAGAAATCATACTTATGTTTGAAATTTTTTTTTGGGCCAAGTTTAGCGATTCCTTCCTTTCCTCCTCTTCTGTGCACAGATTTTTAGCTGTTTAGTACATGTATTTGATGAGTGCTTTGTTCATGCTTGCCGCGCTTTAATGAAAGTCGTTTTTTAAGACAATGCTACACTTTGTGCCACTAATGAAATACCAACTGCTGCAGAGTGCATTGCCGCCAAAAGACGGATCACAGTGGTAGGCAATCGAAATCCGTAGGCCCATAGCAAATGGCATCGTTGAAAGACCTTTATCATTTAAGCGCTGGTGCATCCACTGCATTCCACACGATGAGACAACGAACATCCAAATCGCGAGGAAGACCGTCTGTGGACCATCGACTCGTATCAACGTAACGTTACGTTAGAATAATATTGACTGATTTTGCTAAGATCTCATGAAAATTTACTACCAAAGAGATTTTCATAATGTTCAGGAAACTAAGTTCTGGAAAAACCGCTTTTGATGGCCCCTTTAAAAACAATGTTGTGAAAAAGAAGTTTGCTTATAGAACATTATTCACGTCCAAAGGTAACAGTAATTCTAAATAAGTCAATTATGTCTATCTGAATGGAAAGTGAGTACGACGGACAACTGAGGAGTAAATGAGCAACTTCGACGTTTTACATAGTACCGATGACGTAGTGGAGAGATCGAAGAGCACTTAGGCCAGTACTGAATCTTATAACTATACGATTCCTCTTTCAATAACTAAATTTGACAAATCTGGAAGCTAAATATGTAGGATGAAGAAGCGATCAATGTCACTGAATTCGTTAGTGAGAAAATGTCGAGGTGAGCACTCCGTATGATGGGGGTGTGACAGAGAATTTGGAAGTTCTGACTTATTTAAACGATCGAAGAATCACTGGTATATTCACCACGACATCGAAAATATAGGAGCTTAGACATGTGATATCTTAGCAATGACGGCTGAACTAGAGCCTTTAATGATTGGTTCCCACTAGAATTCAGAAGCAGAACAAGAAGACCACCGAACCAGTAGTGAGAATTCTTCACTAAAATCGTGGAATACGATGGTTGTTGCGTCCCAGTACCAATTAATTAGAAATCCCTTGCAATAAAAAAATGCAAAAGGAATATTGAAAATTCCTAACACGTGTTGTTGTACGAATCTATTATAGTGAGAAGAAAAGACAAAAAAGAATAACAGCTGAAGAAAGGACGAAACTAAAAAATTATTTGCGAACTTACCACTTTCCTCCAAGTTCCAAAGTCACAGGTGTGAGATGCTTAGCAGCTGCTGTCATTACAATTTTTCCTATCGGAGGACATCCTGTGTATAGAATATGGTCAAAGCGTTCCTTCAGAAGTTCAGTGGTTTCGGAAGGTCCACCGTTTACAACTGTGAGAAACTCCTGAGATAGCATTCATTGAAGGATAGAAGATACGTAACAAAGAAAACCCGTAAGGACCATTTCTACTACTACTACTACGACAGCATAAGCATTGCAAGTTTCGAAAACATTTCTCAACAGAAACCATTTTCGACATGTTTACATTTGAAATCATGATTAATTGCTCCGATACAACTTAATGTTTGAATATGTTAAAGAACATACCGGTGTGAAATATTTTGCAAAGAGTTTCTCGAACGTTGCTGCGGTATGTGGAGCGACTTCGGAGGGTTTGATCACTACAGTATTACCTAGGAAACGTGCTTCTAAGTGATGTTAAATACATGGTGTCCACAAAACTGCTTGAATAAAATGTAGGACCAACGAGTGGATTTGTATCAACTGGCGAAATTCCGTCAGTCCATTTTACTGAGGGTGTGAATAGAGAAGAAATTCCCCTAAGACTGGATTTGGCTCATTGATATATGTATAAAGTAGGATTTACAATTGTCATAACCATGGTTACTTAGAACATGTTTTAATCAACAATATATTAATGCTATCTTGTTATATGCATACATGCATATATATATATATATATATATATATATATATACGTATATATGCATGTATATAACATACATATATACGCAAATATATATATATATATATATATATATATACAAACATTCCTAATTTCAACGGTTTCCGTTTGGAAGAGGAAATATGTGGGTACCTACTAGCTTACTCTCTCAACCGTTCAACACCCCTATTTCCTGCTAGACAAACCGACTTACCGAACTAAAAAATGCACTCGAATTTCTTTTAGACCGTTATTTAAATGATAGTAGGTTAGGAATACTGGATATGACATAAAACTTTAGAAAAACCTGCAGCAATAGCTGGTATAAGTGGTAGTATAACCAAAAATATAGGATAGTTCCACGGTGAGATAATTAGCACAACTCCTAATGGTTCTCGTACGATCATCGGCTGGTCTAAAGCACTCGCAATCGTCTTCTGCACCTAAACGGCAAGAAAGTAGAATATATCAGGCATTTATTAATATTAGACCTATTTCAGAAATCAAAGCTTAAGCAAAGTATTCTTCCCAAAGAACGTCTTAAACAACCCACTGGCTTCTATGTCTCATGGCGGTTTGCGTCAACTTACAGTTACGCTGGGCAGTTCTTTGAGTTTTCAAACTATTAAATGCAGTATTATGTTGACTAAGGTCTGTCTCTGGTGGTGACAACCTGGAGCTGATCTTGGCCAGTCTGACCTCGGGATTCCAGGGCATAACAATGGCCAAAATCTGCGAAAAAGAAGAGTTTATGCTGGGGCCAGCACAACCAGTCAGAGCGGGCGGTCCAAGTATCCAAATAAGTACAGTCACACTTATGTGGCATTTATAGAAAATGATTACGGTAAAAATCTTCCAATAACTCTCGTTAGTGAGCAGTTCATAATCAACTACTAATCTCAAATATTATCTCCTTCCATCCAAAAATTCCACGGATCTCAATCATACGAGGGATCTCGAGCCGGTTAGTCGCGAGGCTACGTGGCACGTCCCTAGGTGGCGGATATGGGGTTAAACGAGGACCAAAAGCGACTTTTGCTTCCCTGAGACACAGGCGGATCCAGGGGATGGATTCCTTGTTTCTGTTGCGCTGATTTGGCACATACTTCCTACATTTGCTAGGCGTATTCATGCATGCGTGTGTGGGTGCGTTCTTGCCTATGCGGATTGTATTCTACGAGTCAATTTGGCCAAAAGCCTGCAATCAACAGGAAAGTATATGGGAGGCGGTCAGGAGTCGCCTAGAACAAATAAGCTCCATGTCCACTCTGGGAGAGCCCGGCAATCTACCCGCGAGTATACCTAGCCCCCACGTTCAGAGCCCAGAGAGTTATACGTGGGTACCAAAAATGCTAAACATAGTAAAAAAAAAAAAGGGGCCTCATTCCCCTGAGCCCGAAAGAGACCCAATTTCGCAGCGTTGGGTGGATCGAGTACGGAGAGACTGCTAAAATCTAAGGACCAATGGAAGCTGCTTGGATTTCAAAAAACTATGGTGACGATCTGTACCTACAATGCACGTAGAGTTGACGTACGGAGAAGGTACGACGTCATCGGCCTGGCCGAGATGAGAATACGCCAGCCTTTCAACGCCGACTATGACACGGAAGAAGAACTGCACCTCGGAACAAGCGACAGTAGAGGAGTCGGCGATGTCGGCCTTCTCGTCAACACGAGTTTGTCCATGAACATCGATTCATTCGAACAACTTACAACCCGAATCGGACGTTTACGATTAAGA
>UYYA01001385.1:0-14793 GCA_900624975.1 Angiostrongylus costaricensis
ATAAGCTTGCACGAGGTTGATAAATATATTTATTTTCGGCTAACGTTTCGACGTCTTCGTCTTCCTCAGAGCCGGTGATCCGAGTCGATGGTCCATGCTTGTTGTTCGCCTCGACGTTGCGTCTTCGCCTTCCTGTCGAGCCAGATCTTCCTCAGCTAGCCATCTTCTCGAATGGATGTTTTCGAGAAGATGGCTCGCTGAGGAAGATCTGGCTCGACAGGAAGGCGAAGACGCAACGTCGAGGCGAACAACAAGCATGGACCATCGACTCGGATCACCGGCTCTGAGGAAGACGAAGACGTCGAAACGTTAGCCGAAAATAAATATATTTATCAACCTCGTGCAAGCTTATCAAGAAAGAATACATATTGATTTTATCTTATTTAAGAATATAGTAAAATGCTGGTCGAGGCGATTCTTCATGAAGTCTTGGAGGTAGCCGTACTAAGGCATTCCGATGTCGGCTGTTAAAGCGCTTGGGAAGGGGTCGAACTAGCACCTTTGCTTCCTGAGCGACGGCTGCACTAACCGCTTCCCTATCCCCTCCTCAAATTTTTCTTTTACTTTTTTTAACGGTTTAACAGCATCATAAGCTCTTTTTTCTCGTTTGTACTATTATACAACCATAAATTCACTTGCATATTTGTCTTTTGTTCTAATTTATGGCTTCATTAGCTGTTAGTAGCAACAGATTTTTTTTGCGTCTTACAAATTTCACCTTAAGTTATGGTCATGGAAAAGAAAGTCTCGTGGTTTCTACTTCATTTCACATTGCTGATACAAAGTCGACGTAATCGATGCTTTATCTTATTACTGTTAACCTGATTTCAAATTCTACTGAGCACTCGTATTGTCATAACCGATAGCCGAAAGCAGGTGTGGAAAATTGCCTAATAATTATTTGGTGCCTGTAAAAAGAAAAACGCTAGCAACCCTTCATGTGATTCAAGATCATTACTCACGGGATTGCTCATCATATTTCATTGGTAGTTCCAATAGATTTCCCGCCATAAGGCCTACACTGTACTCGTCTATAAGTGCGCTTTTCCTGTTACTACTTTAGGTTTCGTTTTCGTGCCTGTTTTATGTTTCTTATTCTTACCCTTTTTCAATAACGTTTTATGAATTTTTTTACTTAAAAATATTGATTTTAGTCATCTCGTTAACCTTTTTACTTACTGCCTATTCTTTTAACGGCAGGGTGTTTTGCGGAATATAACTACTATAATGCTGAGATATTTGCAAAACTCCGGACCGCAGGTGTCTGCGGTGGAGAACGAACGCGCTATCGTCCTTTCCGGGGAGTAACGCGTTCATCACCACACCATGTGGGTCCTTCGTTTCGCCTGTCTCTTTATTTTTAAATTAATTTTCAGTCAAAAATTAAATGCTTACCACTGTTCTACCAGCTCTTCGCTTAGTTTTGTAGTGAATTTGAAGTGTATTTCTATCTCGGTTCCATGTTTTCATGTCCACCGATTCCATACTGCTCCGGTTGTAATAGCAGTATACTGTGTGATAATAATAGGTAATAGCAGTGACATGAGTTGTTTAATGCGTACTACAATAACGTAGAGTACTGTTTATAAAAATTTTAGGTTTTAGCGATGGTAAGCAATGTCAGCCCCAGGCGTTTTGGCTTGCGAAGATTCTCATTCCTATGTGACAAGTCTTCATTGTAAAAATTTTGTAAAATAAATCCATATATTTCCATGTTTGCAAGAGCATCTGATACGACGCACCAAATGGACCTTCAATTATTTGTATATACACATATACGTTTGCTTTTGTATACATTAACCTCAGAAAATCCACTTTCATACAATCTCGGCGTGAACTATACATTTATTATTATTTATTATTTATTTATTATACATCTATAACTATACATTTATAAAAAGAAAACGACTACACGAAGTATGCGGATTACCAGAGGATGACCACCGAGTACTGGACATCGAATTGCAAGTACTGCGCACCTGTATACGAAGCAAACAAAACCAGATGTTCGCTAAGTGGAAGAAGTGCGAGTAAATCGCATAACACGGCTTCAAGAGCATACAGAAACAGCGCCAACGAAAATCAAACGATTCACAGTAAGATAAATAAAGTGCAAAGAAATTCAAGATTGAGCGTGCTAGGAGGCATAACCCTCTCTGACGGTGAGCGCTCGTTATTAGAATTGGGACCGAGTTTCTCAGCATCTGAACCTATTTCTAAGGTAACCTTGCGTAGGGTCGCATGTAGTTTACGTGAACTTCAAGATAGACTCCTCAAAAAAGCTAAGGATGAAGCGCAAAATACGCGCGAACGACAAAGAGTAGGGGCGATACCAGTACCACCATTTCCTCAACCGTTCTTTAGACAACAAGGGCCCATTAATGAAGTTGATGTTAAATTTCGGATGTTTACGAATGAAACTTTCAAAGTTCTTAATCACTATCGCGCTAAAAGATACAGCTCCAACCTCACTGAAATACAAAAACGTGGTATGCGAGAGGTACGAGAGCTGATAAGATCAAAAAACATAAGACTATCGGCTAGTGATAAGGGTGGAGAGTTCGTTGTAATTCCCCATCAGTTAGATGTTGAGATAACGGAAAAGCACCTTGAAGATGCTTTATCGTCCGTCGTCTGAGAAGGAATTTAAAAGTCAATACCGAAAGTTAAACAACGAATGGGTTAAAGTGGCAAGAGCGGCCGGGTTAAAACCATCAGTTATTTCTCGTCTCAAAATCGACTTACCAACATGTCCCGTCCTGTACTTACTTATCAAAACCCATAAGTTAGTATCCAGAGATGATCTCGTGTCTACCGATCCATCGTTATTTAAGGTTAGACCTATCATTAGCTGCGCGGACGGGCCAACAGATAGAATAACGTGGTTAATAACCCTAATACTTACTCAGTTGTTGAAGTACATTCCAGCCCATCTAACGAACACCCAAATGTTCCTGGATCGTCTACGTAACGCGCGACCCAACAGCGCGTACGTGGTGGAGTCCTTCGACGTCACTGCCCTCTATACGAACGTGTCGAATGACTCCGCTATGCAAGCCATAAACGAGCTCCTTATACAACACGAAGGAGCAATAAACATGTACGGCTTCTCGATTCAGCAGTTGATGACACTCTTAAAGGAGTGCCTAAACTGCTCAATCTTCAGATGGTCCGGGAGGTATTACGCACAAATGAGAGGGCTGGCAATGGGACAACGACTGGCTCCAAGCCTTGCCATTGCATTCATGTCTAAGGTGGAAGCGCCAGTAATCGACCTCGGTCCGTTACTCTACTCTAGATATATAGATGACTGCTTGGTCATTTGTTCAACGCAGGAAGAAATCGACAGATGTTTCGAGTTGTTGAAAACACAGTCAGAGTATATTAAATTCACCCGAGAGAAACCAAAAGAAGACTGGCTTCCATTTCAGAACGTGCAAATTAGCCTATCAGAAAACGGCTACGTTACGAAGTGGTATCGAAAGCCAAGTAGTAAAGACATCCTAGTTCATTACCTCACCTCTCACCCCTCACACGAAAAGGGCGCTTGTGAGAAACATGTATCGAACAGCTACCAGCGTGTGTACAGGGAGACAACAGAGAGAGGAGTCCAGGAACTTGGCGCGGCAGATAGCCATTTTTAATGACTAAGAAACCGTAGCTCCAGATAGGTGTAGAAGAAACCACAGGTACCCCAACGATAAGTCTAGCGACAACAAGGTCCCGTTTATACTGCCCTTTATTTCAAATGAAGTAAGTGCAGCTATAAAACGCTGTTTAAGAAGGGCCAATCTAGAGAATTCGGTAACGATAATCGAAATACCACCGAATAATCTGAGGCGCCAGCTAGTTCGTAACCGCCTATACGACCGTCTATGTGCAACGCAAAATTGCATAATTTGCTCCAATGGTAGAGACGGTGACTGCATGAGTTCGGGTACAGTCTATCTAATCTCTTGTAAAGCGTGCGGGGACGAATACGTTGGCGAAAGCGTAGGCCACTCTGCATCCGCATAAAAGAACACCTAGTCGGTAAACGTAAGCTAAGTACTCCACTAGGTACGCATAGCAGGCAGAAACATAACGGAGAAGATTTTGAAGTAACGGTTACGATCCTCGCGCAAGAATGGCGAACACAAGCCCGCAAAACTCTAGAGGCATTCTGGATTAATTCCAAGAATCCGAAAATGAACCGCAGGGAGGAATGCCTCGTTATCACGCGTGATATTTGACAGTATAATAACCTGTTGTTCTGATGGGAGGGCACATTACGCTTCCATGTGAATTCTGTGCGGTCGGTCTTCACGCGATATACTCAGTGGAAGACTCATAGAAAGCGGTGAGTGTGCAGAGCTATGCTAAATGTGATTGAAATCTTGGTTTAGCGTTTTCTCTGTTTGGTTATGGAGGTGTTTGGCTGAGTGGATTGCTGTGAACTTGACCCTTCCAGGCTCTGAGGAAGGCGAAGCCGAAACGTCAGCTTGTGCTTAAATAAAGAAATAAAATAGCACCTCGTGCTTGCTGAACAGAAGTAGAAAGATATACATTTATTGTTCTACACATAAAGTTACACAAGGTTAGGTGCACGTATCGTAGATGTCACAGGTACCATATCTATACTGAATCGTAGTAGCCCTAATGCTTTTTGATTCATTTAGTTCTGATCTCATTGTTAAAAACTTATATTATTCCCTACTACGCATGCATTTCAATCTTTGTAAATCATTGCGAATATTCCACAGATCTCTTATGGCTTTGTGACTCTATTGCAAAATTCTTCGAAGTATTATTTAGGAGTCCATAATGGAACGATTTTTGACAGAACAGGAAAATAGAGATGAAATTGAGAAAAACACAAACATATGTATAAGGCTTGCAAAGAAGTTTTTCGCATTCGCCCTGAAGTTAACAAGTCATTGTTTGGAGACACCACTCGTCCTCTTCCACAAAGAAATTATAAGTAGGCGTTGTCCGACACGTGCTGAGAAGTTTGTACTTTTTAACCCGACAAGAGGATTAGTTTAGATGCGTTACGAGTTTTTGTTTTATTTGCAAACCCTCAGCGATTTCTTGTGATTCGTTCAGCTATTACTAATAGGATATCCTCCCAGACAGACACGATGCTCGTTATAGTAACTACGTTTGATAATCTACCAATTAATATAACTGATTTCAAAAAATCTACGAAAAATATCTGTGTACCGGAATAAATCACCGGGAAAATATGATACATGTAGATGTCAGTCATAGCGGGAGTGCTAATGGAGGAGACGTTTGATTATTTGTCTTCGTCTTTTCATAATTTTTCTTTTCATCTTTTCATTTCGAGTCTCTTAAAGAGTAGTATCGTCAGCGCTGAACGTGTTTTTCTTGTAACATGTAAACAAAAATAGATTCCAGTTCCAAAAAAGCGTCCTCGCTTAGTATGGAGTTAAACAATCCAACTTGTACCAGCGTGTTCGGTCTCCACCGCAGACAATAGCGGTCCGGAGTCTTGCAGATGTCTCAGCAACACATTGTGGTTATATTTCACATAATACCCTGCCGTTAAAAAATAGTAGGCAGTAAATAACAGTAAATAACAGTAAATAACAATTGACGAGATTGTGAACCCAACATGTATTAGAGTGATTGAATGGTAACAATATAACAATATGAACTGAAACCATGACGGCTTAGTATTCCTCCAAAAATGGGAACTGAGGATGATGGGAATCGCTTGCGCTAAGGTCGACGAGACGCTATCTGCGTTCGAGCCCGTCGATCTCCTTCATTTCGGCTTCGGTCAGCTGGATGTCGAACACAGCCTCTTTCTCTTTGATTCGCTTTAGAAGATTAAACCTTACATCAAATGAACAACAACTAAAACCTAGTGGAAAACGAATCTTTCAAATAACTGACATTTGCAAGGAATAAACGTTGCTGTTCAAATTGGATATCTACGCGTTTCTAAAGTCATCTATACTGACTTGCTTTGCCAACGGGGTGATTGAAGGTCTCTTACAAATTCGAAATTTGCAAGCTTCGAAAACACACGAAAATCAGCATTATCGTTATTCGAATTCCCTGCCGTACGGAACACTATGTGCTACCAAAAAACGAAGGCGTGGTATCAATTTTAGGTTTCAACATTTTTTCCCAACCAAACTATCCCAAAAGCTTAAACACAATTACGAAGTCGATCAAGGAATTGATTTCAGGCCGTGAAAAGTAAGACTTCGAAAGTGAAGAGGTTTTTCATTGCCTGAAAGTTACATCTGTAAGAAACCACAAAATTGTCTCGCTCACGTCTTGTTTTTTCAACAATTACTTAATATTAGCACGCTGATTTTTTTCTTATTTGGGAGCAGTAGAAAGATTGAAGAATTCCTGATGGCCCATAAATGGCCCCCTCGACGTGGTCACATGAGACTCATGCTGTTCCAAACGTCTCTGTTAACGCAGAAAACAACGCTAAAAGATATTGCAAAGAATGTTTGAAAACTAAAAAATAGCTGCTGTACAGCCCAACGAAGTGCAACGTGAGCTGGTGTTTGAAATTCACAACTGGTTGATAATGACTTTACACTTTCATATCCTGAAACTCAAAAAGCTGCCCGTGAGAAGTATTGTAGAAAAAATAAAAATTAGAAAAAATAGCCTTTGGATAACCTTCGTTTTACAACCTACCATATTCAAAACCTTCGCGAAGCATTTCTAACTTTTCTCTCAACGTTTCTCCTGCTGTAGCCATAGGTGGAAAAATTCGAATTATTAACTTGTAAAGTTGTAAGGAAAGCATAATGTGTATAAAGCCGTACCTTTCCACCTGCCGCAGCGATTTTCGTTACAACGGGGTCGGTTAGAATATTAGGATCACCAGGTTTACGGAAATATGCCAAGCCAAGATTGCTAAGAGAACTAAATACGTCCAAATGAAAACAACCGTGTGGTAACTGATGATGACCCTCTCAAGTTTGCTCTTAGCATTTCCTTTGGACAAATTATAGATGTGTATAATAAATGAAACTATGGTGATAAATATTTTTACGTTAGAGCAAAACTTTTGACTGGCTATATTATTGGCGTACGGATAGCGCAGTGTGGACTAAGCTGCGCAACATGTGCAAAGACTAGACCGGACCCTAACCCGGGCAGTAATGCTTTTCATCATACCGCGTTTAGGAAATTGGTGCAAGTCTTGTCTGGGATCAACTTGCTCCTTCAAATTTACAAGAATTATCGACTACCCTTGATGGAAATCTGGAACGCCCTAATACGACTATCACATTATTTCAAGAAAAATGTTCCAAGCCACCATTTGATGACATTTACGTAGAGAACCAAAAAATCCTTAAGCAGCATCCGAAACCACGCAGGAAACCTAAAACCATCGTAAATGTGGAATGCAAGAAAACGAATCGAATGCGAGAAATCCCAATATCTGCACAATATATAGTGTGGAATAAGAAAAATTAATTAATTACCCAAGCTTGAGGAATAAAGAATGTGTGACGACGAAGTGGCTGCTTTTGCAGTTGACGATGAATCCATAATGTGCAAGGTTGGATTTGCCGGATACGGTGCACCACGAGCGGTTTTCCCCTCCATCGTTGGTCGCTGTCATCATCAGAGTCTCATAGTTGGAATGGTTAAAAAGACTCTTACGTAGGAGACGAAGCTCAGGCTAAAAGGGGTGTCCTCTTGCTGAAGAACTCGATCGAACACGGTATCGTCACTAACTGGGATGATTCGGAGAAGACCTGACGCCACACGTTTTACAACGAGCTCCGTGTTGCACACGAAGAGTACGCTGTTCTTTTGACCGAAGCTCCCCTTAACCCGAAGGCCATCAGAGAAAAAATGACGCAAGTTATGTTTGAGACTTTTAACACTACTGCTATCTATGTACGTTGCCATCCAAGCTGTTTTTTCGCTGTACGCGTCCGGTCGTATTATCGGAGTAGTTCTGAACTCTGATGATGGTTTTAAAACCGACTTTCCCTGAACCTCGGTGTGACTAATCAATATGCATTCTTTCTTGATAAGCTTGCACGAGGTTGATAAATATATTTATTTTCGGCTAACGTTTCGACGTCTTCGTCTTCCTCAGAGCCGATGATCCGAGTCGATGGTCCATGATTGTTGTTCGTCTCGACGCTGCAGCTTCGCCTTCGTGTCGAGCCAAGTCTTCCTCAGTGATCCATCTTCTTGAATATATTTATCAACCTCGTGCAAGCTTATCAAGAAAGAATGCATATTGATTAGTCACACCGAGGTTCAGGGAAAGTCGGTTTCGAAATATTACTACGCTTTGTGCTAGCTGATAAAACACCGACTTCTGCACGATGTCCGCAATGATGTATGTCCGGAAAAAATACAGGTGGTTATCACCGGATATTATCATTATATATCCACCATCAGCATCGTGTATAAAAAGGCATCACTGAGTGAGGATGCCTTATTCGAGAAGATGGATCACTGAAGAAGACCTGGCTCGACACGAAGGCGAAGCTGCAACGTCGAGACGAACAACAATCATGGACCATCGACTCGGATCGTCGGCTCTGAGGAAGACGAAGACATCGAAACGTTAGCCGAAAATAAATATATTTATCAACCTCGTGCAAGCTTATCAAGAAAGAATGCATTCTGATGATGGTATCACCCATACTATTCCTATTTATGAGGGTTATGCGCTGCCCCACGCTATTCTTCGCTTGGATTTAGTTGGCTGTGATGTAACTGACTACCTTACGAAAATCTTGACAGGGCGTGGTTACTCGTTTACCAAACTGCAAAACGCGAAATCGCCTGTGATGTTAAGGAGAAGCTGTGCTATGCCGCGCTTGACTTTGAGCAAGAAATGGCTATGGCTGCCTCTTTATCTTCGCTTGAGAAATGGTATCAGATAGTGTTTGAAATGTTGTTGGTAGTACTAGTGAACTGGTATATCCCTTAGAAAATACATTGCTGAGTGAACCTATCACAGAAGTCGCTTCCTTCCTGGGAGGAGTCGCATCGACCCAAACCTGCCTCTAATCCACACAGACAATCATACGGGGAATGGATGAGGTCACATACGATTTGTCATGATGAAATATTGACGAATACTCCTAGTGCAGCATTCCTATCAGCAGCTGCACGCGGTGGTGCATAAATTCAATCATAGGCGACTTCGAAGTTTCTAAAAAAGGTAATGATAGAAAGCTACATTAAACCTTGTAAGGGACATATAGCGTAATAGTTAGAGCGTGTCCCTCCACACACATAGTAAATGAGTGAACCCCTGCTCCATGAAATGCAAGAAACCCTGTGCCATCATTCTTCCCTCAGATCGTCGTTAACAACAAGCCCAAGACACCGCTACAAAGAATTGAAAAGGAGATTTTGAATACGAATAACTCCAATGATTGCTGATTATTAACGAATTGAGGGAGAACAAGTCCTTACCAATATCACTTGCCATAGGCCTACCCGCAGTGTATAAGTACCAAATTGTTTTCTGAAGAGATTTTACCAGTCGACTTAACTCCGAAAATAACTTGGTAACAAATAGAGTACAAAATTGGTTGAAACGGTAAGATTTCATAAGGATAATCTGTAGGCCGTTACTGCAATTCCCTTCTGCTTGCAAAATGCAAGCAACTTCCTCTGTTGCAGGTATGGATGCATCTCGATCTGAATAATATCAAATTGCTTTCTGAAGAGATTTTACCAGTAAACAGGGTCCATTGGCCAACTACAGGTGAGGTCCCCTTAACCACTCAAAAAACCACAAAAACGACTGTAAACGTTTACCTTGCTTATAGATCATCCAAGTATTGTTATCAATATGGCACAGTTATGTTTGTAATGGAGGAGCACTTCCTATTGTTTCAATAAAGACTTATCTATCTACACTTCTCATCAGAACCGCTATGCCACCTCAATGCAGCTGCAGGGTTCTTCTGAATGCCAAACTGCGATGTACACCAGGGTTCTATCTCTAGCCTCGTTTCCCCACTCGACAACAGTCTCGATATTTGTACTACACGTAAGCCCACGGTAAACCAATGTCACAAACCATTGCTTTCCTATCCACAAAACATGGTGACTACCTCCTGAAAAGGGAAACTCTAGCGCGGCTTTACGCACTAAAGGTAAAGAAGTCTCCCACGACCGACTTTCTATTAACCTCGGCATTGATCAAGTAATTCTTCGTATTTTTGTTGAGCAAACGCGAGGTGTTATTATTCTTTATTCACGAATGAGCTGACGTTTCGGCGGATTTCGCCTTCCTCAGAGCCGCTTTCTATGAGGTTTCCCCTAAAGTATGTCACGTAGAGACCAACCGCACAGAAATCACATGGAAGTATAATGTGCCCCACTCATCAGAATAGCAGTCTTATATACTCTATATACTCTATATACTCTATATACTCTATATACTCTATATACTCTACTCTATATAAGACTGCTATTCTGATGAGTGGGGCACATTATACTTCCATGTGATTTCTGTGCGGTTGGTCTCTACGTGACATACTTTAGTGGAAACCTCATAGAAAGCGGCTCTGAGGAAGGCGAAATCCGCCGAAAAGTCAGCTCATTCGTGAATAAAGAATAATAACACCTCGCGTTTGCTCAACAAAAATACGAAGTAAAGAAGTCTTGCCAAACCGCTAAATTATGGGATATTGTTAGTTAATGCTTAGTCCTTTTAGAGCTCTAGAATGTCGTTAAGAAATAGAGTTCAATCGAATGATGGATTCTATCTAACGCTGTCAGCACCTGTAGAACACCCGGTTTGATAGTGCTGTTGGCGATTAACCGCTCGATTTACTTGTGGTTGAAATTCGAAATGCCAATGCTTCGAATCTGTAAACATACAATTTACACTTTTCCTTCAAAAGAAGTTGTTGGAAATCTCTAAAAGGACCTACTTGTACCGCTTTTCTATTCCATTCAGTCATTAAAGAGACATCCCACCAATCCTCTGTCTCTGAGTTTTCCTTTTCTCCTAGCTGAATTCATTTTTATCTCGGAAAAACCAGTTAAACTTCCCGCTGTGGGTGCTTTCCTGAGCAGTAATCATTATTAGCATTGCCAGTGCCGTTATTCTTACTGCTACTGTATTACTAATGGCTTTACCGCAATCCTCTTCTTATTTTGCCTACCTTTCCCTCTTTGACAAAATCCTCCAACACCTTCCAGGTTGTCACATAATTTTCATTTGAGTGTTTCGCCTTGTCATTGTCTGTTATCTAAAAATTCCATTCCAATTCCAACATTCCAAGGCTCCAGTTTTTTTTAATAAATGAACTTGCCAGGCCAATAGAATGCCATTAAGATGGAGATCGTGTTAGGAGCTACATAACCACAAAGTTGGGCAAACTAGATATCTAACAAGGTAAATTTATGCAGCAGAAAACTACATAGAAATAGGAATCCCTAGGCATTAGAGAGTGGACTGACTATTAGGCAAGCTATTTATCTCGAAGATGAAAAGCTACCCTTGGACCTATGAAATATTACGACCAGTGCCAAGCTCACGAAGTCGAATAAATGCAAACCTTTGGAAATGGATCGCCAAATTCTTCGTAGCCGATTGGAAAATGAATAAACATTTAAGTAGATGTATTTCAAGTGCAGTTGATCAAGGATCTTCACTACGTGCTTCTAAAATCACGACCATTTCAAACAGCGAAGAATTTCGAATAAAGGCACCCATTAGTGCAGCTTTTGTCGGCATAGTGAAAAAAATGTAGGTAGAAATAAGTGTTGAAAAAATCGCCAAACTCAGATAAATGAACGGCTCTCCTAAAAACTAGGAGATTTCCGTGCAGTGTTCCTTTTAGAAAAAAAGAACATTTACCCTCACACAGTTGTTTTCGAAATTTAACACCACTTAACACTGGCGTAGAAGAAAAAACCTTAAGCATAAAAAAACCCAAATGCAAACTTTGCAAGCAGGAGCTGAGTGGAGGGTGTTCCACACCTTGGACGTTATGAAGATGTTTTCCCTCTGTAGTTATCGCAGTTGAATGATATTTAGCAATCCAAATTACTTAATTCAAAGGTAAGTTTGATGCCAGAATGTAGCAGAACATGTTAATACCACAGTATGTTCGAAAAAGAGAGCTACAGACACATGCTATTCATGCGTATTGATCGTCGCCGCACCATAATCGATACGCACAGTTTGCATTGCGTTTGTAAATATGGTTCAGCCTAGACTGGATACCTCATTACATTTTAGTCAAATTCGGTTTGAAAGGAGAGGGATTATTTAATCTGTCCTGAACTAATCTAACGTATCCTGGCAAGTAAGACATTCTTCGTAACTGAGAGTGATAACAGAGGATAGTTTAAAGCCTATGCGGAAATTAGGGCGAATCGGTACAGTGAGACTGGTCTAATAACGACTAATGAAAATAGTAGTGACGACTCAGCAATAATAATTTTTTTATCTTTTCATTTTAATTTATTTGATCCGTCTTCACGTCTACTGAACGGATCCCAGCACTTCTCACATTCGATTCGTTTCCTAGCATCTATTGTCCACGAAGATCTTTCAACTCTTACTTGTGGCTTCGGTTCCTGCTTGAGGATTTCCATTTCATCTCGAATGTCGTAGAATGCTGGTCGAGCAGTTCCCCTAGAGTCCTGAGATAGCTGAGCTGGAACGTTCCCAATTAGATTGTAGAGAGCGATTTTTTTTTCAGGCAAGTCCGGTGCTAGTTTCCCGACCCCAGAGAGATGAGAGGCTTGGTTGCCCTTGAGCGGAATCGAACTAGCACTATGATCGTGGTGACGGACATCACTACCACTGTGCTATCTGTCTCTCTAGTGAAGATGGATAAGTAAAATTCCATAAATTTTTTGTAAAGTTAAAAGTAGGAATAAATTGCAAAGGTAGTACGCAGGATCGAAATTATATTTAGCCAAGAAGTCAGCACCAAACGAGTGATCGAAATTTTGTGATGCAAACGAAAATCGTGAGCGCGAGGAGAATTTGGGAAAACCTGATGCTGTCGTCGATGACAGCCTGGAGACGTTAAAATGAAAGAGATTTGCTTACGACAATTCGAAAACGTGTAGAAGAAGTTGCTCTAAGCACGTTGACGGAATTCCAAAATGTAGAGAACAAGAAAAGAAAAGGAATGTGGATTCCGTATGGATTGAGTGAAGGTGTCAAAGAGTTCATCGGTATAAAAATTGTTCCAACTGTTTATCTAACAACGAAAACGACGTAATTCTTGGTCGCTTTGTGGCGACCGTGACAAAAAACGGATTCTGCACAGTAAGGGACTACGCAGGATTACATAACTGAATGGACAGGAATGCACAGCCAGCGCCATTCACGTAGCCAAATACGATTTGCGTGAGCAGAAGTAATGGCAGTCTCTTGGTGATGATTGACTGGTGGAATTCTTCTGCTGTGACAGCTGCGTTTCTAACTAAGCCAACGGTAGTGGAAAAGTTTCATGAGTTCTTATAGTGAACTCCCTCTCAGTAGATCTGCGCACTTATCGGTCTTATCGCTAATCAATGACTACATTTTTCATTGGTTCAACGATTTCGTGAATGAAAAGTATTCAGCGGTTAAAACACACTTTTGAGTGCATAGACAGAGAAATTTTGCTCCAAAAGCCTTAAAATTCATGGTTAATGGGTCAAGACGAGCTCGGACACATGAATCTCGAATGAAAGAGTTATAATAGCAGTTGTTTTTAAGCGATCTAATAGAATAAAGACGTTGAACAGCATTTACTGAAAAACAGTATGGTCACAGAAGTAGTAAACAAGAATTAGAAAAGTATAAACGAAAAGAAATTCATGATACCCATGAGGCCAATGAGAGTTTGATGACTGCCGTGGATTTTATGAAAACTTAAGGTGATTTAGTCGAGGCTTAAATGTCCACATAGAAGCCGAGTTCTCCGTTCCCGATATCCATTTTTTTATATTTCTAGGAAAAGGATAGTTGGTATAAACGGCTTCGTGATCGTATTTCGTAAGATGTTTGTAGTGTCTTCTCTAACATCTTCGAATTCTGAAATTATTGGTCTAATGAATCGAAAATTCTTACTACTGACGAGGTTGGAATTATCTACTTTCTTTTTCAGAATCACTGGCATTGAAGGATGAAAAAAGTAGAAGAACTTATCAGCATCGTCTTCTCTCTGTAAGGCATTTTTTTTATTCCGACAATAGTTCCGGGACATTTACAAGGCTCCGAAGATCAGGTGTCTGCCGCGGGGATCGGACGCGCTGTTACCCTTTCCGTGGGTAAACGCGATCAGCATCCTTTCGCCTTTCTCTTAGCTCTGTTTTATAGTTGCTATCAGCAATCACCCGTTAACGAGATTGGTCTAGAGAGTACAGATTGGCATCGAACAAAGTTAACCTGAAGCTATAGTAACTCGAAAGACCGACTTTCTATAAACCTCGGCAAAGATAGTTGATATATTTATTTATTTATGTGATCTTATAAACTGTTCTTCTTAAGTTGACGCGAGGTTGGTACAGATCTTCGTTGTCGTTGTCGTTGTCCTTGATGTTATTGATCGATGGCTGATGTTTCGGCGACTTCGCCTTCCTCAGAGCCTGGACGTACTTTATGTTAGAATACTTTTTATTATTCGGTGGAAAAGAAGGTTAAAGTATTAATGAAGATCAAACTTTCAAATAGACGCCATATTGAACCGAAAGGCTACTCACCGTGATGTTACGCGCGGGACTGGCCCACAATTTATCCAAAACGCCTCAAAGAGTTTTGCACGTTGATGTTTTCGATTCCTGCGCTAGGATCCGCACATTCACTTCAAA
>UYYA01001386.1:0-14781 GCA_900624975.1 Angiostrongylus costaricensis
CGTTTCCTCTTTTTCTGTAGCAAAAATTTTACATATGCATTTCACAGTGCCTTATTGCAGTGCTTCAGTGTCAGTTTTGGTGATCAACAGCAAAACGGTATCTCAGCAGAAAGAAAAGTAAAAGTTTTCTTGCATTACACAAAACTGTTTCGCCGATGATCACTCAGGGAGAAGTGGTTCGTAGCGGTACTTAGTGTAGACCGCTGCACAGAATCACCAAGTTGTTTTTGGAATCGTCCCATTCCCATAATGGTTCGATCTCGAAGCTTTTGTCATAGTACAAATTTTGTTTTTCGCCAGATGCAGATATCAATTACAAATAAAGCATCCGATAATGGCGAAAATAGCAGCTGCTGGTATACAGCATTCGAGAAAAATCCGGGAAGAATAAGATCAGAACACCTAAAGAACCTTCCGTCAGTCCTCGTAAACACGCTGGCTCTTTACACGTTACCTGTCTGAATGCAAGGTCACTACACAGTGGAAGACAAGCAAGACCGAGTTATTGTCCAAGAAGGGTGACACACGCGATATCGACAACTATCGTTCAATGTCCTTGCTGTCTGCCGTCTACAAACCTTCCACTCGAATCCTAAATAGGATCGACAAAACACTGGACGGAAGGCCGCCATGTGAGCTGGCAGGGTTTCGAGAAGGATTTAGTACGGTGGACCACATCCACACGGTAACGCGGCTCATTGAAGTATTGCGAGAGTGCAAAAGACCGCTCTGTCTCACTTTCATCGATTTACACAAGGCCTTTGATTCAGTTGAGATAGAAGCAGCCTTGGAAGCCCTTGATAGTCAAGGAGTCCCTACTCAGTACATGATGATTCTTCGTGAGCTGTACAAAAATTTTGCAACCAAAATGTCACGATTCTACAACGATATTAACGTTGACGTCGAAAGGCGTTAAAACCTCGCCAAAATTATTTACTGCCACCCTGCAGAAGGTCATGCAAACATTGGAATGGGACTCATGGGAATGTAAATCGGTGATTGGCAGTTACATCATCTTCGTTTTGCTTATAACGTCGTCCTCATACACCAAACATTAGCCAAGCGGAACGTATGCTTGACGCCTTTGATGAAGCCTGTGGAAAGATTGATCTTCGGCTAAATCTCACAAAAACGATGTCCATGAGAACGAAAATCTCCGAATTCTCCAGTTATGTCTATGTATGTAGGGAAATCAATATGATGAACGACTTAGCTCCAGAGCTGAGCACAAGGAAACTAGCGGCTTGGAGAGTTTCAAGAGCAGCGAGGACGTAGAGAAGATAACATAGAACAGCACCTTTTTAGACTCAACGGTACTTTCTGCTCTAACGTATGCGTCAGAAACCTTGCCGCTGCGTAAGCAGAATGAGAGGTTTCTCAGCGTTATCGAGCGCGCAGTCGAAAGGACGATGCTAAGAGTATCCTGTCCCACATAAGTAAGGGATGGGATCCGAAGCTCCGATCTGCGTCAACGATAAAAAATAAAAGATGCTGTTTTCTTCACCAAACACTAGAAGATGAAGTGGGCCGGACACGTATTTCGTATAAATGACAACCGATGGACAGGGACCGTTAGTGACTGGGTTCAACGGAATGTCAAGCGTGCTGCCAAAAGATCACCGACCCGATGGTCAGAGTTTTTCATGAAACGCTTAGAAGATGCGATACTCAAGGAGTCCCTAGAGCAAGCAGAACGCACTAGGCTACTATTGCACGCGACAAGGAAAAATGGAAGATTTACTGGCTCCCGTTTAAGTGACTCGACGATCAACGGAATTGCAGGTAGCACATGTGATAACTTTGACTTTTTAACGTCCTCGTCTTTTCCAGAGCATACAATCCGCGTCGATGTCTACGGTTTCTCCTAGTCTCGATATGGGGCCATCCAGCTAGCATCGAGACGGATCTTCATCGAAGAAGCATCAATTTCGATTTAGTTCAGCGTTTTCAGTACGGGTGATGACAAAGTAAATTCTGGCGGAGATTGCGAAGTGGAAACAGTAAACGAGGATGGTAAGTGTTCTAGGATTAATCACGAACGCGTTGAGAGACCCAAATTCGGCCATGTTCTACTTTCTCGTATATAAGTGAGATTTCTTTCTTGTTTACATATCTTTAATAAATAAACAATTTCTACTTTTAGTAAACAGTTTTAAGACCTTCAGCCAGGTCTATTTCTATTTGTTACGGCAAACTAGTAAGGAACAGAAAGAATAAAAACTACTGATAAATAATTCCAATCTTTATTCGAATCAAAATCCGCTCTCTAAGAGATATTTGCGCCATGAAAAGCTTAATTATTTTAAAACCATGGCCACTGCAATGAATTGTAGCACATTTCATTAATTTTACGGCGGGCAGTGGTTTCAAGAATTTCAGAAAAAGAACAACAAGTGAAGAACAATGGCAGAACGAGTAGAATGAGTGATTTTTCACAGTAGGTTGGGTTGGTGTGTCTTTGGCGCAGTTCGTCATTCTCGACTCGACGTGCCATCGAATCGCTTGAAATTCGCACAACACAGATCAAAAACGTGATCTTATCCAGAGTAGTGAAATGGTGCAAAGCAAGGTAGATCGGCGCAAAGTAAAGGATGGTGAAGTCTGATGCAAACACATGTTCTAGAACTTCTTATTTTCATTCACATGCTGCGCTTTGAACCTGTTATGGTGGAAGAGTTAAAAGATGCATGGTCGGCTATTTTCCCATGAATACTTAGAATTTCCACATGAACTATGCAGTAACGTAAGCTGGTTATGGATAACTATTAAGTGGAAATATCTGCTACGACAATCCTCACATAGTGATTCGTAGCTACAAAAGACCACGCCTGCTCATCTCAGTGCCAATTTAAAGTCTCAAATAAAAGAACAGTAACTTGAATCACGTTCATTAGGACTTCACGCCAAAGCTGGAAACTTGGAAGTATTGCCACCTTACACTCTATATTTGTTACGATAGCCCTATGGTGTAGTTGACGGCGGAAACAATTCACTATCGCTTTTTTCGTTTTTTTTCATTGACGACACTGAAGCCAGTGATCAGCTAACGACAAGAAAATAATTGTTTTTCCAGTAAATGCAGAGCCAGATATGCATTCAATCACCTCCAAACGATGATTGATGAAGTCGAGTGCATGGCGCATCCCTCAGGGATTGATCAACGCCGGGAGCACTGAGAGAGCTTCATTTTTTATTGTATTTTATTTATTTTGTATTTAGCTAGAGCGTTTGCTAATTTATGACAATGGCAAAATTTGATTGAAACTCTTACTACTGTGATCTCGAAGTGATATGAAGTAGTCGTAGAAATCTCAACCGGAAACTTTGTAACCTTGTGATTTTCCCCTATTCTCTGAGATTCGCTGGCAAACGGAAGTGTCGCATTCAAAGCACAGCGGCAGTCTGTCACAAAACTATTCGTCGATGAGCAATGCAGTTAAAACGATTCGAAATGGCTTACTCAGTTTCACTCATCGTTCATAAAAATCTCATAAGCAGAACGACGACGATACGGCGCTGGTGGCGCTCCTGATTTGTCATCCACACTCTGTAAGCATAACGCCTTTCATTTTCTGTGGGAAAATTCACAATAAAATATTGTTGTTGAGATGAAGCTATGCACTATTCGACAATAAGTGGAAAGCAAGTCGAATGAAAGCCCAAATGCTTTCCAGAATAATTCCTAATTACTTAAGGTGCATCCGTTAGCCGAATGTTTTACAGAATAAGGACGATCGAAACGTCGTCCTTTCAATAGCAATTCTGTGATTTGAGGAGATGGTTCAATCTACTCGTGAAAATGTGTGAGCGCTAAGAAACTTTCAATGATGCAGGGCAAAGTTATAATCACAGCAATAACTTCCAACCAGAGAGACCAGAGAGACAACAAAATGAGGCCAGCCGATGCTCTGTGTAGCGTTTTTCTTTTAAATAACAGGCCGTATATCTAAATTATTTTTCGTATATAATGGTGAGATATTTGCAAAACTCCGGACCACAGGTGTATGCAGTGGGAAACGAACCCGCGCTGTTTTCCATCCGGGTCATCTATTCGGCCAAACACCTCCATAACCAAACAGAAAAAGCGCTAAACCAAAATTTCAATCACATTGAACACAGCTTTGCAAACTAACCGCTTTCTATGAGGCTTCCACTGAGTATGTCGCGTAGAGACCAATAGCACAGAATTCACATAGAAGAGTAATGTGCCTCTCCCATCAGAATAACAGGTTTATATACTGTTCAATATCACGTGTGTTAATGAGGCATTCTTTCCTGCGGTTTCATTTTCGGATTACTGGAATTAATCCAAAACGCCTCGAGTGTTTTCTGCGTTTGACACGTACTTCAAAGTCCTCCAAGTTATGTCTCTGAATTCAATGCGTGCCTGGTGGAGTATTTGGTTGACGTTTGCCGGCCAGGTGTTCTTTTATGCAGACCCAGACAAATACATTGGCAAAACGGACAGACAACTCTGTGTCTGCATAAAAGAGTATGGGCAATACCAGTACCACCATTTCCTCAACCGTTCTTTAGAGAACAAGAGCCCATTAATTTCGGATGTTTACGAATGAAACTCTCAAAGTCCTTAATCACTATCGCACGAAAAGATACTGCTCCAACCTCACCGAAGTGCAAAAACATGGTATGCTAACCTGAGCGATAGGTACGAGAGCTGATAAAGTCGAAAACCATGCGACTATCGGTTAGTGATAAAGGTGGAGAGTTCGTTGTAATTCCCCATCAGTTAGATGTTGAGATAACGGAAAAGCACATTGAAGATGATTCCCTTTATCGTCCGTCGTCTGAGAAGGAGTTTAAAAGTCAACACCGAAAGTTAAACAGCGAATAGGTTAAAGTGGCAAGAGCGGCTGGGTTAAAAAAAATGTAGCGAAAAACGAATATTTTCGAACAGGAAGTCACTTTTGAGCCATTCTGCAGATCAATAAGATGTCGAAGTGTTTCGCTCAGTATACCCCAAAACTGTACGTCGTTTTCAACATCGTTCTGTGCATCCATACTGCGATTGACTGAACACCACACCAACGGTTGAACGTCTCAGAAAGCGGAATTAGGCACCGTGGCAACAGAATCTAGTACTATTTCTTATTTTCATCTACATGAATATTTATGATTCCTCTCAGTCTGGAGCAAAAGAGAATAACCCGAGCAACCAAATATTTTTTATTAAGCTTGTAAAACTTATTTATGCGTCTTCCAAAACTTCACAAAAGACGTAATGCAAAACTGTGAGTGCTTCGCACTTTTGCATTTCTTTCTCCATTCTTCTCGGCAAGTGGAGAAAAAATATTATTCAATATTCAAAATATTCATTTCTCGCTACATTTTTGACAAGTAAACACGGCAATGTTGCTTATTTCAGAAGCCCTACTTTGTAGTAAATCTTCACCGGTTAGATGCTGTGAAAACGAAGAAGCATCTTCATGACGCTTTCCTTTACCATCAGTTATCTAAACAACTTACTTCATACTTGATACTTAAATGGCCCGTCCTCATTAGTTGCGCGGGCCTCAGCATATTCACCATTTCTCGGAAATTTGCGGTCTAAGCCATTGTTTCCTGGAATCACGAGGACAGCCTGGCAAAAATCTGCCCCAGATCGTCACCACGACATGCAATCGCAGCCCTTGTGAATCAGAGGGAGATTTGCCACCATGCGATTTTGTCTGATTAAAGGATTGTTTAAAGAAGCGAACTCACCTAGGAAACCCCTGACTTTGAAAGAACAATAAGCGCGAAAACGAGAACTTGAGACTTCCAAGTTGCATGAGTTTCTGGTCAAATCTTTCCATAGAAATATGTTCCAAATTTTATATAAGAAACTTGCATTAACTACTTTAGTAGATGACATATGACAGACACTTAACTACTGATATTTCCATTTGAAACACTGCATGGGTAAACTGATTCATTTCTTACTTTATTGGTAAGCTCACATGAGGGTGACACATAACCGTTTCTGTGGTTGACGTATAAATTAATGAAATTCAAAAAATCGAACTTCGAAAGTTTTGAAAAGTTGATTAGTTTCCATTATCTTCTTCGATTACTAGGTAAGCCTGATACGAAAAATTTACTCGGCTAACGTTTCGACGTCTCCTCTTCCTCGGAGTCAGAATGATTCGAGCTGATGGTCCTCTAGTGGTGGCCATCAACATGTCGTTTTTATCGCACCAAGACTAATATAATGAAGAGGAACACCAACGGAATGAAACAACTCACTCTGGATGGATATTGATCTACTGCCGATAGTTAGTATTGGTCCTCTTTTTGTGTCGATCACACTTTATTCAAGTCATCCTTGATGGAGAGACAGTAGTTAAGTAGGAATGGTCCAGTAAATCGAGTGCAGTACTCTTTTCCCATGATTCAGCAAAACCACACTAACGCGAAGGACGTAGGGATCTAATGACTATTCGAATGCAGTGCTCTTTTCTCTCGATCCAGCACGATTGCAGTAGTGCGAGGAAAGTAAGAATCTAATGACTGATCTCGTAAATAAATATCACCCGTTTATTGCTTTCGAAATCCAAAATGCTATCTCGTCGGTGTAGATTCGCACACCAGGACCTGACAGGATAAGAATTGAAAACATGAACAACCTTACGCCTTTTCTCATAAACACACTTCACTGACACTTCGCACGTTACCTGTCGAATGCACGGCTCGCATTCAGTTCAAGACCGACAGGACTGTATTATTTTTTATAAAGGGCATCTATCACAATATCGGCAACTCATCCTCAATTCCCACGACCGACTTTCAATTAACTTAGACATTGATCAAGTAATTCTTCGTATTTTTGTTGAGCAAACGTGAGGTGTTATTATTCTTTATTCACGAATGAGCTAACGTTTCGGAGGATTTCGCCTTCCTCAGAGCCTGACCACTATTCTCCTCCATAGGCGGTCCTCCAAATACTGAGCACAAAAGTTTTCCTTCGTCTCGCACTTCTTCCACTTGGCAAACATCTGGCTTTGTCGGCTTCGCAGACAGGTGCGTAGCATCCGCAATTCGATGTCCAGTACTCGGTGACTGTCCTCTGGTAGTCCGCATACGTCGCGTAGTCGTCTTCGTTTGATGAAGTTCGGAACGACTCGATGTTTTAGACAGCGGCGGAGAAAGTGTATTGACTGTCCTCACTTTGTTTGCTGTCTGCCTTCTGTAAAACCTTCACTCGTGCTAAGCTCCTTGTCCACTCTGGGAGAGCATGGCAAGCTACCCGAGAGCGCACCCAGCCCCCATGTTTAGAACTTTGCGAGCTATACGTAAATATGTTCGGAGATGACTCCTAAGCGCCTCCCATATACTTTCTTATCACTTGATGGCATGCCATTGGCAGTTTTGACCAGTAAAATACAATCCAACTGAAAGGCATCCACACGCATGCCTGAACACACGTTGTAAACACGGAAAATATGTGTCAAATCGAAGCAGCAGAAACAGGGATTCTATCCCCTGAATC
Organism: Angiostrongylus costaricensis; assembly: GCA_900624975.1. Classification (NCBI taxonomy): domain Eukaryota; kingdom Metazoa; phylum Nematoda; class Chromadorea; order Rhabditida; family Metastrongylidae; genus Angiostrongylus; species Angiostrongylus costaricensis. Next base: position 7,487 of record UYYA01001386.1, read on the forward strand.
CACTTGCGCACCAGGGAAACAAAGGTCGCTTTTACTATGCAGTTAGGATCGTGGCAAGTAGCCTCGCGACTAACCTGTTCGAGCTCCCTCATCTGAGGCGATCCGTGGACAAGCTACTCTAAAGATCAACATCATCTTTCTGATAACCATTTTATTTATAGATCGCACATTTTTAATGAAACTTTTACGATCCACTTGTTACTAATTTACGCGTTACTCACTGAGTCTTCTTATTCAAAAAATATGTTTATTTGACTATAATTCAAGTGTATTGATTGTTGAGCTTACGGGAGGTTAGTAAATTACCTTTAGGATGGGACCGGGATGGTGTAGTGGTGAAGTGCGCTGCTCCCCGGTAAGGACAACAGCGCGTGTTCGTTCCCCACTGCATACACCTGTGAAGCTGAGACCTGAGAAGCTTCGTTGTTCTTTGCGGAAACTCTTCTCAGCCTGTGCGGCTTCTACCATTCCTGCTCGTTTTTTTTTTAAAAAATCTCCTTTTATTGCTTGTCTCTATTGTTTTGCAAGTTCGGTCGTTAGTACGCGGTTACCTGCAGCACGTGCGATTCGCCATTGGCGTATTAGCTCGAGTATTTCTAGAGACAGACGTCTCTTGGTGTCTTTCGAACTCTCAGCTTCCATAGCGCTAACGTGAAAATGTCGAATGAGCCAATCGTACTCCTTGTTGACGTTGTCGACAACGCCATTGTCCCAACAGCCGACTAATGAGCTGAATAAATCCCAGTCCTTGGTGGTTCTGCGACATCGGTTTTTGAATTCAGCTGCTTTTCCTACCTTGGACGAGAAACAGAATTTTGCACGAAGTAAATGACGGTCTGATCCGTTGTGGAATTTTGAGATTGAGAGACTCCCGCCTCCAGCGTTGAGGATGGGGCTTCTGGAATTGCGAGTTACCATGGATGGTCTTGGTCGCCGTGATAAACTTAGAGAGCCCCTCACCTTGTTCATTCCTTTATAATCAGTGGGTTTTACCGTAACTTTCTTCATACGTTCTTCTTGGTTCCATCTTAGCGATGTATTCTCCAGTGATGACCTTAAAGAATGTGTGGTCATCTCCGCAAAAATTCTTCAATTGTATATAGAACGCTTCGACTTCTTCTTCGGTATAGTTTGATGTTGGCGCGTAGACAGCGAAGATTGTCAAAGCCGGTATTTACCCACTTCTCTTTAAGTGTAAGCACCCAATTCGAGTAGTAAGCTGTTCGAACGAAACGATGTTTATTGACGAACTCGATTTTACGAGAACGCCGACGCCACCGACTCCTCTGCTGTCGCATGCTCCGAGGAACAGTTCTTCTTTGGTGTCATAGAAGGCGCTTAATGGATGGTCTCGTCTCGGTTCGGCCAGGACGATGACATCTTACCTTATCGTTTTTGCTTACATGAGCAAGTCTTCTATCGAGGACTCGGAAGCAAGTATACGCGCATTGGAGGTACAGATCGTCACCGTAGTTTTTCTTGATCCAGACAGCTCCCATTGGCCCTGAGATTTTAGCAGCCTCTCTATACTCGTCCTACCCAGAGTCGCGAAGTTGGAAGCTCTTTCGGGGCCAAAGGAATGAGGCCCGTTTTTTTTTCACTGTGTTTAGCTTTTGATAGCCACATGTAGCTTGCTGGGCTGTAAACGTTGGGGCTGGGTATACTCACGGTTAGGTTGCCAGTTTCTCCCAGAGTGGACATAAAGCTTATTTGGTGGAGGCTACTCTTAACTGTTTCCCATATACTTCCTTATCACTTGATAGCATGCTTTTGGCCGAATTGACTCGTAGAGGGCAACTCGCATAAACTCGAGCACACCCACAGACATCTGCATGAATACAACGTCGCTTAGATACAAACGTATGTGCCCAATCGACGAAGCAGAAGCGGTGAGCCCATTCCTTGGATTCACCTGCTTCTCAGGTGAACATACGGTCGCTTTTGGTCCACGATGAACCGCCTATCCGTCACCTGGGGACGCGCCACGTAGCTCCGCAACTAACCGGCACGATACTCCTCCTATGGGGTAGCCCGTGGCTTGTTGAGTAGTGGTAAAATAAGGGATAGATCTCTCGGGGTTGATAAATCCCTAAGAGATGCGCTATGGTTTCTACTTCAGTGAGCATTGTTAAAGGTGATTGAACGTATGTCTGGTCCTCACAACGACTCAACGACTCACGGTAGCCTACTGATGTATGAAACCATTGCTGCTATCTCTCTGGCAAGCATGGTGGCAATCATCCGACTCCGAAGGGTTGGAAGGCTTGGTAAGCCTTGGGTGCGAAGATCGCCTAGATGTGTACTGCAGGGCGCCTCCGATCATTGTACTATAGGTGTCCCTTTGACTAGTGAAACCGAGGTTAAAGTAAAGTAGTTTTTTGAAATGTTAGTTTTCACAGTTTTACAAGCTGGGTCGATTCAGCAACCAGCGAAGAAATCCATTTTTTTGTCATCCTTCTACAGCACTATACCTAAAGTTGCAGCAGTACAGATCTAAGCATATATAAATAAATATGTTTCTCTGGAAGAGGCTTACTAATTGACTTTACGTAGAGAAGGTTTGTTTTCCTACTGAATTCCTTCCACTCTAGGGCGGGTTGTGTTGTGTTCCAAAACAGCCGCCAACTAGCTTCTAGATTTCTTGAAATGCCCCCGCGCCCTTGACAATTCCAGAAACTTTCTCGGTCAGAATTACATTCATTTCTCGTACAACCTCGTATCCGAAAGAAATATTGCATGAAATGCAAACATTGTCACGGCGAATTGGTCAAGAAATAGGTGGGTGGCATGGCGTGGTGAACAGAACGCTTCGAAGGTAGTGAACGGGTTTATCTAGGGCGAACTTCTTAGCACTTGCCACCGTTATCTAAAAGGCTAGTGCAACTGTAAAGGGTTAGAATAACCTATATATTCACGTTAATTTTTTTATTTAAACTTGATAAACATTGTGAACAAATAAGCGATAAATGTGTCTACTTGGCATAGTCATTTCAAAAATTAAGTAGAGTTTACAACGTGATAAATGGTTAGTGCAAGCCTTATTGGTCGATTGAATAACTCGTTCATGAAAACTGGCGCAAAAAACTCTTCACGTTCGTATTTGGAAAAATACTCACATATTTACGTCGCGATTTGCCAAGAAAAAAGTTTTGAAAGACAGCATTTTAGCATACTTGGACACATGGATACCTGGATTGCACGTCTTTGTTAACCGTACGGGCTTAAGCATAGTTTCCGGTTTGTCATGAGGCTACCTGGCACGTCCCCTGGTGGCGGAAAGGGTGTTAATCGCGAAACAAAAGCGACCATATGTTTCTCTGAGAAGCAGGTGGACAGGGGACGGACTGTTTCTGGTGCGCCGATTTGGTACATACTTTCCGTGTCTACGAGACGTATTCATGCACGCGTGTGTGGGTGTTTTCGAGTATATGCGAGTTGCATTTTACGTGTCAGTTGGGCCAAAACCTGCTATCAAGTAACAGAAATGTAAATAGGAGACGGTTATAAGTCGCCTCTAACAAATAAGCTTTATGTCCACTCTGGGAGAGACTGGCAAGCTGCCCATGAGTATATCCAGACACCACGTTCAGAGCCCAGCAAGTTCTACGTGGGTATCGAAATGGTAAACACAGTAAAATAAACGGGACTCATTTCCCTGACCACGAAAGAGATCTCAATTCGGCAGTGGGAGCGACGAGTATAGAGGGGCTGTTAAAATCTCAAATGCAATGTAAGCTGCCTAAATTACAAAGAACTAAGCTGACTATCTCTACCTACATTGCACGTACACTTGCATCCGAGTCTCAATTGAAGACTTGCTCATGCAAACAAGAACGAAAAGGTGTGACGTCATTAAAATTTTACTACTTCGAGATAAAAAGGTTGTCAGGCCAGGAATCCAGAAATGTTTTTTGTCCTTCTCTTGTTTTCTACTCGCATTTTCAATTTGAGAACAACGATTTTACATACAAAGGCAAAGATCTCGAAAACAATCTTTTTCACACAACTGTGGCATTTTCCCGAAGTGCAAGAATTAATAGTGATTTAAAAACGTGCTATTTCTTGATTTTAACAGCATTCCACAAAACTCAACGACAACCCCCAAGACCGACTTTCTGTTAACCTCGGCATTAATTGATAATTCAGTGTTTTTCTTCAATAAGCAGACACGAGGTTGTTAATATAGAATTTATTAGAACACAATAGCTGACGTTTCGGCGGTTTCGCTTTCTTCAGAGCCTGGAAAGGTCAAATTGAGATGTGATCTACTCAGCCAGACACTTTCATACCCCTAGCAGATAAGACTTGACAAATCGATTTGCATTCGCATAAGAAACAGCTTCATTCAAACACCTACCGTTTATTTGTTTGTCATCACGCGTGACCTGGCGCCATACCTCAGGCTAATCCAATGACCTGACATGAACACAGTTATCGACCATGTATTACTCTGTGCGGCGGCTATCCACCAACTAACTTAAATACTTACAACAGCATAATCGCCATTTTTCGGAGATTTGCTAGTTAACCCTGGAGTCGGTGTCGGTCCCTGGAGTCCCGAGGCGAGCCCGGCCAAAGCCTGCCCCACGTCGTCACCACGATAGGCAGTCGCAGTCCCTGTGGTTCAGAGTGAGATTTACAACCATGCGACCTTGATAGCAGCATGGTTTTGAATCCTGGTAATTTTTTACTCTTAGCTAGGCTTGCTGATGCAAACGCGAGACTATTTCTCAGCTTGGGAGACCCTGCCGGAGGACGAATATTTCCGCTGTACATAGCAGTCCTCCACCCAGAAGCACCTCCCAGCCACGGTGAGGCGGTAAACCGTTGAGAGGCCGATGACTAATATCGAAAAAATGAATAACCTCAGACTTTTTCTCATAAATGCACCGCACCGACACATCGCATGTTACCTGTTGAATGCCAGGTTCGTATTCAGCTTAAGACCGACAAGGCTGTATTGTTTTTCATAAAGGGCATCTATGACAATATCGGCAACTCTCCCTCAATCTGTGTGCTGTCTGCTGTCTATAAATTTTTCACTCGAGCTATCTCAAACAAGACCGAACACCGGATGGCGGATAGCCATGGAAGCATGTGTTTCGATTAGGATTTACGGATTTACTGTGATGGATCACATTCACGCTACGATAAATCTCACTGAGGTATAGTGAAAGTACAAGACGCTGCCCTATCTCACTTGTTTGAAGAAAGCTGATAAGGTAGAAGCAGTCATGAAAGCCATGAAAGCAACCAGGGTATCCCTTTTCAGTATGCAAGGAAGCTATATAAAGATTTCGCGTCTAAGATGTCACCACTGAGCAACTATATTTATATCGACGTCAAAAGAGGTGTCAGGCGATACTATCTCGCCAAAATTACATACCTTTATCCTCGAGAGCGTCCTTCGAGCACTGAAACGGTACAGTATCGCCGCGAATAATTCAATAATTACACTGTCTTTGCTTTGCTGATAATGTTATTCTTATATCACCAAACATTCACAGAGCGCAACGAATTCTTGACGACTTTGACAACGCATGTGGAAGAAATGGTCTTCGTCTAAAATCCAAAATAACGATGTCCATGCTTAACGGATTGGTGTCGTAAGCGTCATTCACGCTCATCGGTGCGGATTTTTCCGATTACACCAGTTACTTACAGCTATCTAGGTCGGAAGATCAACAGGAAGAAGGGCTTAGCCATAGATCTACACATCTCAGCAGCAAGAAACGAGCGCCTTGGAGGATTCCAACAGCATAGTGACTGGTGAAGAAAACAAGAAACACTGCACTCTGTGACTACCTTTTCAACTTCATAGTCCCTCCTGCCTTAAGTTATAGGTCAGAAACCTGGTCGATACATAGGCAGGACGAAAGATCACTCTGCGTTTTAAAACTCCAAAAAAGCAATAAAGACGATTCAGGGAGTAGCTTTTAGCACAAAAGTGAAAGAGGAGAAACAGAACTCCGACGTCTACACGCGAAATCGCCAATGATGAGATTTCCGAAGAATTCGCCGAATAATTGCGGCACTGTAATGAAGGCGGAAGGAAAACATCGTGAAGAAACTGCGAGTCGCTCACAAATTCATTTGAAACGACGCTGAACTGTTTCAACCCAAAACTGCTTATGCAGTTTTGTTCGACTTCCGTGAAAATTCGTAAAAGGACCCACGATGAAACGCCACTGACGGTGCCTTCGATTTATCACTTATGAGCAAGACAAAACAACATTTCACGCTCGGACTCAGATAATTCTTGTTGCATGGCAAGCATAGGGCGCGTGTGGAGCTATGGATGGATGCACAGTGCGATACACACGTGGAATCGATCCCAGGGCAATGGCTCACCAAGCCTTTCATCCCACTGGTGAGGAGGTCGGCAAATTGGTACCATAGTGTCGGAGAGAATAGCAGCACTGGCTCGATATATCGGTGTGGCACCGCGAGTTCCTAAGAGCCCAATATGCATTCAATCAATTGCAACGATACTTAATGAAGTCGGATGCATGACGCATCGCTCAGGGATTGATCAACGCCGAGAGCTTTATCCTTTATTCTTTTTTATAGCAAGCTTCAGTATTTTTCTTCATTTTCGCTATGGCGTTCTTCTATAGGAATTATTTAAACACCTCTAAAACCTAGGTGTATCAGCAACATTCTCAAACCGAGTGCCTTTTTTCTGCTGGAACGTGGTTTAGTTCAAATTGTATCATAGTGGTCGACTACCACTATTTGTTAAACGGAGGAGAATCACTACCTGCGAAATGGCAAACCGATGAGCGCCCACCCCTTAATTCATCATACTTCTCGAGTGCTGTATAGCAGCATCTGCTATTTTCGCCGTTTTCGGAAGGTTTAATTTTTATTAATGTCTGCATCTGGCGAGAAACAGAATTTGTAATAAGACAAAAATTCCGAGGTCCGACCATTAGGGAAATCGGATAATTCCAAAAACAACTTAGTGATTCTGTGCAGCAGTCTACACTGAGTAACGCTATGAAGCAATCCCACGTAAATGGTCCTCGGCGAAACAGTTTTGTGCAGTGCTGGAAAGTCTGCTACTTTTCTTCGTGAGGCGATGCGCTTTTGCTGTTAATCACCAAAACTGACTCTGGAGCACTGCAATTAGGCACTGTGAAATGCATATGTGAAAAATTTGTTGCAGAGAGAAAGTAAACGCGTTTCAGTATCGAGATCATTGGAATGTGCTCATATCAGTTCCTGTTATGTCCGAAGACTTGATGAATGCAGTCGTTCGTCTTTCAAACCTTAATGCCATTAATCGGTGCTAC
>UYYA01001387.1:0-14760 GCA_900624975.1 Angiostrongylus costaricensis
ATATATATATATATATATATATATACCACCTGTACCACCTGTCGTTCCTTTGATCGTCGAGCGCCAGTAAATCTTCCACTTCTTCCTGTCGCGTGTAAGAATAGCCCAGTGGGTTCTTCTCTCTTTAGAGAGCCGTGTAGCTTCATGCCTTCTATGTAAGGCTTTCGTAAAGAACTCTGACATTCGAGTTGGTGATCTTCCTGCGGTGCATTTGACATCCAAAGAAATCCAGTCACTAACGGCTCTCGTCTATCGGTTGTCGTTCGTATGCGTTGTGTGTCCGATTCGCCTTATCTTCGACTGTTTGGCGTAAAGAACGGCACCTTTGAATTTTGATCGTTGACGCAAATCGGAGCTTCGTATCCTAGTCCTTACTTGTGTGGAACGGGATACTACTAGCATCGTCCTCTCGACTGCGCATTGAATAACGCTGAGTGATCTTCCATCCTGCTTAAACAGCGACCAGGTTTCTAACGAATAGGTTAAGGCAAGAAGTACCGTTGAGTCGAAAAGGTGGGCACGAAGTCGGGCGTTCTCTGATCTCTTCACTACTTCCTCGATTCTCTTGAGTGCTTCCAAAGGCGTTCGTTTCCTTCTGCTCAGCTGTGGAGCTAAGTAGCTCATCATGCTGATTTCCCGACCTAGATAGGTGTAACTAGAGCATTTAGAGTTACCCAAGATCGACTTTCTGTTAACTTTGGCATTGATTGATAGTTCGATGTTTTTCTTCAATAAGCAGACACGAGGTTGTTATTATTATTATAGGATTTGTTAGGATACAATAGCTGACGATTACAAATTAACCTCTCCGACAACGGCTACGTCACAAAGTGGTATCGAAATCCAAGCAGTAAGAACATAATGGTTCATTACCTCTCCTCCCATCCCTCACACACTAAAAGGGCGCTTATAAGAAATATGCTTCGAACTGCTGCCAGCGTGTGTACAGGTAGAGAGCAGAGGGAAGAATCCTCGAAACTGGAGCGCCAAATAGTCATTTCAAATGGTTACGAAACTGTAGCTTCTCGGCATAAGCATAGAGGAAAACCCACGCCCTAGAGCCATAATTTTAGCGAAAACAAGGCTCCATTCCTTTTTCCCTTTATTTCAAGCTAAATAAGTGCAGCTATAGAACGTTGCTTGACAAGGGCTGGTATAGAGAATTCCGTAAGAATGATAGAAATACCATCGGACACTCTACGACGCGAGCTAATTCGCAACCGCCTATATGACCGTCTATGTATAACGAAAAACTGCATAATTTGCCTTGACGGTAGAGACGGTGATTGCATGAGTTCGGGTACAGTCTATCTGATCTCTTGTAGAGCCTGCGGAGACGAATGCGTTGGCGAAGCGGGTAGACCGCTCTGCGTCCGCATAAAAGAACACCTAGTCGGTAAATCTAGACTAAAACCAAACACTCCGCTAGAGCGCATAGGATGCAGGAACACAACGGAGAAAATTTTGAAATAGGCATCACTATCCTCACGGACGAATCAGAAGCATCAGCGCGCAAAACTCTTGAAGCGTTTTGGATCAATTTCAAAAATTCAAAAATGAACCGCAAGGAGGAGTGTTTTGTCATCGTTCGTGGCCTAGCGCCGTACCTCACGCTGATCCAATGGCCAGACGCAGGCACAATCCTCGCCCATATATTACTCTATGCGGTTGCTGTCCACCAACTAACTTAAATACTTACAACAAATAGACGCTAAGTCTTTAAATGAAGCTATTGCTTAAGCGAATGCAAATTTATTTGTTAGGTTTTATCTGCTAGGGTTATGAAAGTGTTTGGTTGCGTTGGCAAGCATTCGTTCCTCTCGGCTAATGTTTGGTGCTACAAGAACGATTTCATCATCAAACCAAGGATGGTGCAATTGCCGGCCATCGATTTTCACTCTCATCGTCATAAACGGAGTTGAATGGGTGCCGTCGTCTCGACTCAGCCAATCCGATGACGTCGTATGTTATTCTTCTTGCTTGCATGGTCAAGTCTTTTAATGAGGACTCAGATGCAAGTGTACGTGCATTGCAGGTACAGATCGTCACCTTAGTCGTTTGCAATTTAGTAAGCTTAGAATGGCCCTGAGGTTTTAGCAGCGTCTCCGTTTCACGACGACGAAGACCATCCATAGTGGCTCACAATTCTAGAAGCCGCACCCTCAACGCTGGACGTGGGAGTCTCCCAATGGAGAATATCATTACGAAATAGACCACATCGTAGTAAACAGAAGGTTTTGCCTAACCAGTGTCGCTGTTGACCCAAAATTCCGCATTGGATCAGACTGTTTCCCTCTTTGTGCAAGATTTCTTTCATCGCGTAAAAGAGAAAAAGCCGCCAAATTCAGAAAACGAAGGCCCAAAACCGCGTAAAATGTGACTTATTAAATTCACTAGGCTGCTGGTGGGAAAATACCGTTCTCGATTACATCGACGATGAATACGATCGGCTCATTCAACATCTCCACGTTAGCGCTATGAAAGGTGAGAGTTCGAAAGTCACCAAGAGACGTCTGTCTCCAGAAACACTCGAGCTGACACACCAGCGTGGAATCGCCCGGGATGCAGGCAACCGCCAACGCACGTCCAAACTTGCAATGCAATGCAGACAGGCGATAAAAGAAGCTCTTAAACAGAGAAAAGAAGTAGTAATGGTCAAAGTTGCACAGGCTGGGGAAAGCATTCGCAAAGTCCACCGAAGCTTCGCCAATTATAAGACCAAGACGATTAAACTTCGACGTCCAGACGAAACAGTGACAGCGTCGAGAAAAGCAACGGAGAAAATCATTCACGAATACTACTCAGATCTCTTCGATACCCACGTCCACCTTCCGTCATATGAAATAAAAGAGGATTAATATGTTGTACCACCAGTTATCCCTCCCGAAACCCGACATTCCAATTCGTCGGTAAAAAATCGAGCAGCACCAGGGCCGAACAGGATAAGATCAGAACACCTGAACAAGCTTCCGTCAGTCCTCGTTAGCACCCTGGCTCGGCTCTTCACACGTTACCTATCTGAATGCAAGGTCCCTACTGAGTGGAAAACCGGGATGACCGTGTTATTGTTCAGGAAGGGTGTCCTACACGATATGGGCAACTATCGCCCAATCTGCTTGCTGCTTATCGTCTACAAACTTTCCACTCGAGTCGTCCTAAACAGAATTGACATGACGAACACTGGACGAAGGACAGTCATGTGAGCAAGCAGGCTTTCGAAAAAGATTTAGTACGATGGACCACATCCGCACGATAACAAGACTCATTGAACTATCGTAAGAGGACAAAAGACCGCTCTCTCTCGTTTTCATCGATTTAAAGAAGGCCTTTGATACAATTGAGATAGAACAGTCATGGAAGCCCTTGATAGTCAAGGAGTCCCTACTCAGTACATAAAGATTCTTAGTGAGCGTAAAAAGACTTCACAACCAAGATATAACCGTTCTACAACGATATTATCATTGACGTCGAAAGACGGAGTAGGCAAGGCGATACCATCTCGCCAAAATTATTTACCGCCACCCTCCAAAACGTCATTCGAACATTGGAATGGGATAATATGGGAGTGAAAGTTGACCGTCGGCAGTTACACCATCTTCGCTTTGCTGATGACGTCGTCCTTATAACACCAAACATTAGTCAAGCGGAATGCATGCTTATCGACTTTGATAAAGCCTATGGAAAGATTGGTCTGCGACTAAATCTTACAAAAACGATATTCATGAAAAACGAATTGGCTTCGTATGCCCCATTCACGCTAAACGGGACGAATATCTCCGAATGCACCAGTTATATCTATCTGCGTCCTATTGACGCGGGTCGGAGCTTCCGGTTTTTTCTCTTGCTTAGGTGACACGAGATAGTCTTAGCATCGAATGCACGTGCAATAACGCTGAGTGATCTTTCACTCTGCTTACGCAGCGATCAAGTTTCTGACGCATACGCTAATGCAGAAAGCGTGGCAGAGTCGAAAGGGTGAGCACGAAGCCAAGTGTTTTTGTGATTTTCATTGTTTTACAAGTTCAGACGTGCGTTGGCGGTTGCCTGCATCCCGAGCGATTCCACGCTGGCGTGTCAGCTCGAGTGTTTCTGGAGACAGACGTCTCTTGGTGGCTTTCGATCTCTCAGCTTTCATAGCACTAACGTGAAGATGTTGAATGAGCTGATCGTATTCATCGTCGATGTAATCGAGAACGGCATTTTCCCACCAGCAGCCTAGTGAATTTAATAAGTCACATTTTACGCCGTTTTGGGCCTTCGTTTTCTGAATTTAGCGGCTTTTTCTCTTTTACGTGATAAAAGAAATCTTGCACAAAGGGGGAGACTGTCTGATCCAGTGCAGAATTTTAGGAGAACATCAACATCAGTAAGGCAAAACTTTCGATTTACTATAATATGGTCTATTTCGTTATGATACACTCCACTGGGTATTCCCACGTCCACTGTTAAGTGTGGGCTTCTGGAACTGCGAGTTACCGTGAGTGGTCTTGGTCGTTGTAATAAAATCTAACCTCACCCTACTCGTTCCATTCTAATCCGTTGTTCCCAATGTGACGTTGTTCCGGTTGTTTGTTCTTCGATTGAATCGATGTTCATGGACAAACTCGCGTTGACGAGAACGCCGACGCCGCCAGCTCTCTCTCTATCACACATTCCGACGAACCGTTCCTCACCGGTGTCACAGGCAGCGCTGAATGGGTGGCATCGTCTCGTCTCGGCTAGTCCAGAGTTTTGCAAATATCTCAGCAATCTAGCAAGGAATCGCTAATATTTTTGAATACCAAAGTGACTGTAGTTTTAAAATTCCTGGATTTCATCTATCACGTTTTACTTGTAATACAAATGTATTTATGGTGCTCGAACATCCAGAGTTTCGTCACATGATGATCTTAATTCCATTTTGCTACGTGGAATAAAACTAAACACAGTCTACTCCGAACGCGATTCGCAGTGTGTTTCACTTTGCCACCTGAGTCTGAGATATGACGTTGGCGTATGCCGGCTGAACTTGAAGGTCTACTGATGTGGATGAGTTTTTTGGGGATGATCAGCCGAAAGACCGGTTGCATGACGACGACATCTCTTCAAACTGCCATCAAGTGGCTCTATAAGGCTTTCAAGAACAGAGACGAATTGTCAGAATATGCCAATCGGACCTGTTACACATCGATTATTACGCTTTGGTTCATATCGAGGCCTCTTGCCATCTAACTTTTGTTGCACTATTCCAAATATCCGTAAAATCTTTCGCTTCTCTTTTTTTCTGTCAAATTCTAACATCGCTTCTCTTTTTCCTATATCAAGTTCTAGCACTATACTGCACAGATACTTACTACTTGGATGCCTGGAAGGCCAGTCCTGACTAGTTGTGCCAGCTACAGCACAAACTCCATTTTTCGGAGTTTTGCTGGTTTAGCCGCTGCGTTTCCCTTGAGTCCTGAGGTCAGGCTGGCCGATGCCTCCTCCAGGTCGCCACCGTCGCAGGCAGTCCCTGCTCTTGTGGATCAGAGGAAACTACCACCATGTGACTAGTTTGATACTGGGACGGTGATGGGTCCTTGTATTCGTTTATTTTTAGCTAGGCTTCCCGATGGAAGCGCCGGACTCCTTAGATTGGGAGAGTCTGCCAGGTGGATGAATCCTCAGGCTGTACATCGCAGTTCGACACCCAGGAACACCTACCAGCCGCGATATGGCGGTAAACCGTTGAGAGGTGCTGCATAGTTACGTAAAAAAAGGTTAAAGTTGATGTTGAATAACTATCTTAGTAACTTAGTAGCAGTAAGTAAGTATTGATTAGGAGTACATCTATAAATCGATTCACATAAGCTTAAAATGCTGAAATAAGGCGGCCTGCTGCACTGCACTTTCTGCGCTGCATTCACCCAAAGTGACGGCAGTTTGCATTGTCTCCTTCAAGAACTAGAGCATCAACTTTATTTATTTTTCGAACAAAAGATACCTTTCAAAACGTGATGCCGAAAACACTTTAGACCAGTGCTGCAGACCGAATCCAAGTACATTCTACACTAATGGGTTGAATGGTTGCGAAAAAGATGAGCAGAAAAAATTTGTATCATTGCAGAAGTACCTTATGATTGATGTTGGCAAAGTTTTAGGTCGTAAAAGAAGACTTCAACTGTTATTTGCTCCAGAAAGTGCTTCTGAAAAACCCGCCGCATACAAAATCTCATACATTTTCGCTATTTATTTTCCAACCATTTTCATTTCAACCAATAAATCTTGCTAAGGTTTGAAATGAAGGTAATTGAATTTAGATGTCCTAGCAATGGAAATCGCACGCATAGTGTTCTATGACCAGTTGATCGAAGAGCGGCGATGCAAGACTCCTGCATGCTGTCCCCCCACTCCATAATGGTTTGCACCGGTGAAAGCCGTGGACAAATTTGTTCATATCAGGTTGAAGCTTGAGTTATTCATCGTATAAACACCCTCATTGTGATAGCTTTTTCAATCTGAAGAACGTATTTGTTTTTTAACTTTTTGTTAAATGGAAGTTGTTTTTGGAAATGTATGTTCCATGTTTTACCTGCTCTTTGATAATAAGACTAATCACTTCTGTGTTCCGATTAGAAATCGGAGGTCCTCGAAATAATACAGCAAGGCAACAACGAGGATCCTAAAGCATGACAGCAAGACTCGGAACCTCAGTTGGGCTTCGGGCCCTCGATTACCCTTTCCGGGGGCTCATGTATCGGCAACGGCACCATCGAAGCTCTTGCTTTGCCTTTCTTTCGGCATTTTTAACCCTCTCGATGCAATCAGCAACCACCCGTCTTAACTAGATTCAATGCAGATTTGTATTTCCCAAACCGTTTCCTATGACCATTGATTGGTGATTGTACCATCAGGATAAAAATTGACTGACAAAAAGTCAAAGGAAGGACCGCGGTGGTGCAATGGGTAATACGTGAGCTCCTGTAAAGGCTAGTCGCTCCTTCGGTTTGGGTTGAGGTCCAGGGTTTGCAAATATCTCAGTATCGCAGTGCTTGTCATTCACGTAATATCCTGCTATAAAAAATTCATGGACAGTGAATAAACACTTAAAGATTGCCACAGAGTATGTCGGCCCTCGTTCGGAAAAACGGCGTCGTATAACTGGTCTTTCGACTGATTGTCCCCAATCCTCTCATTTTGATCAGTAGACCTTTAAATCCAACCTGTAGACACCAACCTCGTGTTTCAGACTTAGAAGGCGAAGTGAAACAAACTGTGAATCGCTTCCACAGTACGGTACTCTTTATTTTATTTAATGTAATAAAATAGATTTAATTTTATCGTGTGATCTTCAACCAACCAGCTCAGGATCTTCAACCAGCATGAATACATTTGTGTTATAGGCAAAACATAACAGGTAAAATTCTGGGACTACTTCCAAATTAAAGCCACTTTAACATCCAAAAACGTTAGTGATTTTTTGCTTGACTGTCAAAATGCACAACATCAGCAATGGTTATGACACTTCTATTTTTACACCATTAATTAGTTAAACCTGATTATTTTAACTCGCAATGATGCTGAGATATTTGCAAAACTCCGTACCGCAGGTGTCTGCGGCAGGGAACGAACGCGCCATTACATTACCTTTTCCGGTGGCTAACGTGTTCACCACCACACATGCGGGTCCTTCGTTTCGCCTGTCTCTCTAGCTTCAGCTTAACTAGTTTCATGCCGATTTGGGCTTCCCAGATCAACCCCGTTGATAGGTGAGTGCTGATAGAAGTGATCGATAGAGCCAGCTGAGAGACAGGCGAAACGAAGGACCCGCATGGTGTGGCTACTCCCCGGACAACAGCGCGTTCGTTCTCCACCGCAGACACTTGCAGTCCGGAGTTTTGCAAATGTCACAGCATCATTGTGGTTGTTTCACGAATAGTACCTTGCAGTAAAAACTTGTAAAAGCGGGCAAATGGAAAAAGTCAATATTTTAATTCGATTGACAACACATTTTCGGTATGGAAAGATATTTATAATGTAAAATAGAAAACGATTCTCCGATAGAATGCTGAAAGCAAAACATCTATGCCGAGAGTGTATGTGCTCCGATTCGCGTAATACATTTGATTTAGAGAGGATATTCATAACAACGAAATTTCGCAAAAGCACAATCACAACAGTCACTCGACAGTGAACTCTTTGAATTCACCACTAATGAGATCTCGTCGACATGGCACGTACTATTTGTAAACAACGATTGAAACCGCTATTGCTCAGCACAGTGCCGCTGCTTAATCGGCTACTGCAATTTCACCCAGTATAAGCGCATTTCATTTGGCTTGATCATAAACTTCTAGGATGTCGCTTCTTTTCTCACTAACAGGCTTGCTCATTATTGTGTTTGTCTCTGCGAAAAGCGTTGGATCCGGATCCCAGTATTGGATCCGATATTCAACAACTTGGGAAAAGTATTCAGCCAAATGTTGGAAACCGTCTCGAAGGAGCATTGGTATGTCATTTTCGCGCTATTTCTTTCTACCATAGAAGTTGAGCGAAAGTTAACAACGATAGAAGAGAGCATAAATAAAAAGTCCACATTCATAAAGTAGTTACTGTTACATGTGAAGTAATATAAACGCGAAAATTCACAGATGGTTTATACAAAGAAAGGCGATCAGCTATGTTAACTAAACAGCCGATAGGCAGTCTGCTCTCAGCTTTCTTATCAAGCTAGACAGTGTGGACTAAAGTGTGACTGACTTTTATTAACAGTATAAATCCGCAGTGTTTCGATCATCCAGAAGAATCCAACTGCCAATGGCTCTTGCCCATCAGTTGCCGCTCAGATTCATTCTATGTTCTAGATCACCTGATTTCCGACATCTTGGCATCCAAAACGTATCCTTGATTATTGGCGGTCAGCGTAAGTTGGATCTTCGAACTCCTCTCCTTACGTGTGTGATGCGGAATACTGCTAGCATCGTCGACTGGGCGCTCAATAACGTTGAATGAACTTTCATCCCGCTCACGTAGCATACATTAAGGTAGGGAATATCGGCGAAAAGGTAGGCATAGAGTTGGCTGCTGGTTGGTCTCTTCACTACATCCACGATGTTCTTGAAAGCTTCCCATACCTCTTGCTTCCTTTTACTCAACTTTAGAACTAAATCGTGTGTTATGATGATAACCTAATCTAGATACCGTAAGTGGTACATTAAGAAATGCTCATCCGTTGAGCGTGAGTGGGGTATACGAAATCAATCCGCTCCTTGTTAACATTATATTTGTGATGTTTAGTCGAAGACCAATCTTTTCCAGGTCTTGTCGAACTGGGCAAGCATTCGTTCCGCCTGGTTAATGTTTAGTGTTACAAGAACTATGTCATCAGTAAAGCAAAGATGGTGTGTTTGCCCACTATCGATTTTCACTCCCATGTTGTCCCATTTCAGTGTTCGCATGACGTTCTCGAGGGTAGCGCTAAATGATTTTGACGAGATGGTATAGCCTCCTCCAATCCTTCTTTTCATGTCGAAGATAATATCATTGTAAAATGGTGATGATTTGGTTGTAAATTTCTATATAGCTTATGAAAAATCTTTACACTGAGTGGGACGCCCTGGCTGTCAGGGCTTCCGTGACTGCTTCTATTTTATTTGACTCGACAGCCTTCTTTAAATTGATGAAAGTGAGACAGAGTGGTCGATGTGCTCCCACGATAGTTCAATAAGTCTTGTTACCATGTGGATATGATCCATTGTACTGAATCCTTTACAAAAGCCTACTTGCCCAAATGGCTGTCCTTCTTCCAGCTTTGTCAATCTTGTTTAGGATAATTCGAGTGAAGTGTTTGTAGACGTCAGACAAAAAGCAGATTGCGCGATAATTGCCGATGTCATGGAGGTTATCCTTCTTGAACAAAAGCATGGTCTTGCTAGTATTCCATCATTATAAGTTAATGTTAGCACAAACTTACATATATCTTAATACGCTAAACTCATTCCAATGTACTCAAAAGTTTACATGTATCCTTTAATATGTTAATCTCATCGCAGTGTAATCACAAGCTTACAAATAGTAATGTTTTGCTAGCCCATAGAAAACCTACTAACCAGCCTTATCCCCGCTTTTTAATCATGCTACCAAATTGCAGCCTGTGTTGTACCAGTGTTCACATATCGTTATTCTTGCATTATTATTGCTACGAACGGTTTAATTACCGGAAAAGAGAAAAGCCACTAAAATCAAAACCCGAAGTCCCAAATCGGCCATAAACTGAGATTTGTTCAGTTGATTGGTCGGCTTCTGGGAAGATGCCATTCTCGAAAACATCGACGAGAAATACCACCGGCTCATTCAACATCTTCACGTTAGCGCTATGAAGGCTGAGAGTTCGTAAGTCACCAAGAGACGTCTGTCTCCAGAAACACTCGAGCTGATACGCCAGCGTGGGATCGCACGAGCTGCAGGCAACCGCGAACTAACGTACGAATTTGCAAAAGAATGCAGGCAGGCGATAAAAGAAGACCTTAAAGAGAGAGGAGCAGCAGCAATGGTCGAAGCTCCATAGGTAGGGAAAAGCATTCGCAAAGCCCGCCGGATCTATACTAATTACAAAACCAAGATGATTGCGCTCCGACGCCCAGACGTAACAGTTACAGCGTCCAGTAAGGCAATGGAGAAAATCATTCACGAATACTACTCAGATCTTTCTACTTCTGTTCAGCAAGCACGAGGTGCTATTTTATTTCTTTATTTACGCACAAGCTGACGTTTCGGCGGATTTCGCCTTCCTCAGAGCCTGGAAGGGTCAAGTTGACAGCAATCCACTCGGCCAAACACCTCCATAACCAAACAGAGAAAACTCTAAACCAAGATTTCAATCACATTTAGCATAACTCTGCACACTCACCGCTTTCTATGAGTCTTCCACTGAGTATATCGCGTGAAGACCGGCCGCACAGAATTCACACGGAAGCGTAATGTGCCCCTCCCATCAGAATAACAGGTTTATATACTGTCCAATATCACGCGTGATAACAAGGCATTCCTCCCTGCGGTTCATTTTCGGATTCTTGGAATTTATCCTGAATGCCTCTAGAGTTTTGCGCGCTTGTGTTCTCGATTCTTGCGCGAGGATGTTTCGTAGGCCCATTCACGCTCAATGGAACGAATATCTCCGAATGCTTCAGTTATGTCTATCTAGGTCGAAAAATCAATATGTTGATTGACTTAGCTCCAAAGTTGAGCAGAAGGAAACTAGTGGCTTGGGAAACTTTCAAGAGCGTCGAGAATGTAGTGAACAGAACACCGATCCTCGCGCAAGAATCGAGAACACAAGCGCGCAAAACTCTAGAGGCATTCTGGATAAATTCCAAGAATCCGAAAATGAACTGCAGGGAGGAATGTCTCGTTATCACGCGTGATATTGGACAGTATATAAACCTGTTATTGTGATGGGAAGGGCACATTACGCTTCCATGTGAATTTTGTGCGGTCGGTCTTCACGCGATATACTCAGTGGAAGACTCATAGAAAGCGGTGAGTGTGCAGAGCTATGCTAAATGTGATTGAAATCTTGGTTTAGAGTTTTCTCTGTTTGGTTATGGAGGTGTTTGGCCGAGTGGATTGCTGTCAACTTGACCCTTCCAGGCTCTGAGGAAGGCGAAATCCGCCGAAACGTCAGCTTGTGCGTAAATAAAGAAATAAAATAGCACCTCGTGCTTGCTGAACAGAAGTAGAAAGATATATTCAATCAATGCCGAGGTTAATAGAAAGTCGGACTTGGGAGTTACTACTCAGATCTGTTCAACAGTCAGGTTCTCCTTTCCTCATATGAAATAAAGAAGGATGAATATGTCGTATCAAAGGTTCTCCCTTCCGAAATCCGACATGCCATTTCGTCGGTGAAAAATCGAACAGCACCAGGTCTGGACAGGACAAGATCAGAACACCTGAAAAACCTTCCGCCAGTCCTCATAAATACATTAGGTCCGTTCTTCACACGTTACCATTCTGAATGTAAAGTCCTTCCTCAGTGAAAGGCCAAGAAGACCGTGCTATTGTTCAGGAAGAATGACCTCCACGATATCGGGAACTAGCGCCCAATCTGTCTGTTGTCTAAAAACTTCTCGCTCGAGCTGTTCTGCATGCGATTGACAGACGACTGGACGAAGGACAGCCATTTGAGCAAGCACGGTTTCGAAAAGGATTCAATAAGATGGACCACATCCACACGATAACAAGAATTATTCAAGTATCGCGTGAGTACAAAGACCGCTCTTTCTCAATTTCATCGATTTGAGGAAGACCTTAGACTCAATTGAGATAGAAGCAGTCATGGAAGCCCTTGATAGTCAAGGAGTCCATACTCAGTACATAAAGATTCTTCGTGAGCTGTACAAAAATTTCACAACCAAGATATCACCATTCTACAACGATATGAACATTAACGTCAAAAGAGGAGTTAGGCAAGGCTATACCATCTTGCCAAAACTATTTACCGCCACCGCCGAGAACGTCACGCGACCATTGGAATGGGACAACATGGGAGTGAAAATCGATGGTCGGCAATTGCACCATCTTCCCTTTGCTGATGACATCGTATTTGTAACAGCAAACATAAGCGAAGCGGAACGAATGCTTACCAACTTTGATAAAGCCTGTGGAAGAGTTGGTCTTCGACTCTATCTCACAAAAAAGATGTTCATGAGAAACGCAGTGGTTTCGTATGCCCCATTCACGTTCAACGGAACGAATGTCTCCAAATGCTCCAGTTACATCTATCTGTGTCGGGAAATCAATATAATGAACCACTTAGCTTCAGAGTTGATCAAAGGGAACCAGTCCAGTCCCTTAGGCAAACAATGGTGCTTGCGTTAAACTAGAGCACCCTGTCAATTGAAATAAATCTGCTAATCTCTTCTTCCCCTGTCGTGGACGGGGCGCGTGTGGCGCAGTTGTTGGAGGGGCCACTGCGACGCACACGTGGGATCGATTCCTGCACCTATGGTCCACCAAGCTTTCCATCCCTCCGGGACCGGCAAATTTGTACTAAACTTGTCTGGGGGACGGCAGCACTCGCTCGATGCATCGGTAGACCACCGCGAGTCGTAAAGGCCAGATATGCATTCAATCACCTCCGACGTACTTAATGAAGTCGGATGAATGGCACATCCCTCAGGCATTGGTCAATGCCGAAAGCTTTCTCCTTTATTTATCCGTTTACCCTCTTTGTCCACTGAAATCAATTGAGCGGGAACTTGCAAAGATCTCCGTCTCAGATATCACGTTTTGTATTACGTGGTAATTTGCTTCCACTCATAGCCGAAGATGCTACCGCCGCCTTGTTAACTGTTGGAATTGTCTCGCTCATGGTGCTAGACCCGAACGGGTTTTTTTATCTTTCGATGTATCTGGACAACATGAGCAGATGTATGTCATTTCATTGAAAAGCTTCGCTTTTAAGGTATTGAAAAACGGCTCCTGAATTGCAAAAATCTGTAGAATACGAAGCATGAGAAGAAACAAAGCAAATTTCTGCATGGTGTGGTGGTGAACGCGTTACTCCCCAGGAAGGACAATAGCGCGTTCGTTCCCCACCATAGACACCTGCGGTCCATAGTTTTGCAAATATCAAAGCAAATTTCTTTCGAGATTTCAATTTGAAGAAAGTGTAAAACAAAGTTTTAAGGCAAAAAACAACTGGGGAGTCCTAATTTGTATTCTAAGCAAAAACTTCAAATCCCTTTCACTACGGAAAGGATGTTTTCAAACAAAGGATTTTCCCAGTTGGAAAATTATAGCCATCATAAACAGGTAAAGTACGAGAGAAAGAAGGAAGCATCTTAGCAGTAAAATGGAATTCTGTGTAAAACGAACTGGAACACACTAGTGGGTGGAGTGAAAGAGCGGCCTCCCTTCACCCCGGCAACACGTCAGATGACCTCGAGATGGAAAAGTTTAGACGAAACTAAGCATCAAACTCGATAACTGTGGTTACCTATAAACTGTATAAAGGGTCAGCTCAGGCCGCTTCGTGGTATCTTCCGGTCATTAGTTGGCGGTATTCTATGTAGTTGACCAATTCCTTTTACACGATATTTCGTCCTTCACAGACCTTGCTCAGAGTTAGTTCACCTCATTTTCCTTTTGGTTATTTATTTTGCCACAAAGGGTTTCTCGATTTAGTTCGGATTTCAGTCCAACTAATGGTTTACGACCTCAAAAATATCATCAACCCAAAAATAATAATAGTTACTGGGCGGACAACTTATAGTTCGATATCGAAGACATCGTCCTTTTAACACCAAACATCAGCCAAGCGGAGCGTATGATTGACGACTTTGATAAAGCCTGAGGAAAAAGGAGAAATTAGTCTTCGACTAAATCTCACAGAAACGATGTCCATGATTCTCTAATCCCTTTTTTTGCACTTACGGTCTAAGTCATCCACTGGAATGTACTCATAAATTTTACGATATTGATTTCGATACCTTAGGAGAAGGCATTTGTTGGGCTGATGGGAGTATGGGACGGATTCGAAGGCGTTTCACCGACGACTCAGATGATGAGGTATCTTGTAGACTTTAAATATTTCTTTTGTAATAGTTCCCAGGATCGACTTTCTCTTAACCTCGGCATTGGAATATGAATGTGTCGTTTTCTGTTCAGCAATCGCGAGGTTTTTAAACAGCATACATTTACTTCCATAAAAAACACAATACAATACAACGCTAGCTGATGTTTCGGCAGAATCGCCTTCTTCAGAGCCTGGAAGGGTATACTGATATACATTCTACTAGG
>UYYA01001388.1:0-14733 GCA_900624975.1 Angiostrongylus costaricensis
GAAAAAGCGGCTCTGAAGAAGGCGATACTGCCGAAACGTCAGCTAGCGTTGTATTGTATTGTGTTTTTATGGAAGTAAATGTATGCTGTTTAAAAACCTCGCGATTGCTGAGCAAGAAAACGACACATTCATATAAATGTAGTTTTAAAGGGAATATGGCGGTAAAAAACCACATTTCCCTCTAATGACTATTAACCATTTTTTTTACGTTTATCTAGAGGTTCGTAGTTTATTCTTAATAGCTCGTAAGTTTTCAGAAACGGCAGTGTTTTTCTTGCTGCGCTTTTCCGTTGTTCCCTTAGTCACCTACTTCAAAGTCTTTCATTGGTCATCATTTAAAAGTAACACAAATCTAATTGATACTTGAAAATTGAACAGCCCGTGCTTACTGGTTGTGTGGGCTCCAGCATAACCACAATTTTATCGGAGATTTGCTGGTTAAGCTATTGTGTTTCCGTGGAATTGCAAGGTAGCAGCTTGGCCAAAGTCTGCCCGAAGTCCTTACCACCACGCGCAGTCGCAGCCCTTGTAGATCAGAGGGATATTTGCCACCATGCGACTTTAATACCAGGACGGTGATGGATCCTGGCATTGGTTTACTCTTAGCTTGGCTTCCTGATGGAAACGCTAGACTCCTTCTCATGTTGGGAGACCCTGCCGGGGAGACAAATCCCCCTGCTGTACATCGGGGCGGAACATCTCCCGGCCACGATGAGGCGGTAAAACGTTGGGAGAAAAGTAACACTTAACGTATTTAATTTAGTGTCGCCGCCAAAGGAAATGGATAAATGTGGCTAGATTTTTACTATTTTAGCAGTGATTCTAAACAACAGCAAAATAATTGTCTTCTGGGAGTTTGTTTGAAAAACGTCGCATTACCTGCCGGACTTCTGTATTGGTATTTGATTTGAGGTAAAATATTTCGTCTCGCTAGCTTCTTGTTTCCTCCAATAAAAGTTGCCTGAAAGGACTTTTAAACAACTAAGATATCATGGTGCTTTCATATCCTAAGGATTGTTTTAATAATGCCCCATACCGATAGCTTGTCTATTTTTAATTCACGATGAAATTTCAGCTCTTCCAGATCGTCGTTCCCCATCACTCGTAATGCCATGGTGTGAGCTTAAAGGCTTAAATTTGACTTTTACCGATAACATTCACATTTGAGAAAGAAACATACGGCAGTAATGATAGGAATAACTGATTCTCTTTAAAGAAAAAAAATCTGCATTGACAATCCGTGTGTTGATGATGTCAAGACATCCACTGATGTTCTCTATTCGCTGGAAAAAGAATAATGCGTTTCTACTTCCTTTAAAATAAGTTCTAAACATTTCACTTTTGTACAATGTTGACCTCGATCAACAAACAACAGTATTTCCTATCAAATACCGCCCGAGATCCATTGTGCACAGGGCGCGCTCATGAGATACGAGGGTAATTTGGGCAAAGATTTCTTTTCCGATGATTTACTCTGATATATACCATGTCCAACATAAACATTGTGTAGGTCGTGATCTATGATAAGTTATCCTCTACACTTACTAATTTACTAAAAGCACTTTTTCGAACGAGATCAGCTCAGAGTGATGCACTATTGTTGCTGAGCAAAGCATGCAACATCTCTTCCCGGTGAAGGTAAGGGCTATTGTGGCGCAGTGGTCGAAAGCGCCCTGCAACACAAGTAGAATTGATCCCCGCGCCATGGCCCCCCAAGCCTTCTATCCCCTCGGTGTCGGCAAATTGGCACCAGACTTGCCTGGGAGGATAGCAGCACTGGGTCGGTACATCGGCAGGCCACCGCGAGTCATCCCTCTCGAATTAATCAGCGCCGTGAGCTTTATCCTTAGTTTTGTGAAGTCGTAGAGCGTTGACAATACCGCGTTTCATCCCTCATATCTTCTCCTCACGTTCCAGATAAAAAGTCCCGCGATTTCTACCACTTCCGTGAAGGAAAAATGGCAGCAAACAATCGAGGAAACGGCGATGTTGTGTTGGCTGATAGAAAAAATTATTTAGATATCCAAATAAACGGTAGGTGTTTGAATGAAGCTGTTTTTTATGCGAATGCAAATCGAATTGTCAAGTTTTATCTGCTAGGGTTGTGAAAGTGTTTGGCTGAGTAGATCACATCTCAATTTGACCTTTCCAGGCTCTGAAGAAGGCGAAACCGCCGAAACGTCAGCAATTGTGTTCTAATAAATTCTATATTAACAACCTCGTGTCTGCTTATTGATGAAAAACATTGAATTATCAATTAATGCCGAGGTTAACAGAAAGTCGGTCTTGGGAATATTTAGATATCATCACACCAAAACTGCTAAAATACATGCCAAACAGTTGATAAATAAGCGGAGCCAACGCAAAAACATATTTCCGTCTAGGCCGTTTCAGTAATTACGACAACATTAACTGTAAAAATACAGATTGTAAAGTTGTATACTTACTTACTTGGATACCTGGATGGCCCGTCTTCACAAGTTGTACGGACTCCATCACATATACCATTCGTTCCTTTCTCTCGCAATCGTAGTCCATGGTGGGGATTTTGTTCGATCATGGTAGCGTATGCGAGTCTCACACCGTGGTCTATAAAACAACTGCAGCTGCGAGTGAAGCTGATCAACCTTGTTTACTAACACGTCCACCCAACGTGTAGGTGGTCGTCCAAGAGAACGTTTGGATTCTCTTGGAGTTCACTCTACTGTTCTTTTCGTCCATCTGTCGTCCGCTCTTCTCACTACATGACCGGCCCATCTATGTTTCGCTGTCGATGTATATACTCCTGGATTTCGAAGATGTGACAGATTTCGAAGGTCAGAGCTTCGCATTCCGGCTACATATTGAGAGTGCCGGTTATATTTCAAAAGACATCGCTCAAGCGCTCTGTGAGTAGTGGCGAAGGATTCTTGACGTACTTGAAGTATCAACCCATGTCTCTGCTGCATAATAGAGCGCTGGGAGGACCTTAGAATCAAAGAGCGCGGATTTTCGGGTCCTTCAGTTGGTCGATGGTTTCTGGTTTCTTTGAGAGGCCGGAATGCGGCCCAAGCTGCTTTCCTTCTTCTATCTAGTTCCTCGTTCATATTGTTTTCCTTGTTCATTGATCGCCCAAGGTAAACATACGAGGTGGTCTCTTCAATAAGAGAGCCATCTAATTCAATTTTTTCGCCTTCTCACCATGGGTTTTTCATGAACTGGATCTTCTTTCGAATTATGCGAAGTCCGATCTTTCTCCCCGCTTCGTTGAGCTCTTTGATCATCATCTCTGCTTCGCTAGTACTTCTTGAGAAGATGACGATGTCGTCGGCAAAACGAAGGTTTGATAGGAATTTTCCATCAATACGTATGCCTATCTCATCCCAATCGAGTGGCTTCATTATCCACCGCAGTGCGGCACTGAACAGATTTGGCGATATTGTGTCGCCCTCTCGAACCCCTTTTCCTATGGGTATTGTAAGAGGTTGATGGGAAAACTGCATTTTCGTACTGCAGTTGCGATAACAGTCGGACAGAGTCCTTATGTATGACGGCTCCACTTCTTGGTCGACGAGCGCTGATAGTATTGCATTCGTTTCGACACTGTCAAGCGCTTTCTCATAGCCGACAAAGGTTAGGACTAAAGGCAAGTGGTATTCCCGACAAATTTCGATGTCCCTCGACACGGTTTAGATGTGGTCCATGTAGCAAAATCCTTTTCGAAATCCTGCTTGCTCGACTGGTTGCGCCTCATCCATTGTCCTTGCTATGCACGAGGGGATAATCTTCGTGAAGAGCTTGTAGAGTACACTTAACAAGCATATGGGACGATAGTTACGAAGATCTCTTCGGTCTCCTCTCTTGGGAAGGATGACCATGCGCGACGTCCTCCACTGGTCTGGGATTTTTTCCTTTTAAAGGTAGCCTGTCATATGATCTACGAAAAGTACATGTAAATTGTGCCCTCCAGCTCTATGGAAATTGGCAGTAATATTATTGGGTCCTGGAGCTGTGCCTCTTTTTATGCTTACTATCGCATCTCGAACCTCCGACGAAAGAATTCCAAGTGGCTTTTCTCCAGCGGGGATACTAGGACCCAGGACGGGGGATTGTAAAACGGAAAAGGTTGGTGTAGAACGTTTCCGCTATTAATTCTATATCATGGCGGAAAGTTTTTACGATCCCATTTTCGTTCATCAGGGCTGACAGCGAAAAATTATAATCACACAAGTCTCAACGGAATTTTTTCAGACTGCTTCTTTTCTCTGCTGCTTCCAGTATTTTCTTCTGCTTGTACCCTTGTAGATCTTCCTGCAAAGCTCTTCCGCAGCTGGCATTTATTACTATCCATGTTAAGCGCATTGCAGTAGGATCAAGCTTCAGTGTCCTTCTCTTTTCGAGCAGCTCCTTAGTAGTGATGGAGATGCGATCCGATCTTCTTGCTTAAGGAACTGAAGCTAACTCGGCTTACCTTTTCAGTCCCTCGACAAGCAGCTCGGAGTCTTCGGTCAGGTCTTCTTTAATTCCTCGTGGTCGATGAAGAGAGTTCTTTTTCAGCTTGCGGCTGAATCGAATTTTCGGGCGAAGAAGGCGGTGATCGGAACCAGTACCAAATGACGGAACTACCAATGTGTCAAGTAGGCACCATCTTCTATTTGTCAGGATATAGTCGATCTCCGCATGAGTTGTGCCGTTGGGAGACTCCCATGTCCAGTGGCGACTTTCTTTCTTCTGGAAAAACGAGTTCCCATGGAAGAGACGTGCTGCGGACAGGAGTCCTGCGAGACGGTTCCCATTCTCATTTCTTTCTCCTAATCCAAAATTTCCCATCCTGTATTCGCTCTCGTTGGCCTTTCCTATTCTGGCGTTGAAGTCTAGGACAACAAATTTATGGCATGCTTTATCATTGCGGACGACTTCCTACAACTGATAGTAGAAGGCATTTAATTCGTTCTCATCAGCTGCGTCGGTCGGTAAGTAGCAGTTGATGATAGTGATCTTCTTATGATGCGACAGTTGAAGACGGAAGACGGCTATGCGAGGGGAAAGGATCATGTATGAGTCGACGAGATGGACAATGGATGGGTGGACGACAAAGCCTACGTCACCGAGATTTCGTGACGGGACCTTTTTTCCGCGGATCACAAGGGTCCTGTTGTTTAGTTGGCGTATGTCGGTCTTCTTGATTTTTGTTTCTTGTAATGCAATCACATAAAATTTAATTCAATCTGCGTCTACAAGAAGAGTGTGAAGATCTGCGTATGTGGAGAGTGTTCTGGCATTATACGTGTTCTGGCATATTATACGTAGTAAGAAACAATCTCCACGGCGTGTCGTGCGTGTGTTCGTCAGATCCGCTTCCAATGACGTCCTACGTAACCCAACATTTTCTGGCCTCTCACCGGTCGTCTCACCACCTGACGTCATAGACGGAAGCACCCAGTGTGCGGAGTACTTAAACCGGCCTATTGCTAGTTGTGCAACTTAGTCCTCCCTGGAGTCCTGACGTAGCCTTGCAAAGGCCTATCTAGGTCCTCACTACGATGTGGATCAGAGGTGTGTTTTCGGCGACGAATCCTTCGCTCGGTCTTCCTACTAGTTGATTCGGAGAGATGTTAAAACCGAAATCAGAAACGAAAGTAGGAATAAAAGTAACCCACTGTTCGAGGACGATGTAGAAGCCAAAGCCTCACATTCATAAGGTGAGGCAAGCTTTACCAATTCGTTATTGGTAAAGTTGTATAGGAATCATTTTTTTTATATGACCCGCTTTTCATATCAACTTTGGGGATCCCAGCAGTTGAACTTGATTCGATTCCTCATATCCATCTTTGACGAAGGTCCTTCAAGTTTTCGGATGCTGGTTCAGCTGCTACTTGAGGATTTCTCCTTTCGTTATGAATGCCATTGAATGCTGGTAGAGTTGATTATTCATGGATCCGAAAAAGCGCTTGCCTAGAACGTTCCCACTCGGATTGCAGTAAGTGAACTTCCCAGACAAGCCTGGCATCACTTTCCCGACCGCAGAGGAATTGAAGGCTTGGTGAACCTGAGGAGAAATCGACGCAATGTCGTACTTGTGACGATCGACATCACTACTACTGCGCTATTTGCCCGTTGTTTATGCAAAGATTGTAAGCTTAGATGTAGAACCGCAATGGTTGCTATATAAGTTCTGCGTAAAAAGTGTGTGTTTTAAGGGTTGAGGATTGTAATACACTTCATAGAGCGTGTATAAAAAGTGTCAATTGTAAAAGTTGTGAACAGTAAAGTTAAAAAGATAAAGGATAAAGTTCTCGGCGTTGATCAATCCTTGAGGGATGCGCCATGCATACGACTTCACTAAGCATCGTTTGGAGGTGATTTAATGCATATCTGGCCTTTGTAATGACTCGCAATGGCCTACCGATGTATCTAATCAGTGCTGCTATCCTACCAGACAAGTCTGTTATCAATTTGTCAACCCAGGAGGGATGGAAGACTTGGTGGACTACGGGCACAGAGATCGATTCCATGTGTGCGTTGTACGGCACCCCCGACCACTGCGCCACACGCGCCCCCAATATGGAGTACTGGTACATAATGCAGACACAAAGCATTTGTTTACAAGTACAAAACATGTTCATAATAACAACAGCGCGATTTGAGCTATGCAAATAAGCCTGCCTGAAGAAGTTCCGCTGCATTGTTAAGGGTAAGAAAGAGCTTTTTTTTCCTCCACAACATCTGTGTTAGATCCTATGGTAACAATAAGCACAACAAGAAGTCTTTCGCAGCAAGACAAAAACTTGGTAAAAAGCTGATCACTATGTCTGGCTCATGAAGACCAGTTTGAACCAAAATAAAGGGCACATGTATAACTCGTCCTGATAATGCGATAAGAAGGTGCTAAAATAAGTGCAAAAAAACTTTCTATGTGTGGCACACAATATATAAACTTTTCTTGTTCGAACCTGAACTGCTGGTAAGATTTTGTCGGTATTTGTAATTAGTAATTGGCCAAAAACGACACCACATCTGACGTCTTTGAATACTTCATGGAAATATTCCTGTGTTACTTCGGCGGGATAGCAGTCTGAAATTAAACCTACTCTTCCATCTGCTTATCTCAAATATCTCTATCTCAAATAGACTTAAATGAGCGCAAAGTATCGTCAACTTTTGTGAACAAGCCATATTTTTGTTCAGTTTGGAAAACTTATCTTCGCTCTGATCATTGTTCTAGTGTGTTCTCGAAGAATCAAAACGATGCTGTGAGGGTAACGTCCAGTTTCTAGTGGTTCCACAGATCAACACCTGTATCACTTGTATCACCTGTAGTCCCGTCGATAGTCGACGGACTCGAGCGGGCGCCAGTAAATCTTTCATTTTCCCTATCGTGTGCAAGAGTAGCCCAGTGGATTCTGCTCGCTCTAGGGACTCGTCGAGCTTCTATCCTTTTTCAAGGCTCTTTGTGAAGAACTCTGACCATCGGGTCGGTGGTCTTCCTGCAGTGCGTTTAACATCCTAAGTAATCTACTCACTAACGGCTCTTGTCCATCGGTTATCGTTCATACGCATGACGTGTCCGGCCCAAGTTATCTTCGACTGTTTGGCGTACAGAACAGCATCTTCAATATTTGATCGTTGACTCAGCTCGGAGCTTCGGATCCCATCCCTTACTTGTGTGGAACGAGATACTCCTGGCATTGTCCTTTCGACTGCGCGTTCAATAACGCTGAGTGACGCTGAGTTCCATTCTGCTTATGCAGCGAACAAGTTTCTGGTAAATGCGTTAAGGCAGGAAGTACCATTCAGTCGAAAAGGTGGCTACATCCTCGATGCTCTTGAAAGCTCCCAAAGCCGTTCGTTTTCTTCTGCTCAGCGCTGGAGCTAGTTCGTTCATGATATTCATTTCCCCATTTTGCAAGTTCGGACGTTAGTTCGCGGTTGCCTGCACCTCGTGCGATTCCACGGTGGTGTATCAGCTCGAGTGTTTCTCAAGATAGAAGTCTTTTGGTGACTTTCGAACTCTCAGCTTTCATAGGGCTAACGTGAAGATGTTGGATGAGTCGATTGTATTCCTCGTCGATGTTATCGACAACGACATCCTCCCAGCAGCCGACTAATGAATTGAATAAACCTCAGTTTACGGTGGTTCTGGGATTTCGGTTTTTGAATTTAGCACCTTTTTCTACTTTCAGAGAAAAAAAGAATCTTTCACGAGGGAGACGATGGTCTGATCCCGTGTAGAATTTTGGTACAACAGCGACATCAGCTACGCAAAACCTTCTATTTACTATAATGTGGTCTATTTCGTTATGCTACTCTCCATTGGGAGTCTCCCACGTCCAGCGTTGAGGGTAGGGTTTCTGGAATTGCGAGTTACCATGGATTCTCTTGGTCGCTATGGTAAACTGAGATAGTCGCTCACCCTGTTCGTTCTATTCTAATTCGTAGTCCCAATGTGACGTTCTCCAGACGTTCTTGGTCCAATCTTGGCGTTGGAATCTCTAATGATGACATTGAAGAATGTGTGATCCTTTCTGTAGAACTTCTTCAAGTCCATATAGAACGTTTCGACATCTTCTCCGTCATAGTTTAATGCCGACGCGTAAACGACGAAGATTGTAAAAGCCGGAATTGATTCAAGTCTTCTTAATCGTAAACGTCCGATTCGGTTTGTAAGTTGTTCGAATGAATCTATGTTCATATACAAACTCGTGTCGACGATAACACCGACGCAGCCGGCTCCTCTACTGTCGCATGTTCCAAGGAATAGCTCTTCTACGGTGTCATAGACGGCGTTGAATGGATGGCATCGGCTCGTCTCGGCCAGGCCGATGACGTCGTACCTTATCCTTCTTGCTTGCATGAGCAAGTCTTATCGAGGGCTCGGATGCAAGTGTACGTGCATCGCAGGTACAAATCGCCACCATAGTTTTTTAAAATCCAGGTAGCTTCCATTGGCCCTGAGATTTTAGCAGCCTCTCCGTACTCGTCCTACCCAACGCTGCGAAACTGGGGCTCTTTCATGGTCAGAGGAATGAAGCCCGTTCTTTTTTTTTCACTGTGTTTAACACTTTGATACTTACGTATTTCTAGCTGGGCTCTGAACATGGGGGCCGGGTATGCTCACAGGTACCGTGCCGGGCTCTCCCAGAGTGGACATGGAGTTTATTTGTTGGAGGTAACTCCTAACCACCTCCTATATTCTTCCCAGTCACTTGATTGCATGGTTTTGGTCGAATTGGCTCGTAGAATACAATCTGCATAAGCGAGAACGCACCCACACAGAATACACCTGCCAAATACAGAAAGTATGTGCCAAATCGGCGCAGCAGAAACAGGGAGTCCATCTCCTGGATCCACCTGCGTCCCAGGAAAGCAAAGATCAGTTTTGGCTCGCGATTAACCCTCTATCCGCCACCTGGGGACGCGCCACGTAGCTTCGTGACCAACCGACTCGAAATCCCTCATATGAGTGATATCCGTGGCCACAGATTATCAGAGTAGGAAAATGCTAATATTGAGAAACATTGTATCCCCACAAATGTCTTCATTATTTTTATCTTATTATTTACTACCCACTCGTTTTAGCAGCAGGGTATGCATTGTGAAACATAATTTCAATGGTGCTGACATATTTGCAAAACTCCGGACCGCAGGTGTATGCAGTGGGGAACGAACGCAAATATCTCAGCATCATTGAAGTTATATTTCTTCATGGTTCCCAGGATCGACTTTCTCTTAACCTCGGCATTGGAATATGAATGTGTCGTTTTCTTGTTCAGCAACCGCGAGGTTTTTAAACAGAAAAATCTTTTGGCTAATTCACACGTCTCAGCTTCAAGAAACAACCGCAAACGAATTCCTTACGTTTCTGATAATAGTCAAAATGGGGTTGATAATGCACCAAGAAAATCTAGGGTCACCGTGATTGGGGCATAACAATACTTGAGAATGCGCGCTCGATATTAGAATTGGGCCCAAGTTTTGCACCATCACCGCCCATTTCTAAGACGACCCTGCGTAGGATAGCATGCAACCTTATATGAGCTTCAAGATCGACTCCGCTATCAGACCAAGCAAGAAATATCAAATAGAGATAAAAATCAAGAGGCGGCGGCACTACCACCATCTCCTTTCCCTAAAACGTTCTTTAGACAGCAGAACCCCAACGATGGAGTTGACACAAAATTCCGCGTGTTTTCGGACGGCGTTCTCAAGACCCTTGATCATTACCGCGATAGATAGTTTATCTCTAACCTTACAGCCGCACAAAAATGTGGCATGCAGGGAATTAGAGATCAGAGATTTATCAGAGAACCCCAACACATTTTCAATTCGTGTTGTTCCCTAGTGCTTCTCACAGTTTACCGCCTCATCGTGGCTGGGAGGTGTTCCTAGGTGTCGAGCTGCGATGTACTGCAGGCGATTCACCCCTGGCAGGGTCTCCCAAGCTGATGAGGAGTCTGGCGTTTCCATCAGGAAACCTAGCTAAGAGTAAATTAATACCAGGATCCACCACCGTCCTGGTATCAAAGTCGCATGATAGGAAATCTCCTTCTGATCCACAAGGGCTGCGATTGTCTGTGGTGGTGAAGACTTGGGGCAGACTTTGGCCAGTCTGACCTCGGGATTCCAGGAAACCAGAATGGCTTAAACAGCCAATCTCCGAAAAATAAAGATTATGCTGGGGCCCGCACAACCGCTGTGGACGGGCCATTCAAGTATAAGTAAGTACCAAGTTTATAAGATTCGTATTTCACATCTACTGTGCCGATCTCTCCACCTCTCTAATTCGCTTCGTTTCCTCGCATCGACCATCCACAAGGATCTTGAAACTGTTTGCGCACGGCTTCGGCTGCTGCTTGACGATTTTCCTTTCATCTAGAATGCTACTGAATGCTGGACGAGTTGAATCTCCCTGGAGTTCTGAGGTAGCCGGGCTAGAGCGTTCCCACTTGGACTGCAGAGAGTGTTTTTCCACGGACAAATCTGGTAGCAATTTCCCGACTCCGCAAGGATGAGAGGCTTGGTGAGCTCGGGGCGGGATCGATCCATCATCATGGTAATTATGACTCACGCCACTGCCACTGTGCAAACCGCCTCGTAATGTATTCATTACCTGACCGAAAAGTCAAAAAATAGGAAGGGAAAGGAATACATGTTAATGAGACATTCCCTATGCAGTTTTTACATGCCTGGATACCACATATTGCATCACTTGTATTTATTTCGTTGTCTTACATCTGTCGTCCACGAACTTTTCCAGATTTGCGCGCTAATCTGGTTGTTTGCTCTCGAGGATGTGATCTTTCCATGAGTATCGCTGAATGTCAGTCGAGTTGTACCTCTCTAAAATTCTGAGATAGGTCCTAAGGTACTCCTAGGTGTTCACCAAACAAAGTCCCTGACCTCTGTGAATCGCAGCGGATTTTTCCTAGGCAAATCTGATACCAAATTATTTGGACAGAAGGATGACAGTATGGATTTGCCCGTAATGGAATCAAAATAGGGACACTGCGCTTATTATTTTAGAGTATCTGTAGCCACCGTCTAGATGAACAATCTTCACCATCATATCAGACTTTTGTGAGAAGAAGAAAAGACTGACTGATTCCTAATTTCTACTTCTTTTTCACTTTTTTATAAGGACCACATATCTACTGCGCTGATCCAGGCAGTTCTTGCATTCGATTCGCTTCCTTGCATCCATAATCCGCGAATATCTTAGAGCTCCCCTCGTGAGGTTAGGTTCATGCCGCTGAATGCTGGTCGAGTCGATTCTTCTTGTATTCGTGCGATAGCCTGGCAAGAGCGTCCTCTCGCTTAGACAGTAAGGGATGAATTTTTCCAAGCCAAGGCTGGTACTAATTTTCCGACCCTGGAGAGATGAGGAGCTTGGTGAGCCCAGAGGAGGTTGAACCAGGTGTATTAGCGATGTGAACGGCAACACAACTACTATGCTACTGGACTCGTAAATCGAATCCCTATCGTGGTGCCCGAAACGAATGAAGATTCTCTGTCTTCGAAAATCCTTTTATTAGTAGAACAGAAAACAGCTGCCAAAAAACAAGGGAAAAAATCAGTCTACCACTGTCGAATAAATGTTGTAGATAATTGAGAATTAGCTAACAAAATTTTAGGTCATTTTAAGGAATTCGATAGAAAGAAACGACTAGGATTTTAACGTGGAAAGAGAAAGAGAAGGTGCTCAGGACCTTATGTTAACGGAACAAATCTTCTTTGTAGAAAGAACAATAAGGAGAGAAAATTCACAACAAAAAAGACCTCGCATTTTAAAAAACCAAAAGGTTATAAACCCGCTATCGATCATTGTTTTCCACTAAAAAGCAATGGTACTTCCTTGCCTAGAATTCGCGTCGAAAGGTTGCAGTTGAGATCAGGTTAAAACTTTGTTTCATGGAAGAGTATTACCGTACGCAGTAATTTATGTTTTTTAGTAGTACAACATTAGCAAGAAAAAAAACTTACTACCGGACTCCTCATCGTACTGTTTCTTTGTGGAGTCACCTAAAGAAGACAGTGTGATTCTTCGCTGCAAAGACTCAGTTTATTTGAAAAAGATAAAAAGATAACTACAACGGTTAAGTGGGAGTCTCTTAGAAAGCAAGCACAACATTTTTCACACGCTACAAACGCGCTATAATCGTCACACAAAGCACATTTTTTGTCTACAATAGGTGATTAAATAAACTTAAACACTATGCATTGCATGAATGCGGAATGTATTGGAATAAATGCATTTTATTAGGAGGTTTTCATTAGGAACAATGAGCGCGTTGGTTAGAAGTGCCTCACCAAATCTTCAATGGAATTAACACCTGGTCATTATATCCATCCTATTGGTTGGTTCACTAATCCCTTCATTCTCCTAAGGTCAAAAAACCAACACCATATTTGTCTACGAGGATAGCGTTATTAAGTTTCTTAATCGCAGGATGCCGAGAATCACTGTACAGCCAAGATATGCATTCTGTCACCTGGCTCTGACGAAGTTTCATACTAAAGAGATTGACCAACGCTGTATTGTTTATGTTACTTGATACTTGAGTGGTCCGTCTTCACGAGTTGAGCGGGCCTTACCATAATTTCCATTCTCCGGAGATTTGCTGGTTTAGCCATTTTGGTTCACTAAAGTTCCGATGACAGCCTGGCCAAAGTTTGCCCCAAGTCGTTATCATCACAGGCAGTCGCAGCCCTGGTGGATCAGAGGAAGATTTGCCACCATGTCTGGTCCCAGGACGGTGATGGATCCTGGTATTGGTCTACTCTTAGCTGGCCTCTCTAATGGAAACGCCGAACTCCTTTTCAGCTTGGCAGACCTTGCCGGCGGGATGAATCCCATCACTGAATATTGTAGCCCGACGACCAGGAACACCTAATTCACAAATCACAGCATTTCCTATACCATCGAATTGTTGAGGAAAAGTAGGCGACTACCATTTCGCACCTATGCCCTTCATGCTACATCAGTTACATTTCAATATCAAACACAGTATATCATTATTTCAATCTAAAATAGAGATGACTGGTTTAACTAACCTTGAGATTCATTCAACGTAAGAAATAACGCTTTACTCGCAGTAAGTTTACTGTATTTCATCTGTTCCTTTTGATCAATAGCCGAATAAGTGCTAACCAATACACCAAAATCGTGATCATTTGAAAATTTGACATCTTTCAGGGCATTCAAACCAATTTCTTTAAGACCCTTGTTCGAAAGGATTTGTAGAACTGGTACTGAAAATTAAGCTGAACTAATAAAGTGTTTGCTCCTTTGCCATCCCATTATAATTATTCAATGCTCTACCAAGAAGGTAAACAAATAGTAGTTGCTACTTCACCACTCCCCTCTCATGTAGCAACGTATTTCTCGCATAGACAAAACTTTACTACTTTGATATAGGAAAAAGGACAACAACAATATCCAAGAAGACGACCCTATTTTCAGACTACTTGCAGTTGGACTGGCATGAGTTTTCTTCAAAATTTCCTGTGAAACACTTTAGTGATGCATGTGGCAGTATAACACCCAGTGGTACCGATACTTTATTGAAGGGTAAGAACCTTATCCCACTACGTAAAAATCCCCTCATGTGAGTAATCAGAAGCCGGTTAGTCACGAAGCTACGTGGCGCGTCCCCAGGTGGCGGATAGAGGGTTAATCGCGAGCCAAAACTGATCTTTGGTTTCCTGGGACGCAGGTGGATCCAGGAGATGGACTCCCTGTTTCTGCTGCGCCGCTTTGGCACATACTTTCTGTATTTGGCAGGTGTATTCTGTGTGGGTGCGTTCTCGCTTATGCAGATTGTATTCTACGAGCCAATTCGACCAAAACCATGCAATCAAGTGACTGGGAAGAATATAGGAGGTGGTTAGGAGTTACCTCCAACAAATAAACTCCATGTCCACTCTGGGAGAGCCCGGCACGGTACCTGTGAGCATACCCGGCCCCCATGTTCAGAGCCCAGCTAGAAATACGTAAGTATCAAAGTGTTAAACACAGTGAAAAAAAAGAACGGGCTTCATTCCTCTGACCATGAAAGAGCCCCAGTTTCGCAGCGTTGGGTAGGACGAGTACGGAGAGGCTGCTAAAATCTCAGGGCCAATGGAAGCTACCTGGATTTTAAAAAACTATGGTGGCGATCTGTACCTGCGATGCACGTACACTTGCATCCGAGCCCTCGATAAGACTTGCTCATGCAAGCAAGAAGGATAAGGTACGACGTCATCGGCCTGGCCGAG
>UYYA01001389.1:0-14721 GCA_900624975.1 Angiostrongylus costaricensis
GGTGTTTAAATAAGGCTGTTTCTTATGCGAATACAAGTTTATTTGCTAAGATTTATCTGTAAGCGTTATGAAAGTATTGGCTGAGCAGAGCGCATCTCAATTTGACCTTTCTCGGCTCTAAACATGGCGAAGTCGGCTATTGTATCCTAATAAATTCTATAATAACAACCTCGTATCTCCTCATTGAAGAAGAACATCAAATCTGGTGCCAGTTTGCCGATCCCGGAAGGATGGAAGGCTTGGTGGGCCTGGGGCGTAGAGATCGATCCCATAACCATTCCAGGGCACCAACGATCACTGAGCCACGCGAGCCCTTACAAACCCCCTTTACATCCTCTAGTGAGCGAAATTTTCGAATGACAGTGATATGTGTGAAGAAGTTTCTTAAACCTCAGCACGAGACCTACAAATCATCATTGGCTTTCTCGAAAGCATGTGGTAAATCTCGTTTAACTCCAAGTGATATTTGCATATGAGTGAGGAGAGTAATTGCAACTAGTGTTGGATGGCATTCTTCCATTCACGGCCGTCTGTTTCAAATTGATAGCCGTTTTAAAAAGTTCATTTTCACGTTTACAGCAAAGTTAAGTGGAGAGTATCTCCCATCTCTGACTTTCCGCTGGTGCGATGAGATTTTGTTCAGCTTATATCACCAAGTTCTCAGTTAAAGGTTGTGAACCTTGAATTGGTGTGTAGCAAGCATGGTTTTCTGTAGAGCAATACGGAGTAGCAGAATTGAAGTTTCCGGTGCATTTCTTCGAAATTGTGGACATATTTCTCTGCAGTAATCTCTTCAGCCGGATTCAGTAAGCTATGATGTACCAATCCACTTGTAGACCACTAAATCGTCGGTATGACCTTTCTTTGAGAAGTGTTGCGGAGCTTCATCGCAGTCTAACCAATGAGCTGATAATGTTGGTTTTGTGAGAGAATCTAATTCTCGCTGTAGGTCGGAATAGGTCGAGAAATGTGCGCTCTAGTTAGGCAGAGGGGCTGATGATAACTCAAGGCGACGATTTCTTCGTTTCGATGTTTTGTTCAATAAGCAGACACGAGGATGGTATTATAGAATTTGTTAGGAAACAGTAATCTTCGACCATGTATTACTCTGTACGGCTGCCATCCACCAATTAATTTGAATACATACAAAGAGTAAACGACTCTGATGAAGGCCAACCGCAGAAACGTCAGCTGCTGCATCCTAATAAATTATATAATAACAACCTCCTGCCTGCTTATTGAAAAAAACACCGAATTATCAATCAGTGCCGAAGTTAATAGAAAGTCGGTCTTGGGAATTTCTTCGATTGTCAGTAAATTCCACGGATCTCTCTCATGAAAGGGATCTCGAGCCAGTTAGTCGCGAGGCTGCGTGGTACGTCCCCAGGTGACGGATAGGGGTTAATTGCAGAGCAAAAGTGATTTTGCTTCCATGAAACGCAGGTGGATCCAGGGATGGACTCCCTCTATCTGCTGCGCCGATTTGGCGCATACTTTCTGTATTTGCTAGGCGTATTCACGCATGCGTGTGTGGTTGCGTTCTCGCTTATGCGGATTGTATTCAGCGAGTCAATTCGGCCAAAAGCCTGCAATCAAGTTACAGGGAAGTATATGGGAGGCGGTTAGGAGTCGCCTCCAACAAATAAGCACCATGTCCACTTTGAGAAAGCTTGGCAAGCTACCAGTGAGCACACCCAGCTCCCACGTTCAGAGCCCGCCGAGCTATAGGTGGGTATCAAAGAGCTAAAAGCAGTAAAGGAAAAGGGCCTTATTTTCCTGACCCCGAAGGAGCCTTCAATTTCGCAGCGTTGGGTAGGGGGAGCACGGAGAGGCTGCTAAAATCTCAAGGCCAATGGAGGCTGCCTGGATCACGAAGAACTATAGTGGCGATCTGTACCTTCAATGCACATACACTTGCATCCGAGTTTTCGATAGAAGACTTGCTCATGCAAGCAAGAAGGATAAGGTACGACGTCATCGGCCTGGCCTAGAGGAGACGACTCCACACATTCAACGCCGTCTGTGACACCGGAGAAGAACTGTTCCTCGGAACATGCGACAGTAGAGGAGTTGGCGGCGTCGGCGTGCTCGTCAACACGAGTTTGTCCATGAACATTGATTCATTCGAACAACTTACAACCCGAATCGGACGTTTACAATTAAAAAGATATGGATCAATACGGCTTTGACAATCGCCGTCGTTTACGCGCCGGCATCAAGCTATGACGAAGGAGAAGTCGAAGCGTTCTATATGGACTTGGAAAAGTTCTGCGGAGAAGACCATACCTTCTTATAGGTCATCGTTGGAAATTTCAACGCCAAAACTGGACCAAGAAGAACGTCTGAAGAACATCACATTGGGACCCATGGATTAAAATAGAACGAACAGGGTGAGCGGCTATCTGAGTTTATCATGGCGACCATGGTAACTAGCAATTTCAGAAGCCCCACCCTCAGCACCGGATGAGGGAGTCTCCCAATGGAGAGCACGATAGCGAAATAGACCACATCATAGTAAATAGAAGGTCTTGCCTAACCGATGTCGCTGTTGTCCCAAAATTCTACACGGGATCAGACCACCGCCCCCTTTGTGCAAGATTCTATTTCTCGCGGAAAGGAGAAAAAGCCGTTAAATTCGAAAACCGAAGTCCTAGAACCACCATAAACTGGGACTTATTCAATTCATTACTCGGCTGTTGGGAAGATGCCGCTGTCGATAATATCGACGAAGAATACGATCAGCTCATTCAACCTCTTCAAGTTAGCGCTATGAAAGCTGAGAGTTCGAAAGTCACTGAGAGACGTCTGTCTCCAGAAACACTTAAGCTGATACGCCAGCTTGGAATGGCACGAGCTGCAGGCAAGGGTAAACTAACATCCGAACTTGCAAAACAATGCAGACAGGCGATAAAAGAAAACCTTGAAGAGTGAAGAGTAGATGTAGTGGTCGAAGCTTCAGAGGCTGTGAAAAGCATTTGCAAAGCTCACCAAAGCAACGCCAATTACTAAGCCAAGATGATTGCACTCGGACTCCCAGACGGAACAGTTACAGCGTCCAGAAAGGCAATAGAAAAAATCATTCAAGAATACTACTCAATTTTCTTCGATAGCCACGTTCACCTTCCGTCATATGAAATAAAGGAAGATGGATATGTTGTACCACCCACTTTCCCTTCCGAAATTTGACATGCCATTTCGCCGGTGAAAAATCGAACAGCACCACATCCGAGCATGACAAAACCAGAACACCTGAAGAACCTTCTGCCAGTCCTCGTAATCACACTGGCTCGGCTCTTCACACGTTACCCGTCTGAAGGCAAACTTCCTACTCAGTAGAAGACCAGTAAGGGCAAAGATCCTACTCAATGGAAGACTACTAAGACCGTGTTGTTATTCAAGAAGGGTGACCTACATGATATCGGCAGCTATCGGCCAATCTGCTTGCTGTCTTTCATCTACAAACTTTTCACTCGAGTCGTCCTAAACAGGATTGACAGAACACGAAGGACTGCTGTGTGAGCAAGCAGGGTTTCGAAAAGGATTTAGTACAATGGACCACATTCATACGATAACAAGACCCATTGAATTATCGCGAGAATACAAAAGAACGCTCTGTCTCACTATCATCGATTTAAAGACGGGGTTTGACTTAATTGGGATAGAAGCATTCATGGAAGCCCTTGATAGTCAAGGAGTCCCTACTCAATACATAAAGATTCTTCGTGAGCTGTGCGAAAATTTCACAACCAAGATATCACCATTATACAACGACGTTAACATTGACGTCAAAAAAGGAGTTAGGCAAGGTGATACCATCTCGCCAAAATTATTTACCGCTGCACTCCAGAACGTCATGCGAACATTGGAATGGGGTAATATGGGAGTGAAAATCAATGGTCAGCAATTACACCATCTTCGGTTTGCTGATGATGTCGTCCTTACAACACAAAACATAGCCAAATGGAACGAATGCTTGCCGACTTTGATAAAGCCTGTTTAAAGATTGGTCTTCGACTAAATCTCACAAAAACGACAACCATAAGGAAAGGATTGGTTTCGTAACCCTCATTCACGCTCAACGGAACGAATATCATCGAATGCTCAAGTTATGTCTATCTAGGTTGGCAAATCAATTTGATGAACGGCTTAGCTATAGAGCTGAGCAGAAGAAAACGAGCGGCATGGCGAGCTTTCTAGAGCATCGAAGATGTAGTGAAGAGAACAAAGAACACCCGACTCTGTGTCCACCTTTTCGAATCAACGCTACTTCATGCCCTAACGCATGTGTCAGAAACCTGGTCGCTGCGTAAACATTATGAAAGATCACTCAGCGTTATCGAACGCGCACTCGAAAGGACGATGCTAGAAGTGTGCCGTTTCACACAAGTAAAGGACGGAATCCGAAGCTCCGACCTGCGTCAACGATCTAAAATCAAAGATGCCGTTCTGTACACCAAACAGTCGAGGATAAGGTGGGCCGGACACGTGGTGCGTATGAACGACAACCGATGAACAAGAGCCGTTAGTAACTGGATTACTCGGGATGTCAAACATATTCCAGGAAGACCACCGACTCATTGGTCAGAGTTCTTCACGAAGAGCCTAGAAGAAAGATATGATGCTCGACTAGTCCCTAGAGCGAGCAGAACCCACTGAGCCACTGTTGTACGCGACAGAGAAAAATTGAGGATTTGGCGCCAGCTCGAGTCACTCGACGATCAATGGGACTACAAGGACAGGTGACAGGTCATTAAATTCGTACCGTATTCGTTTGTCGAAAGTCTTAGGTTTTCCGATGCTCTTTAAATGTTCTAAAACAGTTGAGATCCTCGCGTAGAGTTTTTTCTGCCAGGTTCTCGAGCTGTTGTGCATGTATTTTGTTGCACGGAAGTCTTAATTCATCGTCGCCAAAACTGAAAGGACGGCCATCATTTCGAGTGCTTTTCGGTTTCAATGAAATGTATATTTTCAGGCTGGATATAGTACACGAAAAGTTTCCCTTGCTGTACCAAAGTAGACGTTGAGCAGACTCCCTTGCCCTCTAAGTTTGTATTTGCCTCATTATCATTCACATACAACCAAAAATTGTGGATAAACGTCGATAACAAACTTCCATATTGATGTTGATTTATACTGGTATGGAAGTCTTGGTGCTTTTTACTTAACGTTGTGAAAATGAAAATTAGAAGAAACCTAGTCGCCGTTGCATAGGAGCGATCAATAGCGACAGTGTGTTCGCCGTCTATTGAATCTAGTTCCCAGTATTTTCAACAAAACAGCATCTATTCGATAACTTCTGCTCGCCAAAATGTCACATCTGGCGCACAGCACTCCATCAGTCTTTCCTCAAATGGAACAATCAGTCTCGTATACGTGTACTGGTGTATGAAATGAGCGCTCTCAATACATATTTTTTACTCGTCGAAAACTTCCTGTTATGGTCACCGTAGGAGATGTGGAAGCCTTGAACGATCGCGAACTTGGAGCGCTTTCGAATTGGTGAGATTCACCTACAGAACCATCAATCATGAAATTACTAGTGTCAAAGCTGTCCAAAGGTATCCATTTTTTAAAAACACATTAAAGGTGTCGTATATTTTCTACGAAATTCTCCATTCCTACTGCGTTCGATGATAAATAACCCATAGCGGGTAGTTCTCAAGGCCTTCCTATGCGGTTCGGATACAGTTGCAAGTACTTTCTCGTGACCTGCCAAAATTGTTATGAAGCTGAATTTTTGGAGAAGTGTTTGAACGGTCTCTCATGTACCTCTTAGTTACCTGGTTCTGGGTTCTTGGATCTTCTAACTGCATGGTTTCTGCAGAGTCAATCCACATTTCAAAAGTGTTCGTGATTTTTAGTTTTTTAGCCTTGTATACACAGTCAGGTAACCTTGCGACTTGCCGTCTTTTTCTGACTACACAAAGAAATGCGAAACTTTACACCCGTCATCAGTTAAAGAACGCTCATCGAGCGCCCACTTTCATGTGTACTGTACCCTATTCAGCACAGAAGTGATCATATGATATGAGACAAGCGAAGGTTAACATTAGCGTAATGTTGGAAGTGAACATGGTTTCAAAAGGCGTTTTAGCTCATTCAAAACAAGTAAATTACCGAGGAAGAAGAAGTAGAGGGAAGAGAATATTAATATGATATCGCCGTGATAATTTAACTCCAAAATAGGCACTATATATGGGCATTCCTATTTACCGATAAACGAAGGGAATTCCCCCAATGTTTATCGAATTCCGCATCGCGGCAGTTCAGTAGACGTTCCCCGCTGATTAACTCCTCCCATTGTACTCCACTCTATATAACGTGCAATAGAACGCCACCGATCACAGTGGGAAGGCAACATTACTATTCTCCTTTATGGATAGTTTTGCTGCTGTAATATGCTAATTTTCCTCAACAGGAGACTGTCGCTTCCTACTTCGTACTCCTTGTATTCTGCCAATCTGAAGCCAGGTGATAATTGAATGACTTTATTTCATCGTCACCCATTCTTTAAGGAATAGCATGTTCATCGGTTTCACAGAGTTTGCGTGGTTCTCTCACAACATTCTTCCATTTTTCTCGTGTGACTGGATATCTACTTCTGTAATCTGCTTTGGAGTTTGCGAATTAACGATCCGCGTCACCTGTGCCTATTTTGCCAAATAAGCGAAAGTTAGTGCCTCTTTAATTCTGATATTGATTATCATATAGATTAATTAAATAAGTTACAAAGTCGAAAGGTTAGTCAGTCGAAATATAAATAAGTTAAATTTGGGCTGTCGTTGACTTCTTCACTGTCAGTGGATGAATAGAAAGCTAGTAGTTGATTATCTCAAGTTGTTTTCGAGAAAAAATTATGAATCGTGGACAATAAAAGGAGGCATTCTTCCGTAGTTAGACAGTAAATTGCTTCATTGCTCACTATTCTTCGAAGTATCAACAGTTGACTACCACTGATGCATCAGTTTTGCTACGTTAGCAACTTTTACGCTGGACAACAACAGGACAAATGTGAACTAATAGAAGAGAGGTGAAGTCGGTCGTTCATGATGTTGGCGTTTTCCGAGGTTTATGACGAAAACACGACCGATCAATAAACTAGTTGCTGGTTCATATCGACAACATCAGTTGGAAGATGTGTCGTCGTTTGGTCAGCGAACGTATAAAAACCTATTGAAATCGCTATCTGGTTAACGAAAACAGATACCAATTAGTTTTAAAGCTCTGGCTAGTTCAGTAAAGTATTTTGCGTACAGTATCACTGTATAGAAAAGTCAAACAAACAGGAGGAAGTGTAGAGTTCGAATTTGATTCATTAAGATGTCTTCAATTCCGTTCACGAGCAACACTTTTCATACAGTGCAGCACAGAAGATCAATTGAAAAGAAGCAAGTACGTTACATCTGTCGCCCCTTAGAAGTTTATTTGCAATGCCGTTGCTACTATTATTATTACTATTAATGTTAATTAGTGCTTCTAATTATTATTATTACTATTATCATTATCATTATTATTACCGTTATCAATTGTTATTTGTTATTATTACTAGTCAGTAATTATTGTTGCCATTATTATTATTATTATTACTGGTTGCATAGCTAAGAAATTATATGCCCCACCAGCCGTTAACTGAAAAGGGTTCACTAACCACGGCTCTATTGTAAGGATAAGGATAAGGCTGTTGGCTTTGACCAATATCTGAGGGATGCGCCATGCACTGGACTTCATTAAGCATCGTTTGG
Organism: Angiostrongylus costaricensis; assembly: GCA_900624975.1. Classification (NCBI taxonomy): domain Eukaryota; kingdom Metazoa; phylum Nematoda; class Chromadorea; order Rhabditida; family Metastrongylidae; genus Angiostrongylus; species Angiostrongylus costaricensis. The sequence goes on from UYYA01001389.1 coordinate 7,743, forward strand.
AGGTGATTGAATTAATACTGGCCTTCACAACGACTCGCGGTGGCCTACCGACCTACCGATGTATCGAGCCAGTGCTGCTATCCTCCCAAACAAGTCTGGCACTAATTTACCTACCCTAAGGGGATGGAAGGCTTGGTGAGTCATGGGCAAGGGCACCGATTTCACGTGTGTACTGCAAGGCGCCTCCGACCACTGAGCCACACCCACCCTGGATCTATTGTAGAAGTCAAGAAATGGACTATTCATGGTAGGTTTGTAGCTAGTTATGCCCAGTTATGCTCTACAATTGGGATCAGCTATAATTTTCTTTGCCGGTCGATAAAGAACGCGTGGAAAATGGTTTGAGATTGTTTGAAATGAAATAAACCATCACCAGTCCGGCAAATAATTCAGTATCTCACATAATCGAGCACCAGTATTAGTACGTCGTTGACATAACCATATTTTCAAAAGGCCTAAATATCTAATAAAGCATTCAAACGTAGAATTATGCAAAGATATGAGTAAAGAGAACGTAAAGTCTTTAGACGAAAACTTCGCGATAATTAGAACTAGGATATCGATTAAAACATTCAAAGGTTGAATAATCACATAAAGCATATTTTGAAGATTCGATCATTAAGATACAAAAAAACGAGTTAAACATCATTGATTTGACTGAGATAAGATAACGCCTAGGACACGTGTAGCGCAGCAGCTGCTGTGCAATACAGATGGTTTCAATCACACGCCTCAAAGCTCATCAAGTCTTCCATCCTTCAAGGTTCTGTACATTGGTACCAGACCTGTCTAGGAGGATAGCAATACCAACTCGATATATCGGTAGGCCACATCGAGTCATCGTTTGAGCCTGCCCTTCGTCTTATGTGTTTGATGGATACCCTTACAGTGATTGAGCGTATTCTGTTCTCTAATTGTTTTGTGTTGTCAGCCTCCAACATCTTTTAGTTGCTACAAATTTATCGTCTGTTTTGCAAAATTGCATTGTCTACTGTCGACAGCACGCCCGTAGCCGACCTAACATTTGACGTCGTCAATGTAGCCGCTGCGAAAATTTGAGCCTCGCGCCTTATGCCTTAATATGTCTGCTCGAAAACACTTATTTTATGAGAAATTGATCATTTAATAAAGTAGAAATGTATATAAAGAAGACCTCATTATTTATAAAACTGTTTTTTACGAAATTGATGACAACGTTTTTAACTTTTAGTATCGCACTTCCGAAGGTTATATCGACGTGCGATCAAAGCATTTTAAAAATGAATACACCGTTACTCTAGTTTGAGGCGCCGATATTCCATTTCATCATCAAATGAATCCTATAAAGCTTGTTCCGGATGCGGTTAAGCCCAAGAACTTGTCATAGATAATACTTCACACACCGGAATGCAAGGTACGATATAGGGCTCACATACCATTAAGTGCAAGTGAAACATTAGCAAATAACCTGGTGGTCCGCAATTACACCATCCTCGCTTTACTAGTGATACCGTTCTTATAACATCGTACACTAGCCAGATGGAATGAATGTTAGACAAGTTCTGGAACGCTGGTGGAGAGCTTGATCTTTGATTGAAACCTCACAAAAGCGATGTTCTTCAGGAACGAATTTGTTTTTGTTGTCCCATTGATGCTCAACGAATGAATGCTTGTAAATATTATAGCCACATGTAACTGGATCGACAACCGAAAGTAGTGAAAGATAGTTTCAGAGCTAGGTAAGCGAAGGGCATGAGAAGTATTTAACGGCATCGAGGAAGTAGTCAAGTGAACAAAAAGCACTGGATTCCATGCTCATCCTTCGACTCAATAACATCCTCGTTTAATGTACGCGTCGAAAGCAAGGTCGGTACATTAACGAAATGGAAGACCTCTCAGCGTTATCGAAAACACAGTCGAGAAGGCAAAGTTGGGATATAATTCTTTACGAAAACCCTAGAAGAAAGAATGACGCTTTAGAGCGAGTTCCTAGAACGAGCACATTCCACTGCGCCACTCTCGCAAGCGACACGGGAGAATTAAGACTTAACCGCACCCGCTCGAGTCTTTGGACGATCGGTTGAATGGCAGGTGATACAGATGGTATGTAACATTGCAAGCATATAGGCTGTGTTATACTTATTATTCGGAGCATTTTGAATGCCTAGCGCACATGCGATCTAGCAAAGTTTCCAAGTAAGGAAATAAGACCGTTTTGATAATCTCTTCTGCTGCTTGACGAAAGCTTCTGACTCAACTGGAAAGGTGGACATCACAATGGCTTTGATCGCTATAGAATTCTAACTTCAATTTAAATATAATTATTTATTGTAATTTGTACAAAAATTCCTGACCGCTAGTTCCACCGTTATCTAGAAAGTGACGAAAAATTACACAGAGTTATTTGCTAAAGCAAGCTTACTAGAACTATTCTTGGCTCCAATTACGCTCTCTATGCTTAAACACAATTTTGAAATAAATAGTATTATATTGACATCTACAGTGATGCAATGCTATGAACAGATGCCCTTAAGGCACAATGAAACTTAGATGATATCGACTCTGCAAGTGGAATAAAAAGGATAAAGGATAAAGCTCTTGGCGTTGATCAATCTCTAAAGGACGTGCCATGCATTCGACTTAATTAAGCATCGTTTGGAGGTGATTGAATACATATCTGGCCTTTGAAATGACTCGCAGTGGCCTACCGATGTATCGAACCAGTGCTGCTATCCTCCCAGACAAGTCTGGTAGCAATTTGCCGACCCCGAAGGAATGGAAGGCTTGGTCAGCTACGGGCGTTTGGATCGATTCTACGTGTCGCAGCGGCCCCTCCAACCAAGAAAGTAGAATAAAACTGGTTTACCTAAATGAGGAGATTAATGTTCCTTTTTTAAAGAAAGGATCCATGCTCAACATACATTCACTGTAGGCCTCGCAAAATTTTTTATATTGCTTCACTTATTACTGTGTGCTTCGAGAAATGAAGAACCAAAAACAACAGAGAACTTCAGAGTGGTCTCTCAGGAAGGTTAAGTCTCTCAAAAACTGTGAGATGAGATAAAAACACGAAAATTTGTTTCTTGGTCATTAACTCCAAACCGTTTTTTTTCGTCTTGAGGCGTCACGTTTTTGAGTGTTTAGTGTCTTGTCTGCTGGCTACGCTTGCAATCTTCTTTCTGAGTATAACAGAGAAGACAGTGCTGTACCTGGGGCGCGAAGTTCTGTTGTAAAATTAGAGACCCGAGAAACCAGTAATCTTACAAATGTGGTTTGTCCTAACTCCTTTATTTTACGAAACGGAGAGCTAATTGAACCCATCGAATTTTTCAAATTTGGTGTTCATAGAGAGGCTTATGAAAAAAGTTGGTCGAGACTATATTCTAGTGCCTTTGAATCGAACCAATTAGGTATCCAGTTACACTACCTCACTTAAATTGCCGTTGGCCCAGATTTCGTCTTTCGAATAAGGATAACCTGATTTGTTCGCTTCAATAACGGAGATGTCATATAATAGATCAGCTCGCTTTAGAGAGCCAATAGAATTAGATTTGCATGTACTCAGTTAAAAGATGATCGCGAACCCCTATTTCACTATACACCAATTGATGGCAAGGCGTGAAAAAGTACCACACCAGTGCAGAGCATAGGCTTCGCTCACCGACATGGTGACGTAATAGGTGGTGCACCTTTTCTTAGAAAGCGTTTGCATTGATCACATTCATATAATGGCATATTTTCCTTGCGTAGCGGCAACAAAAACCAACACAGAGTCGTCATCACTAACGACAGCCAATAAATTTGTTCCTCGAACATTGCTCACATCCCTTAACCGTCAGATACCATATCAATTCCGTATATAAAACTCTACTTTCCTTCTCCTAGGAGAAGAATATACTGTGGTAATGGTTTTTGGTGCTTTGCATTTAAATATTGGACGCCTCTCCTTCCTGATATAACTGTGATAAAGTGAAAAGAGTTAAAGTCGACCTCGATTCAAATGACCTTGCGTGCAACAAATTACACGCATAAGTCTTGTAGCGGTCAGACACACACGTCATGGGAAATGGACACTCAAAAAGCTATTCATTCGCGTCTGCTACATTCTTGACCTCTGGCTATGCTGTTCTAAATTGAGCATTTTGATTAGCACTAGACCAGGCTGCTATGATAGTATTCTGCCTTAATTGAAAGGGCTTTGATGCAGGTTTTCTAAAACATTCTCGCTCCATCTTTCTAGTCGATACCGCATATCCTCTGCACTAAATGAAACGATGAATCCTATCCCAATAACTAAAATTAATTTGATCTCAAATAATGGCTTTTCAAAGATACTTTTATCATTTTGTAATTAAAATTGGGAGGTAATCTTAGTTAATTGATCGAAGTAGAATGAACAAGTTCTACAGTAGGCAGCCCTAGGGAGACTGCTGAACATCGTGAATATTAGTTCATAAGCTAAGACGTCGGAAATGTCATGCAATACCTGCTTTAACTGTTTCCGCGTTAAACTGAATTTGTAGCTGATTAAATTTAGCGCAGTGAATATGGATAAGTTGCAGGACTTTTGCCGATTAGATGCTCATTTTCGTGATGATAGTCCTACAACGAACTGTAATGCTAGTCCAACAATGTTTATGATGGCTCTACGTTCCACAATATTTATGGCGATTGTACTACAATAAACTCTGATGCCACTGCTACTGCTACTCCACACATGTTACTTGTCTACGGCATATTAATGTCATTGTAACTATAACCATTACTATTACTGCTACTAAACCTATAATCACTGTTGCTATTATTTTTATAAAATGTCAGTTGAGCTCTTTTCTAACCACTCATTCAAGTGGGAGCTGGTTTTTCTTAGGACTACCATAGTTTTCAGATTAGTAATGTTGTTGAGAGCCTGGAAAATCGATCGGTCTGTAGAAGGCAATGAAGCTATCGTTATAGAATTGGATTTTTTAAAACGTTACTTCGCTTGCGAACTTTGCTAAGGGTCAAATTTGCAAAACATCAAAAGGCTGAATTTATGGTTATCGAATTTTTAACGGAAGAATAGTAGCCGTAAACACCAATCAACGATGCCGTAGTGGAGACCGTCGTACCCTGCTGAACTAAATCCTGCTATCGCTATTTCAGATACGAGGGCCGATGGGAAAAGGAAAGTGAACAAACCTTCTTAGGGTCTTTAGAAGATTAGTTTTGTCTCTGGAAAAGTCTTACCAGTTAAGTAAACATCAGCAGGTTCTAACCGCCTTCAGAGCAACTAATGGAGCTCACTATATGCTAAGAAATGTTTCTTTACCAAAATTAGAAGAAAATACAAATCCATCATCAATTTCCAAGCGAACTACCTTACTATTGCTTTTTGATGCCTAATCTGGCTAACCTAATAATCTGTTTTCTCTGCCAGGGTCTTCTCGCTGACACCTTCTCAGCTTCTAACGATCAGGATCAGATTACTAGATGGAAGCAGACACTATGTTTTGAAGTCAAAGAGCTTGCTTCTTATTTTCAGTCTGCAAGCTCCTTTCAATTGCGTAAGCGTAACTGATTTTTGCTCTTAGTAAGAATATTAACAACTATCGTTTGTGGTGATTAATGCATTTTTTTAGAACTAAACAGCGAGCATCTTGTGGATACCATGCATGGAATGCTACGCGAAGAAGTCGGATGAAATATTTCTTCTTGTATGTCGTTTGAAATCAAAGACAAAGTTATAAAGAAAAATGTGACGATGCTATAAATTTACGGTGTTTTTACGCGAAAGTTTCTTGTATATCGTTCACATGCATATGTATGAAATTCATTATGAAGGAATAAATTACCAGGTTTACCTAGTTTGGTTATCCACAACGGTGAAAGCAAAAGGCAGTTTAAGGCAGTTTCTTCAGTTTTATCCAACACATTTTTTTTTTGAAACAGCGCAGTACTTTCCTCACAGACTAAATTGAACTAAAACGGTGTCGACGACGGACAGTTGGCGGATGACTGAAGACTTAGCAATCACGGTTATCGTGAAATTCCAGAGAAAACGTTCTCGACAGCGTTTAACATGGCAACGTCCAAATACTCGAAACGATCAACCGTGTAATCGTGGCTAGGAGGTGTTCCTGGGTGTTGGGCTGCCACGTAGAGCAGGAAGACTCATCCCCCAACAAGGTCTTCCAAGCTAAGCACGAGTCCGGGGTTTCCATCAATCTCCAGCCAAGAGTAAAGCAACACCAGGATCCACCACCGGGAAACCTCTCTCTGATCCACAAGGGCGGCGACTGCCTGTGGTGGTGAAGACCCGGGGCAGACTTTGGCCAGGCTTATCTTGAGATTCCAGAGAACCACAATGCTAAACCAACAAAACTCTAAAAAATTGGAGATTATGCTGGGACCCGCACAACCAGTGAGGATGTGCCGTTCAAGTATCAAGTAATTAAGAAGGCTGTGTTTACATTAAGACTGTTAAATACTATTAGTTTCTCAATTGAGTTTATCTGAAGGTTCCGGCGTATTCAGTTTGTTACCACAAATTAAACTAATCCGGAAGGCTAGACTTGGAAAAAATGATTCCCTGCCTTTAAAACACATTTTAGAAAGCTCTTAAGTTGAACTTACTATTCTTCAAGGATGAGCCTACGTCTGTGCGTTGCATTCACAAACACTGTCACCTTGCGATGATTGCTTAAAAGCCAGAATTGAGGACTTGTGCAATAGGACTTTGTATTTAGATCAGATAAAGCATTCTTTACTGTTCATATATGACTGTCGACCTAATCTAATCTACAATAACCAATAGTTATCGTCTTTTGCACACTAGGGTGAATCAATGAAGCACTGGATAACGTGTCTTTTGTGTCCTACTCGTCGTCCTCACCCACACAAAATAGTCGGTGTAGACAATTAAAAAAACTATTTAAACACTATGTATTCTTTCTTGATAAGCTTGCACGAGGTTGATAAATATATTTATTTTCGGCTAACGTTTCGACGTCTTCGTCTT
>UYYA01001390.1:0-14672 GCA_900624975.1 Angiostrongylus costaricensis
ACCCGCTCAATTTAATACCCATACAATTCTTATGGTTAGGCCTGTTTTATCAGAATTCATTATGTCCGTCTCCAATGTTGCCCATTACGTTCACTTTAAAAATACTATCTAAGGATACGCTCTATAATATCTGCTTTCAAAAAACACATAGGAATCGTCATTTTCTATCAAGGCCATTTGTGATCTGCTTTTCTCCACCTTTTGCTTATCGTAGCGGCGTGTGTGGCGCAGTGGTCGGAGGCGCCCTGCATCACACACATGGAATCGTTTCCTGCGCGCATGACTCACCAAGCCCTCCATCTCTTCTCGGTCGGCAAAATGGTACCAGACTTGTATGGGAGGATAGCAGCGCTGGCTCGATACATCGCTAGGCCTCAGTCACCTCCAAGCGATGCTTAATGAAGTAGAATGTATGGTGTATCCCTCAGGGATTGATCAAACGCCGAGAGCTTTATCCTTTTTTATCCTTTTCTTGTCGTTAACGCTGTTGAGCCTACCTTTGCGGGAAAACCGGATGAATGAAGAAAGTGCTGGGATTTTCACAATATGCAAATTCGAGACATTAAACCTGAATTATGTACATTCACGTGGACCGCATTGAAATTGGCACCCTTGTTCATTTTTCTCTTCCTCTTTAGGAAGCTCATACGAAACATATCTCATCACTGGCCCTACACAATGCGAATAAAGCGTTGATGATGTATTAACATGGAAAACAGAAGAATAGCAATTCGCATTCTATTTCTGAGTCTATACACGTGTGTATATAAACACATATATGTGTAAATAATTGCAAAATAGGTGTATAGACCACCGCATAGATTCGACCCAGCAAACGTAGTCCGCATTGCAAGGCACTTCTGACCACAGCACTGCGCATTTCGCCATGTATACACATCATCTTCGCTAGAGGTCTTTTAAAAACGATAGAGATAATTAGTCGGGAGTAAACATATTAAAGCGATATTGCGACATACTTGTTTAGCACTACTATCGCTTCTACTCCAGATTCCAGTGTCCAGCAGTGATGAGATATGAGAAAATATAAATGTCAAGAACAGGTGGCGCTGCCCATTCCAGCGATGCGTTGTAATAGAAACGAAAAGCTGAAGAATCACAGCATCGATATTGCTCTAAAAATATAAGTTGGGCAGTCAGAAATAGTTGAAGATACGGAACATTTCAATTTAAATACTCTGAGTCGCTCACGAAGCATAGAGTCAGCTGGCCCGATAGCAGCTGGTAAGAGTACGACATGGACAAGATTATTCACTCGATGAAGACATAACAGTCTTATTCTTACTTTGATATGAAGGGAAATTGTGAGGTTTCATTAAAATATTCTCTTTAGAAAAAAATTGGGCACTCACCAATACGACGATAGCAGTTGTTCGGCGATGAAGCACTTTAGATGAATGCAGGATAGCTTTCGCAGCTGAAGTTAATCAGGGAAGAAGAAGAGCGCAAGAAATGGCGAAAACACTTGAAAAGATTATGAAGAACAAGCGCAGTTGCTAGCGATACCCTGCGGTGCACACGTGGTATTTGTACCGAATTTGCGTCACAGGAAAACCTCTCTCCATCCTTACCTTTCTTATTAAAGGCTAAGGCAAATATGTTTGTATGTGGAAACGTTTCTTTTTCGTCGAACACAGGAGTTCAAGGAAACATGAAAGCACACTTGTGATATACATAAAACATAAAAAGCCACAAACAAGAGCAGGAAAGAAGAAAAAAACCAATCTCAAAAACTTTGAAAAACGAGCTTGGTTTTTTCAAGGTTTAAGAGGAAGAGTGGACCGTTTGCATAGAACACGAGGCACACAGCGAGCGATAGTCCTGCGGAGCTGTCGTGCAAAACTATGCGTAGGTTCGCATGCCTTTGAAAAAGAGACCGGCTTTTCTGGTTGCATTATTAGCTTTTTAGCTTAGCCGTTTCATGTATTTTTTAAAGCAAATCCACATTTTCATTTATATCGTGCGCTCTGACTGTTGCTACGGATCATTTCTGTTCAGACTCTTCCAACAACGTGGACAAATCTGTGAATGTTGCGGATTGTAGTAGTGGTAATTCAACAAGTAAAAAACATGAAATGCATGCTGTAAAGTGGATTTTTTTGAGTACGAAAGAGTTAAGAATAAGTAATGTTTCCAAATAGAGATTGTGCTGAACGGCGGATGTAGTACAGTAGTTAGTGGGGCACTACAAGGCACTCGTGGCCTTTAGTTCATTCCCCCGCCGCTGGCTTATCGCGCGTTCCATCATCCCGACGTCGGCAAGTTAGTACCAGACTTATCTGGGAAGCAGCACTGACTCGATAGATCACTAGGCCACCGCATTGTTTGGGCCAGATATGCATCCAATCATCTCTAACGATTCTCAATGAAGTCAAACATCCGACGTATTCCTCATGGATTGTTCAACCCCAAAAGCATCATCCTTCATCTTTACACTGCGCAGAAACGCAGTAACAAGGCATGTTTGGAAATTTTGACCTGCAACTAGGTCATAGACGTCGCAGTATTCTCCTCGTTAATAGCAGTCATGTGGTATATTTGGCCACCAGCTAGGAAGCCGGCCCTAGGAGTCGATGAGACGAGGAAACTCGCCACAACAACGGTTTTATTGTTCTTGTAAACTACGCTGTACGAGGAGTTAATTTTCCATGTCGACGCCTGATACAACTTGAGATTAAAAGCTAACGATATAATCTTGTACAAAACGCATAGCAGAGAATGTTAACGTGGGAACACAAACAACAAAAAAGGATGAGTCACACATGACTCATAGATGATGGAAGGTGCCGACCCGCATGAATAGCAAAGGCTTTTTAGATTTTCCCTAATGTGTTGGAAAATAAAAATGCATTTGAATCCACAAGTCGTTTCGTTTTGTTTGTGGTGATATCAGAGATGTACCTTGCAGAGAGTGTTTAGCGATGGATGAATTGCGCTTCCAGGGTTCTAAACTAGTTCTTGGGTTTTCTTTCAAACGATTTCGTTCAGCACAATTTTGCTGTAGGAGCAAATGCGAGAAGGCATGGAATTGGGGAACGCGTGAAATTCGAGAACGGAATGAGCTATAAATAACGATGAAAGAATATCGAGTGAGAAAGAGTGCATACATGAGGGAAGTACTTTGTGCCATTCTAAACAATAAATACGTAGTCCTTCCAACGACTTACGGCTTTCTCGTGGTCAGGAGGTGTTCCTGGGTAACACGCTGCATTGTACATCCGGAGGACTTATCTCCACAACAGGGTATCCCAAGTTGAGAAAGAGTCCGACGCTTCCATAAGGAAGCCTATTTAAGAGTAAAGCAATACCAAGGTCCACCACCGTCCTGATATTAGTCCCACGGTGGCAAATCTCCCTGTGATCCACAAGGGCTGCGACTACCCATGGTGGTGAGTTGGCGCAAACTTTGGCCTGGCTGACCTCGAGATTCCAGGGACCACAATGGCTAGACCAGAAAATCTCCGAAAAGTGGAAATTGTGCTGGGGCTCGTACAATCAGTGAGGACGGCCCATTAAGGCATCCGAGAATCCAAATAAATATGAAACCAGCAGAAATATACGAATCAGGTAGGCAAACAACAGAAAACTAAATGTGGTCCTTAGTGGCTAATTTGACCAGAAAAGTCGTTAAAATTGTTTGAAAAATACTTCACTGGAAAACATATCGATAAATGTGTAAGATGATAGGATAAGGGAACAATCAAAGACGAACAGAAAATCGCAATTAGTCGCTAGTTAGAAGTGAGTAGTTTACTACAGTTCACCTCTTGAAGTATGATAGCCCTCAGCTGGAACAATCTGTGGGACGCCATGTCACCACTGAAGGAGTGCATGATGAAAAAGTACAGCTGTGCATTGATGGATCGCTTACCCAATGGCTGCTACGTTAAAAATTGACATATGTGATATGCTTTGCGTAGCTACTACCTAATTTTGTGACCCAAGTGCATTAGCTCATAAGATGCACAGTATCTTTTTTTCTCATTTGAGGTAAAAATACAAATTTCAGCCAAACGGAAGTTTTCAATAGGACTTTAGAACACATCGTTACATGTAGTAATCCATAGTAGGCATGAAGACATAATAAAAGCCGTTGATGTCGACCAGGTTCGTCGCATGAGAAACAACGAAGAGCAGTTTTTCCCCAGAAAAGCAAGCCGCTTCCGTGTGGTTGCGAGAGCACCAAGCGAACCGAGTATATGGGGGGGCTGCTCAGATTGCCGCTTCAAGTCATCGAGGAGGTTATATCCAACCTATCCTAGCCCATTTTAACCGACATATTGGCATTTAGCCGTTGATTGAAACGAACACAAAAGGTTCGTTCTTCTTCTCTTCCTTACTTCAAAAACAAATTTCATGATATTGGAAGTACTATTCTTGGGTGACACCTGTATCACCTGTAGTCCCGTTGATCGCCGACGGTTCGAGCGGGCGCCGGTAAATCTTCCGTTTTTCCCAGTCGCGTGCAAGAGTAGCCCAGAGGGTTCTGCTCGCTCTAGCGACTCGTCGAGCATCATATCTTTCTTCAAGGCTCTTTGGGTAGAGCTTTGACCATCGCGCCGGTGGTCTTCCCACAGTACGTTTGACAGCCCGAGGAATCCAGTCACTAACGGCTCCTGTCCATCGGTTTTCATTCATACCCATTGTGTTCCCGGCCCACCTTATCTTCGACGGTTTAGCGTACAGAACGGCATCACTGATTTTTAATCCCTGGCGCAGCACAGAGCTGTGGATCCCATCCTTCACTTGTGTCGGGATACTCCTAGAACCCTGCTTTCGACTTCGCGTTCGAAAACGTTGAGTGGCCTTTCATCCTCCTGACATCTGCAGCGACCAGTTTCTAACGCATACGTTAGCGCAGAAAGTACCGTTGAGTCGAAAAGGTGGGCACGGAGTCGGGTGTTCTTTGTTTTCTTCACTACATCCTCGATGCTCTTGAAAACTTCCCAAGCCGCTCTAGATAGATATAACTGGAGTATTTCGAGATATTCGTTCCGTTGAGCGTGAATGGAGCACACGAAACCAATCCGTTCCTCATAAACATCGTTTTTGTGAGATTTAGTCGAAGAGCAATCTTTCCACAGGCTCTATCAAAGTCGCCAAGCATACGTTACGCTTGGCTACTGCTTGGTGTTATAAGGACGGTGTCATCAGCTGAGCGAAGATTGTGTAACGGCCAATCATCGACTTTTACTACCATTTTATCTTATTTCAATGTTCGCATGACGTTCTGGAGGGTGGTGATAAATAATTTCGGCGAGAAGGTATCGCCTTGCCTAACTCTTCTTTTGACGTCAATGTTAATACCGCTGTAGAATAGTGGTAGCTAGGTTGTGAAATTTTTGTACAGCTGACGAAGAATCTTTACGCACTGAGTAAGGCCTCCTTGAATATCAAGGGCTTCCAAGACTGCTTCTATCTCAACTGAATCAATTTCCTTCTGTAAATCGATGAAAGCGAGACAGAGCGGTCTTTTGTACTCTCGCGGTACTTCAATGAGCCTCGTCAATGTGTGGATGTGGTCCATCGTTCAAAATCCTTTTCGAAACCCTGCTTGCTCACATGGCCGTCCTTCGTCTAGTGTTCTGTCAATCCTCTTTAGGATGACTCGAGTGAAAAGTTTCTACACGACAGACAGTAAGCAGATTGGGCGATAATTCACGATAACGTGCAAGTCACCCTTCCTGAACAATAACACGGTCTTGTTGGTCTTCCACTTAGTAGGGACCTCGCATTCAGACAGGTAACGTGTGAAGAGCCGAGCCAGTGCGTTCACGAGGACGGGCGGAAGGCTCTTCAGGTGTTCTAGTCTTATCCTGTCCGGACCTGGTGCTGCTCGATTTTTCACCAACGAAATGGCATATCGAATTTTGGAAGGGAGAACCGGTGGTACAACATGTCCAACCTCCCTTATTTCATATGATGGAAGGTTGACGTGGCTATTGAAGAGTTCTGAGTTTTAATCGTGAATGATTTTCTCCATTCCTTTCTAGACGCTGTTACTATTCCGTCCGGACGCCGGAGTGCAATCATTTTGGTCTTGTAATTGGCGAAGCTTCAGTGGGCTTTGTGAATACTTTTCCCAGCCTCTGCAGCTTCGGCCATTACTGCTGCTCTTCTCTTTCTAAGGTCTTTTTCTATCGCCTCTCTGCATTGTTTTGCAAGTTCGGACATTAGTTTGTGATTGTCTGTAGCTCGTGCGATTCCACGCTGGCGTATCAGCTCGAGTGTTTCTGGAGATAGACGTCTCTTGGTGACTTTCGAACTCTCAACTTTCATAGCGCTAACGTGAAGAGGTTGAATGAGCCAATCGTATTCTTCGTCGATGTTATCGACAACGGCATCTTCTCCAACAGCCGACTAATGAATTGAATAAGTCCCAGTTTACGGTGGTTCTGGGGCTTCGGTTTTGGAATTTAGCGGCTTTTTCTCCTTTTCGCGAAAAAGAGAATCTCGCACGAGGGAGAGGGTGGTCTGATCCCGTGTAGAATTTTGAAACTACAGCGACATCGGTTAGTCAAAGCCTTCTATTTACTATGATGTGGTCTATTTCGTCATGGTACTCGCCATTGCGAGTTTCCCACATCCAGCGCTGAAGGTGGGGCTTCTGGAATTGCAGTTGCCGTGGATTGCCTGGGTCGCCATGATAAACTCAAACAGCGACTCACCCTATTCGTTTCCTTCTAATCCTTAGGTTCCAATGTGACGTTCTTCCGACGTTCTTCTTGGTCCAGTCTTGCGTTGAAATCTCCAATGATCCCTTGAAGAATGTGTGGTCTTCTCTGTGGAACATTTCCAAGTCTATACAGAACGCTTCGACTTCTTCTTCGTCATAATTTGATGTCGGCGCGTAAACGACGAAGATTGTCGAAGCCGAAATTGATCCACGTCTTCTTAATCGTAGACGTCCGATTCGGGTTGTAAGTTGTTCGAATAAATCGATGTTCACGGACAAACTCGTGTTCGCGAGAACCCCGACGCCGCCGACTCTTCTACTGTCACATTTTCCGAGGAGCAGTTCTTCTCCGGTGTCATAGACGGCGTTGAAAGGCTGGTGTCTCCTCGACTCGGCCAGGCCGATGACGTCGTACCTTATCCTTCTTGCTTGCGTTAGCAAGTCTTCTATCGAGGACTCGGATGCAAATGTGGGTGCATTGTAGGTACAGATCGTCACCACAGTTCTTTGAAATCCAGGCAGCTTCCATTGGCTCTGAGGTTTTAGCAGCCTCTCCGTACTCATCCTAATCAACGTTGCGAAATTGGGGGCTCTTTGGGGGTCGAGGGAATGAGGCCCGTTTCTTCAACTGTGTTTAGCATTTTTAATACCCACTTATAGCTTGCTGGGCTCTGAAAGTAGGGGCTGGGTATGCTTACGAGTAGTTTTCCAGGCTCTCCCAGAGTGGACATGGAACTTATTTGTTTGAGGCGCCTCCTAACAGCCTCCCATATACTTCCTGATTGCAGGCTTTCGGCCGAATTTACTCGTGGAATACAATCCGCATAAGCAAGAACGCACCCACACACGCATGCATGATAACGCCAAGCAAGTACAGAAAGTATGTGCCAAATCGGCGCAGCAGAAACAGGGTGTCCATCCCTTTGAACCACCTGCGTCTCAGGGAAGCAATGGTTGCCTTCGCTCAGCGATTAACCGCCTATCCGCCACCTGAGAAAGCCCCACGTAGCATCACGACTAACTGGCTCGAGATCCCTCATATGAGGGAGATCTGTGGGAATTGTTGGATAATACTGTCGATTTCCACTAAACGACGAAAAAAAGAACCATTGGTTAAAGCTGAATGGCAAGCTGAAGTCATGGATAGTTCGATGTATTGATAATTCCATCAAGGTGTGCCTTGCATTCGATTAAACATCGAAGAGGGTGCTTTGTATTTAGCCTATACAATGTTTACTGAAGCCTACCAAGGTATGAAGTCACTGGCCTCCCATAACTGGGGCGCCCAAATCGGCATAGAACCCAGTTAAGCTGCGGCTGTAGACAAAGGACCCGCATGGTGTGGTGGTGAACGCGTTAATCCCCGGAAAGGACAATAGCGCGCTCGTTCTCCACCATAGACACCTGCGGTCCAGAGTTTTGCAAATATCTCAGCAACGTTGTGGATGTATTTCGCTTAGTACCCTGCCGCGAAATTATAGTAGGCAGAAAATAAAAAGGTATAGCATTGTAACACAAAGAGATTTTAGTGGATGACTCCAATGGCTTTTGCAGTGCTTTGATGAAAGTTTAACTATCTGCTCTCCTAAGGCCACACAAGTACAGCTTCAGTAGAGTGGCAGAGTCTGAAAACTGGTCAAACTCATGCACTCTTAAAGCGGATCATAATCTCTTGACCGTCCACCTTCGTACATTCTCACCATACGCTATGCAGTTCGAGGATCGCTTACATTCACATAGTTTCAGCTCAACACCGCTTTCACCTGTCATCTGTTTTCCCTCTGATCATTGACTGACTTGAGGGGACCCCAATCAATCTTCAAATTTTCTGTGTGGTGCACAAAACTTGTCATATGGTTTCTGTTTCATTTGGGGTCTCGTCGAGCATCATATCTTTCTTAAAAGGGTTTTTGTGGAGAGCTCTGACCATGGGATGGGTGGTCTGCTGCTGTGCGTTTTAGATCCCGAACAATACAGTCGCTAACGGCTCTTGCCCATCCGTTTTTTTCATCACTATCGCTATAACGCTTAATATCCTGCAAACGTAAACCTCAGACATTTTTTATCACTTGGCGAGTCAGTGAAATCGCAAACAAAATAATGCAACGTGTCCGTTTTTCTTATGCTTAGCAGCCTTCTCTATAAAGGAGATTCTTATTCTCTTTTTATTCATTTCTAAACTTGCGGACTATACTAAAACTAGTGGCACGTTTGGTGTAGTGACGTTATAGCCTACAACTATCTTTAGGAACCATATATACGAAATGTGAAGCCAGTTATTGTTAATTATGTGTGCCATCAACACTTCAATACTCTAACGTCTTTTTGCAAATGTCCCACTCTAGGAATATATTTAGAACCAGCTGAATGAAATTCTGCTCCTCATTACCGTTCTCTTTACAATCGCCGTTGTCACAAACGCGATGGAATGTGACAGAGAATTCTCAGCAAGAGCGGATATAGTGAGTTAAACGCAAAAACAACCAACCCAACACTAAACGTGTGAGTATAATTGTGATTAGATTTTCTAAAAGTTATGTGACGTGGATCTTTGAAATTTTCTTAAATATAGCTGTACATTTTGACAAATTTCCCCAGTAGGGGAGCCATCGATCCGATTATTCGCCAGGCTTGGCAGATCCACAAGTGCGTATCGTACAGTTTTGCCTCGACGTAGCTACTCCCTTGTTACCAGGTTGATTCACTCGACATTCGGCCTTATCTTCACTGGCTTACCTTCGCTTATACGTTTTGATACACAGTGGCATAGATATGGAGCCAGAGTTGTCGGAGTGTTTGCATATAGGCGGATTGTACGTTGCACATTCCTCGACATTCTTGGACCTGCTACTGAGTGATTCCACTCGAGTTAATTCCATAACAGATCGTACAGATAAATCAGGATGGCTTGAGAGCGTTAAGGGTTCTTTTAAATGATGAAGCTAGAAAACGTGTTATCTTTGGAGCAGAAACCTCTTGGAGGTCTAGATTTGTCACTCTGGGACTCCTTCGGGAAAAAATTAAAAATCTCATTTCTCTGAATCGATTCAGTCGTTTGCAAAAGAAAATCTGAGACTTAGTTTGCGAAAAATTACGGAGCGGCAAAAAAAATTTGTAAGACTCACCTCATACCCTCAGCAATTCCAATTTTGTGGTTTATATTTGCTTGTTATACCGACGTGATATTCATAATTCAAGTGCAGGTTAAGAGATATTGGGTGTTTACCGCTAAGCTTTCGACTTCACTGAGTAAGGTAGAAGTGACTGAACGCATATCAGGCCTATACAATGAATTTCGGTGGCCTTCATATGCATGAAATCGATGTCACTATCCTCCTACACAAGTGTGGTGCCTATTTCTACCGAAAGAGACGAGGTGGAAGGCTTGCTTCCCACGGAACACTTGAATCGAAAGTTAAGATAGAGATTAAATAGCTCTCTTTTTAAATGTGGCGATTGCAATTCGATAAACTACCTGATTCGAGCCTTCGAAGTTGATGATATGCCAGGACGAGAATTTCTGAAATTGGAAGAGGTGAGAGTTACTTGTGCACATGTGGTATGTGCACACCCACAAAAGACTGCGTTGGCGAAGACATTCTGTTGTAATTCGAGACCTCAGAAAAAAACTTGCAAAAGCCAAGCAGGCGAATGTTTTTTAAATCACGAGCAAGTGGTAAAGACAGGACCAGGTGAACGAAGTGTTGTATTTTCGTTTGTATTTGATTGCTTGTCCACTTTTATTTCTATCCACCAACGCCAGCAAGGAGCCAAAAACTTATGCGAAGTGCTTCAAGCGTTCTCAGTGTACCAAATTTATTTTCATGTCTGCTAAGTTAACGTTAATTGCTAGTAATTTCTGATCGACTTCTATATGCATTATTTTGTAACACTATTTTCCAAACTGAAGCACGTGTTCCCAATGAAGATGGGGAGAAATATCAATTGTAGTTGCTTTCTGTTTAGAGGTCAGAAATATGTCTGAGCTCTGCAGGAGGCGAATTCACCAAACATCAGTGGTTGAACTTCAAAATACGTTTCAGCAACCGCCCCGCAACTTAAAGCATAAAAGGTTACAAGAAGTTTTCCTGGTGTCTTCATCGTTACACAACTACCACCTACTGTTAGAATTGCAGAACGTTTTGCATTGGATAGATGCTCATCAATCAAATTCAGAACACGTGTACACAATCTTGTGTGGACTCAAGAAATAAGAATTCGTGAGATAAGAAAATGAGAGTATTCTCAGCGTCAGCAGCGTCTCATGCATTCATTGCAAGGCGTATCCTATAGGAGAGAATCTCACGGCTAAATTACACTATAACTTCTACCTAACGACTAACATCAAAGAGGAACCAGACATTAAGAGTGAAATACCCAATTCGAGCAGCGTAAAGTGTTACTCTTTCGCAAACCCAGCTCTTCAATCAAATTAAAGACGACAGAAATTGGTACACTTTGTATGGATTCTGTACCTTGGAAATTCCATCAACATAGAAATTTGGATCTCTGAAACCCATGCTCGTCGAGTTTTCTAACATCCTCCTGTTTATAGTCACACAGGTTGCGGAAATGATTGAGAAAATGAGATTCCGAATCTGAATTCAGCTGGAACTTCCTATCAGCTAATCAGACTACCAGTAAATGTCAGCCATTGGAAAGGATAATAGCGTGTGCTATCGCCATCGCAGACAACTGCGGTACGGAGTTTTGCAATTATCTCAGAACCACTGTGGGTGTTTTTCACGTAATTCCCCGCCGTGTAAAATTGCAATAGGAAGTAAACAAAGAGTTAATATTAAAAGTTAAACGGTTGGGAACGATTAAAGTTTATAAACTGTGAAGCCTGCAGAATTCTAGTGGTTGCAATTGAATGTAAACTTTTTTTTCAATTTTTTTTTTCAATTTTTTTGCAATTGAATGTAAAGAAAGAATACATATTGATTAATCACACCGAGGTTTAGGGAAGGTCGGTTTCGAAATATTACTACGCTTTGTGCTAGCTGATAATACACCGACCTCTGCACGATGTGCGCAATGATGTATGTCCGGAAGAAATACAAGTTGTTACCACCGGACATTGTCATTATATATCCACCATCAGCATCGTGTATAAAAGGGCATCACTGAGTGAGGATGCCTCATTCGAGAAGATGGCTCACTGAAGAAGATCTGGCTCAACACGAAGGCGAAGACGCAACGTCGAGGCGAACAACAAGCAGGGACCATCGACTCGGATCACCGGCTCTGAGGAAGACGAAGACGTCGAAACGTTAGCCGAAAATAAATATATTTATCAACCTCGTGTAAGCTTATCAAGAAAGAATACATATTGAATGTAAACTGTTTGTAAAAAATGTATTGCAGGGAGCAGTTTGTAACGCGTAGAACTAGAGAGATGAATTGCAACAATGATAAATTGTAAATTAAATATGTCTTAGTCGAAAATTTGCGACAAGAATGAGAGCTTGTGAGAATGACAGTTCAGATTATGCACTAATTCCAAGGATGCACAACTATCCATTGTTGAATACCACCATGAAGTTTCCGAACTATTTTAGGAAGGGTGTAAAATAAAGTAACAACAACTGCGAACGCTTAACTCGTGTAAATAATGGTAACAGTGATGTCGAATATTGAACTTTACCAGAGTTACACCTACTTGTCTTCTCAGTGATTTGCCCAATTATCTTTATGATGAAGTACTACCATTTTTCGAAAATTAGCTTACCGGGGCAGTAGGCATGCCAGCACGGACCAAGAGATTCAAGTCGTTTGGGCAAACTTATCCAAAGAACGTTTTTTTAAAATAGTTTTATTTTAGAGAACGGCTTCCCATGTACTACGTATAGCACACCATCTGCATGAGATATCGAATGGTGACAAAAGTAAAGCAAGAAATTTCCAGAAAGATTAGTTTAGTAAAGTTGGAACAAAAACACATCTAAAGAAAGCCTACATGGTCCACGATGCCTCATGCACACATCGGTATAATTGCATGCACTCTAGCAGTGCTAGGAATCTGTAGGCCGTCACGAATTTGCTAATGTGTAGGTGTTTTTCCCATTTGGTCGAAGAGATTATCATTCATAATATTTTTGTGTAGTACAGGAAATGTAGATAAATTCCAGAAAAAGTGTTCTGTCTCATTTGGAGATTGTATAAGAAACCGTAGATTTCCGTTACCGCATTTCTTCAAGGCTTTTCGTGTAGAACTCTAACCACCGCGCCGGTGGTCTTTCTATTCTCATTCATACGCATTATGTGTCCGACCCACCTTATCTTCGACTGTTTAGCGTAAAGAGCGGCACCACTGATTTTTGATCGTTGACGCAGCTCAGAGCCGCGGATCCCATCCTTTACTTGTGCAGAGATACTCCTAGCACCGTCCTTTCGTCTTCGCGTTCGAAAACGGTGAGTGACCTTTCATTCTCCTGACATCTGCAGCTACCAGTTTCTAACGCATGCGTTAGGGCAGAAAGTACCGTTGAGTCGAAAAGGTGGGCACGGAGTCGGGTATTCTTTGTTTTTTTCACTACATCCTCGATGCTCTTGAAAGCTCCCAAGCCGCTCGTTTCCTTCTGCTCAGCTCTGGACTAGGTCGCTCATCATATTGACTTCCCGACTTAGATATAACTGCAGCATTTCGGGATATTCGTTCCATTGAGCGTGAATGGGGCATCTGAAACCAATCCGTTTTTCATGAACATCGTTTTTGTGAGATTTAGTCGAAGACCAATCTTTCCACAGGATCTATCAAAGTCGCCAAGCATGCGTTACGCTTGACTGATGCTTGGTGTTATAAGGACGATGTCATCAGCTAAGCGAAGGTTGTGTAACCGCCAATCATCGACTTTTACTACCATTTAATCTTATTCCAATGTTCGCATGACGTTCTGGAGGCTGGCGATAAATAATTTTGGCGAGAAGGTATTGCTTTGCTTATCCCCTCTTTTGACGTCAATGTTAATATCGTTCAAGAATGGTGATGTCTTGCTTGTGAAATTTTTGTACAGCTCACAAAGAATCTTTATGTACTGAGTTGGGATTCCCTGATAATTAAGTGCTTCCATGACTGCTCCTGTCTCAGTTGAGTCAAAAACGTTTTCTAAATCGATGAAAGTGAGAGAGAGCGGTCTTTTGTACTCTCGCGTTATTTCATTGACTGTTGTCATCGTGTGGACGTGGTCAAGCGTGCTATATCCATTTCGAAACCCTGCTTGCTCACATCTCTGTCTTTCGTCCAGTATTCTGTCAAACCTGTTCAGGACGACTCGAGTGGAAAGTTTGTAGACAACAGACAGTAAGCAGATTGGGCGATAGTTGCCGATATCGTGTAGGTCACCCTTCTTGAACAAAAACACGGTCTTGCTGATCTTCCACTGAGTAGGGACCTTGCATTCAGATAAGTAACGTGTGAAGAGCCGAGCCAGTGTGTTTACGAGGACTGGCGTAAGGTACTTCAGGTGCACAGGTCTTATCCTCCTATCCGTACCTGGAGCTGTTCGGTTTCCCGCCGCCGAAATGCTATGTCGGATTTGGGAAGGGAGAAACGGTGATGAAACATGTCCATCCTCCTTACGGAAGGTGGACGTGGCTACCGAAGAGATCTGAGTAGTATTCGATAAGTTACGATACGAGTTGAATAAGGTCCAGTTCATAGTGGTTTTGGAACTTCATTTTTTCGATTTGGAGGTTTTCTGTCCTTTCTGCGAGAAATGAATCTTTCACGAAGGACACGGTGGTCTGTTCCCGTGAAGAAATTTAGGGCAACAGCAACATCGGTTAGGCAAAACTTTCGGTTTACTATGATGTGGTCTATTTCGTTTTGGTACTTTCCATTAGGAGACTCCCACGTCCAGCGCTGAGGGTGAGGCTTCTGGAATTGCCAGTCTCCATGAATAGTCTTGGTTATCATGATAAACTCGGAAAGCAGCTCACCCTGTTCGTTCCATTCCAATCCATGGGTTCCAATGTG
>UYYA01001391.1:0-14670 GCA_900624975.1 Angiostrongylus costaricensis
ATCACGATTTATAAATCTTCGTTAACAAGCTAAAAATTCTTTTACTCCATATTTCCTAGAGGTCAAAAAACTTTTCCTGCGTTTATGAAATGCTGAGATATTTGCGAAACTCCGGACCACAGGTGTATGCAATAGAGAACGAACACGCGCTGTTGTTCTTACCGGGGAGCAGCGCTGATAGAACTAGCTGAGAGACATGCAAAGCGAAGGACCTGGATGGTGTAGTGGTGAAGTGCGCTGCTCCCCGGTAAGGACAACAGCGCGTGTTCGTTCTCCATTGCATACACCTGTGGTCCGGAGTTTCGCAAATATCTCAGCATTTCATAAAAGCAGGAAAAGTTTTTTGACCTCTAGGAAATATGGAGTAAAAGAATTTTTAGCTTGTTAACGAAGATTTATAAATCGTGATGGATTTTACTTAAAGGGATAATGTTACCGTAAGCCGAGACATTTGTTTTTAAAATTGAAAAGTTAAATTAGATTTGAAGGTATGTTCATTGAAATTATTGTAGATGGTTGCAAATTTGTTACATAGTAGGTGGATACGGGATAAAATCCTCAACGTTGATGAGTTACACTGATATACCTTTTCACATTCATTTTGAAGCTGTTTATAAAGTCGGATATGACATTAGATGTTGATTTGGCCTCTTATGTAGTCATCGAACTCGGTACTTCCTCATGGCAGCGATCGAGCCAGTGATCGTGTGCTTTGCTAGTGGAACCTTGTTTCGCTACACCACACCGTTTTCGAGCAGGATAGTCGGAGGTTGCAATTGTTGAAGGTCATCCGTTTCCAGGGTGACGTTGTACGCCGAATTCCTGCCGACACGACACCGCGCCAAGTGCGTGGTGTTGATCGAGTCCTTCTGGGCGATCGGGGCCGCCTTTGAAGCGTTGCTCGCCTACCTCGTCATGGCCACGTGGGGTTGGCGAGCGCTCGTCATCCTCTCGTCGCTCCCACTTGGACTTTTCGGAATTCTCTCATTTGTGAGTATTTCAGTGATCTCTGCGTGTTACTGTTTCTGAACGTTGAGGTAGGACAGACCTCAAACCTCAAAGATGTAGGACAATTTTTTGAAAGTGCACGGTTGAAAGGTACTTTAAACATAGTGAAAAGAAATCTGTTTATAGTGGCTTCCTGAATCATCTCGTTATGACATGGCATCCGGTCGCCCAGAAAAGGCGATGGCAACCCTAACAAAAGCTGCAAAAGAGAACCGGGTCAATCTTCCCGAAGGACGGCTTGTTGCCAGCACTACCAAAGTTGTAAGTACGATAAGGGATTCGTCAGAAAACCCTTGACAGTTTTTTGAAGTCTTTTCGTTTTCACGAAGAAGTGATAAAGAAAACGAATGTGTCTTGAGGAGTAGTATTAGTTCAATGCACAACTTCGGCCTCAATATCACTTCTCTTAGTACCGTTTATCATAACATTGTATTCTTATGGCTTTCCTTTCTCATTTTTTCCTTTTTTTTATTAGCTATCTAGACCATATCCTAGCGACTTTGAGATAGTGGTTTGGTTGTCCTTACCGGGGAGCAGCGCGTGTTGGTCCCCAGTGCATACACCTGCGGTCCGGAGGTTTGCAAATATCTCAGCATTTCATACGAGTTATATTTCGCAACATACCCTGTCATTAAGAAGAGAAAGGCAGTAAATAAAAGGGTTAAGATAGTGGTTTGGTTTAAAGTGATATTTGTACAGAGTCATATGAACAGCGAATTTTTTAAGTGAAGAGTGTACCGGTTTACAAAAAAGAAATGCTTAGTCTGTTGACGGTCGTGATCCACCTTCACAAATCGTTCATAGCGAGATCGTCGACCACGCTGTTCGCTTATCTCATTAATGACCATTTCGAAGTGAATGTTTTGCACCTGTATTCCTGCTTGATATTGAGTTTGTCAGTTGTAGCCCAGAAGACGTTTCTGGAGAGGATTGTTCGTGTGATTCTGGACGTAACTGAGCTGTCATTCTTCATCTTCGCCACATAATGAAGCCCTGGGAGGATCGTTTAGTCAAGAATGTTAGCACGAGTGTTAGTGTCCGTTACTTGTTTGCTGTTTTGTACAATTAGAACAAGGCCCAATCTTCCCTGCTTTTTCGATAAAGTGTCATTTTCCATATTCGGTGAACACCATTGGTTTTCTATAAAAGACGATATACTTTCTATAACCAAAAATCCCTTATTTTCGACTCCTTTACTTTCACACTATGGCTTCTGGTTCTTCTTCCACCATTTCTACACTGTCCTTACCTTATTCCTATTTCTTTGGGCTTCTTCAGCACGTTTTCGTCTTACTAAATTAGGAGCATAGTTATCTCAGAAAACATGACAACGTTGTCATCGAAAGAAGATTTGGTAATTTTCCATCAGTTCGTGGCTGTATCCTTCCAAATCGTGCAGTTTCATGGCCAGTTACGGCATTAAGCACTTACGACGGATAGTGTAGCAATGTCAGTCCATTTAGAAGATAGTAGAGGGATTACCACCTACGAATCGCGGACCAAATCAGGCTTGGTCAATAGGACCATCGGGTAATACTTGCAAGGAGTCCTTTGGTTACTTTTCTTGTGCAGAAAGACCATGAGTGATGTGCACCTCTGGTTTGAGATCTTTCCTTTCCGGAGGTTTTTCCCGTGCGTGCTGCTAAAAGTGCTTCCACATCGAATGAAGTTTTCTGTGATGTTTTCTTGTTTGAGAACAGTGCCAATTGGTCTTGTCGTTAACAACCATAATTAGTTCTACTGTATATCATATACCTATCTTGTAATAGTTCCATCCTTGTTCGCCAGAGTAGATAGTGAAATGCTGTACTCACGAGGGTCTCTACTGAATTCCTTTAGACTACATTTTCTGAGCTACTTTCAACAGCTTTTTTTCGCTGCTAAGTTTTACATTCGGCATTAGCATCAGTTACCTTCTTTACTCGAAGATGGGATTCCGGATAGAAATTTCTTTATTATCTAGGGAAATCACTCGAGGTAAACTCACTGTTATTTATCGCAGCTTTAAAACCTGGTATACCTTCAACTAGAATGTGACGGTGAACAGTTCGAAGAAAGTACGTCTTTTCCTATTTTTACACGACCCGACGTGAAACAGTGTGCAGATTCCAGTACTACCTTCATTAGATTCATGTCCGCGAATCCATCGTCTACGAACGCCTTCCGATTTTTGCGATGAGTTCGGCTTCTGCTTGAGGATTTTTGCTATTCTTCGCGAATGTCATTAGGGGCTGACTGACCTTGTTTTTCCCGTTTTCCCTAAAATCCCGGCTAGTTGTGCTTGGGCGTTTCCAGGCCTTCGTCACAGGCAATCGATAGCTTTTATAGAATGGACTGATTGTGGGCAAGTATGGCATCAGTTTCCCAATCCAGTAAGAAGGAGATCTTTGTTGGCTTGGGTTTGGGTTGAATGAGAGCCTTGGCCGTATTGGAAACACCACTCCTCCTGTGAACTAAATGACTATGGTTAAGTATATGAATTAACAAATGAATAAATGTAAATATGCAGATAATCATCATGCTTTTTTGCAGATCGAACAACGCGGTGGGATCTCAAACCTTCTATCGCAGGACTATCGCAGTACCACGCTGCTGTTGTGGTTTATATGGGCGGTGAACGCCTTCTCGTACTACGGTATGGTGCTGTTCACTACCGTTCTCTTCCAATCGCATGACGAATGCCATGGCGGACTTTTCTCCAATGGCACGCAGCTAGAGTCTTGCCAGCCACTCACCAGAAAGGACTACTTTGACCTGCTATCTACGACCATGGCTGAATTTCCAGGTCCACTGATGATTTGCTTTAAACATCCTGGAACTTCTTTAACACATTCGCGATAGTTCGATTATTCCACAGCTACCAGTAATATCTCAGCGCAAACACTTTCGCCGTTGAGAACTTGGGAAGCCAACAGAAGAAGTCTTCGCAGTGATTTGTATGGATATGAATGCTTCTTGTACTTTTCAACTTGCTTCGATATTCGGATTCTCAAGGCTCAAGATCTTTAAGATTTTTGGAGCAGTCCACCGACCGCTTAATGCATTCGCATGGATGCACCATGAAGTCCAGCTGGACGGAATCCCGGTCGTCTAATCGCTTCGTGATTCGGCATATAAGGTACACGGCACAAAAAAAACGATCAGTGAATAGTGATAACGACAGCCTACTTGATACTTGAATGACCCATCGTCACTGGTTGTGCGGGCCCCAGCACAATCTCCATTTTTCGGAGATTTGCTGGTTAAGCCATTATGGTATCCTGGTGTTCCAAGGTCAGCCTGGCCAAAGTATGCTCCAGCTCTTCACCACCATGGGCAGTTGCAGCCCTTGTGGATCAGAGGGAGATTTACTACCATGCGACCTTGATACCAGGACGGTGGTGAATCCTGGTATCAGTTTACTCTTAGCTAGGTTTCTTGATGGAAACGTCGTACTCCTTCTCAGCTTGAGAAACCCAGTCAGGGGATTAATCCCCCGCTGTAGATCGCAGTCCGACACCCAGAAACACCTCCCGGCCACGATGAGGCGGTAAACCGTTGGGAGGATAACGACAGCAGAGGAGAAAATTAAAAATAATGCTGCAGAAAATCCGATATAACTTTTTGGCAAAGGTATTTAGATTTCAGCTCGTTTCTTTCAATTGATAAAGTTCTCTATCAGCTGAGGTGTTCGTCTATAGTTGGTAGGCTGAGTTATTATTCCGCACTAACGCGAATGTGCTGAAAAAGTGTGCCAGTAAGTTTTCCACAGTTTTTTATATTCAAGAGTTTAATAGGATCAATTATTTGGTGCTTTTTAGAAATAAAAATGTTTAGTTTTTTAGAAAATCACTTTCCATATCTCTTCCACAATATTTGTTTTTTTTCGAAAACAGTGCCTTCTTTAAGGAATTGGCAGCGAACCTGGGTTTTCTAAACCAGACGATTACTTGAGACTTGATCCTTGAATGGCCCGTCCTCACCGGTTGTGCGGGCCTCAACATAATCTCCATTTTTCGGAGATTTGCTGGTTAAGCCATTATGGTTCCCTGGAGTCCCGAGGTCAGCCTGGCCAAAGTATGCCCCAGGTCTTTACCACCATGGGCAGTTGCTGCCCTTGTGGATCAGAGTGAGATTTGCCACTTTGCGACTTTGATACCAGGACGGTGATGGATTCGGGTATTGGTTTACTCTTAGCTAGGCTTCCTGATGGAAACGCAGGACTCTTTCTCAGCTTCGGAGACCCTACCAGGGGATGGATCCCTCCGCTATACATCGCAGCCCGCCATCGAGGAACAACTCCCAGTCACGATGAAGCGGTAAACCGTTGGGAGGACCAGATGATTACTTTTTCTTTAATATAGTAGAAGACATAAGAACATTATGGCTCGAAGAAGAACTTCATTGTCTCGAAGGAATGTGTGGTTTTTAGGAATTAGAACTCTTAAACAATAGGGAATACCATGATACCATGCTGAGCGAGGTCCTACTTCTTCAAATACTTCTGTCTTCGAAATACGAACATCGGCGAGCAAAGAAGTCTAAGAAATATGTGTCGTAGACTCCAGAAAATCAGAATTTCATCTTGGTTTAACTTGATAACTTGTATCTTGTAGCCAATAATGTATAGATTCAAGTGGCTCTTATCTCAACCAATACAATTCAAGTGGATGCGTGTAGCGCAGTGCTTAGATGTGGACTACAATACACGCGTGGTCCCTGGTTCAATCCACCACCCCATGCTCATTAGGCTTCCATCCCAGCGGATGCCGCCGTTAGTCATTGTATAGGCCGGATAATGAGCATTCATCGATCTTTAACGATGCTTAATGAAGTCGCATGCACCTCGCAGGGATTTATCAGCGGCGACAGTTTTGTCCTTTTACGCTTTATAGTTCATTATGAGCTGATATATGTTAGCTTGAAGTCGGAAGGCGTCAATATCTTCGCACCAAACAGCAATTCATCCATTGTCCCAACAGCAGCATTGAAATTAATGCGCATCGTCCCACATGTCCCGCATGTGTTAAATGACTCCGATCACATGGAAGTTTTTAGTTGGTACATATAATCCTTCACGTAATTTCCACTTTTTGTTTTTATTGGTTTTGACATGTTTTCATTAGTTTTTTCTTTAGGTTTGTTAATCACAGTTGTGGTTATCGAGTGGTTTGGTAGAAAGAAGACGATGGCACTGGAATTTGCTCTCTTCTCTCTGTTCACTTTCGCTCTGTACTTTTGCCTCGACAGGTAAACAAGCGGTCGAATTCCTGTTACCTACAAAGTTATAGAAAAAATGGTTTTTGACTGCTTACCGCTTTTCATTTCTCACACGGTACTTAATATTTTCCATGACCAAATTTTTCATTGTTGTCCTTCCAGGTTCACCGTAACCACTATGATTTTTGTTGCTCGTGCGTTCATCTCAGGTGCATTTCAATGCGCCTACGTCTACACTCCAGAGGTACAATAACCACGTTAGCTCAAATATTCTTATAAACTGACATATTTGATTATGAAGGGTAAAGGATAAGCGTTCGACGTTGATAAATACCTGAGAGATACACTATGAATTCGATTCCACCACACGGGAATATTACTTAGTTGGTTCATATAATCCTCCGAAACTGGTAATATTAGCATAGTGAACCTTTTCGTGTAGTGATTTCCACTTCTGGTTGGTTTTTTTGCGGTATCCATAAAACAGTGACGGGAAGCTGTCTCGTTCTGATGTAGTTTCACTGAGTTCTCATGTATAATAGGCCCACTCCCGATCGCTGAAAGGATTCCGGTGTTCGTTGCAATAATGTTAAATGCTTTCTCTAAATCAGAAGGTGTTAATGTAAAATATAGTGGGAAC
This sequence comes from Angiostrongylus costaricensis, assembly GCA_900624975.1. Lineage (NCBI taxonomy): Eukaryota > Metazoa > Nematoda > Chromadorea > Rhabditida > Metastrongylidae > Angiostrongylus > Angiostrongylus costaricensis. The sequence goes on from UYYA01001391.1 coordinate 6,848, forward strand.
GTTTCTCCTTCTTTTTTGTTGATTTTTCGCGGAAACCACCCTAGATGATTTTCTGCGATCGCAACTACGGTTCGGACAGAGCTTGTTCACGCATGAGAATCATTGTCAGACTCGTTCCTGCTCGGTAGATTCTGCATACTCACAAACGCTTGATAAGTATCATAGGTTAATTTCATGAAGAACGACTGAAGCAAACTCAAAAGGGTTACGATTAAGATTAAATTCAACGATGGTTACGCGAACTTTCTCAGATACTGCTCGTTTGAGATCCTTCCTTTTGAATTGTGCACTGTTCGGTCTTCTTGTTCACACCGTGTCGTTCTATTTCGAATAATATTACCACTGATATCAATTTTTGAACCAGAAGCTGTGCTGCATGGTCTTAATCAGAACCCAAACGTCTGAACGAAGAATCTAAAGGTAGTTGTTTTCAGAGTGAATTTCGTGGTCTTTAAGGTGGTTTTTGAGCGGGAAAGATCGTTGCAAAGGAAATATTATGGTTTGGTTTCCATCGACACGGCAAGCATAAAAATAAAAAAAGCTCTCGGTGTTGATCAATCCTTGAGGGATGTGCCATGCATTCGACTTCACTAAGCATCGTTTGGAGGTAATTGAATACATAACCCGCCTCTACAGTGACTTGCGGTGGCCTATCGATGTATCGAGCCAGCGCTGCTGTCCTCCCAGACAAGGTACCAATTTACCGACTTCGGAGAGATGGAGGGCTTGGTGGGCCATGAACGCTGAGATCGATTGCACGTGTGTGTTGCAGAGCGCCTCCGACCAATGGCAAGCATACATAGAAAAAATTCCCTAGAATGTAATTCCTAAGACCGACTTTCAATTAACCTCTGATTGATGAATAACTCGCTATTTTCTTGATTAGCACACACGAGGTTGTTATTACAAAGTATTTATTCACAAGACCTTATGTTTCGGCGGATTTTATATTCTTAAGGGCCTGGAAGGGCGAAGTTAACCACATCGTTTTTATTTTGTACGACTCTTCAGGTCTACTGTGCGGATCTCGGCACTTCTCACATTCGATTCCTTTTCTCGCTTCCATTGTCCACAAAGGTCTTCAAACTTTTACGTGCGGCTTCGGCTCCTACTTGAGGATTTTCGTTTCTTCCTGAATGCCGTAGAATGCTGGTCGAGTCGATTCTCCCTGGTGTCTTGAAATACCCGGCCTGGAACGTTCCCAATTGTATTGCAGAGGATGACTTTTCCCAGACAAGTCCGATGCCAGTTTACTGACTCCGGAAGAATGAAAGAGTCGGTGGACCTGAAGCATGATTGAGAACTATCAGCGTATTCGTAATGATTAACATCACTATCACTATGCTATCCTCTCCTAACTGAAATACTGTTGGTATTTCCCAACTGTTGTACTATGACTGCCCATTCAGAGTTCAGCGAGCAGGCTAATAATTGTTTCATGGAATTATTTAGAATCCGAATAACTGAAAATCCATTAATGAATCATTTAAACCATGTATTGAGGAATAGCTCAAATTGGACCTACTCCTTGGTCCACAAGTCATCTCCCGAAATAAACTGTCGACAAGCGCTGGTTTTATGCGAGTATAACATACTAGTGGAGAGTTCCCAGGATCGACTTTCTATTAACCTCGGCATTGGAAGATGAATGCGTCGTTTTCCTGTTCAGCAATCGCGAGGTTTTTAAACAGCATACATTTACTTCCATAGAAAAGACAATACAATACAACACTAGCTGATGTTTCGGCAGTATCGCCTTCTTCAGAGCCTGAAAGGGTATACCGATATACAATCTACTAAGCCAAACGCTTCAATGACACTTACAAAAAGACGAAAAACTCTCCGGTAATTACATAATCAACAACTTCTCGAAAAAACCCACCGCTTTTTCGTGACTTCCAATGAGGAAGGTTGGAACAGCTGATTATAGTCGCATGTGGTTGACGACTGCACCATCCCACATCAAAAATCGATGCGAACATACGGGGTCAGGTCGCGTATGACCTCCGGGCATTCATCCCCGCTATTCATTGTAGGGTTTTTGGCATTTATCCAAAAATGTTTCACACATACGGTCATGCAGACGGCTGCGAACTAATTGGCGACGTAGAGTAGCCGGTGGTATTTTAACTATCGCTACCGATTCCTCTAGACCTGCCCTTCTTAAGCATCGTTTTATAGCTACGCTTACTTCATCGCTATAAAAGGCAACATAAACAGGACTTTCTTTTGGCCAAGTGTTTTGCGTGGGCTCGTCGCTCTCCTTCTAAACTTATCTCATGGGGTTACTATTTCGTAGCCATTGGAGATGGCTGTTTGCCGAGCGCGTAGGTTATTGTAGTTGTTAAGTCATACAACACGTAGTCATTATTATTATTGCGTAATTTGCCCTTACGGCAGGGACGGTGATTGCATGAGTTCAGGTACGATATACCTGATCTCTTGTAATAATTGCGGAGATGAATATATTGGCGAAACGGGCAGACCTTTGTGTATCCGCATAAAAGAACACCTAGATGGCAAACGAAAACTGAGACGAAGCACCCCACTAGGCACGCATAGGATACAAAAGCATAGCGGAGACGATTTTGAAGTAAAAGTCAATATCCTTGCACAGGAGTCCAAAACACCAGCGCGAAAACTCCTTGAGGCTTTTTGGATAAATGCCAAAAACCCTACAATGAATAGCAGGGATGAATGCCCGGAGGTCATACGCGACCTGACCCGGTATGTTCGCATCGATTTTTGATGTGGGATGGTGCAGTCGTCAACCACATGCGACTATAATCAGCTGTTCTAAACTTCCTCATTGGAAGTCACGAAAAAGCGGTGAGTTTATCGAGAAGCTGCTGATCATGTAATTACCAAAGAGTCTTTCGTCTTTCTGTAAGTGTTATTGAAGCGTTTGGCCTAGTAGATTGTATATCAGCATACCCTTCCAGGCTCTGAAGAAGGCGATACTGCCGAAACGTCAGCCAGTGTTGTATTGTATTGTGTTTCTCTACGGAAGCAAATGTATGTTGTTTAAAAACCTCGCGATTGCTGAACAAGAAAACGACGCATTCATATACTAGTGGAGAGTTTGTATTCAGTTTTTTGCCCAAAAAGAAACATGGCATGTAAAAGTATTTCGATAAAAATTCATTTGAACAAGGAAATCCCAATCTAAAATTTGCATCTCGTTAGATTTTTTCTTTATATTTTTTCTTAGGTCTATCCAACGACCTTGCGAGCTGTCGGTCTGGGCGCCTCATCCGCCATGGGGCGAATCGGAGCGATTTTCACGCCATTTGTGGCGCAGGTGACTTTTTGACAACAAACTTGAATACAATGCTTTTATTGAACATAGCACCAAATGAATGGTATTAGTAAATGAACTGTCTAACCGACTGGCTGGAAAAAATTTGACATGATCAAACGCGCGGAAATTAAGCGGCTTCGGAAAAACGATAAGCAGGGGTGGCCATTTGCCTTTCCTCTAGCTACTTTCAATCAATTTTTTTCTGGTTCTTGATAATCGTCGAATGGTAGCGAAGTTTCTTCCTTCTTCTTGATATGGGTTTTAGGCAAACTAACGCAGTTCTCATCGAGAAACTTTGAGTTTAGAAATGTTCCTTATGTATACCTGCATATCACGGAAAGATTATGAGATGGCTTTTATTAAAACTTTAACGCTTCAAATAGCTTTCGAATATTGAAGGATGTCAGAAACGAATTAAACCCAAGAAAGTAAAACTATCATAATCGGAATACAAACAACGCTGGCTTGGTCATATGATGTTCCAGTAACGTTCGCTCTACTTAATGGTTTTTGATGACTCAGAAAATTGCTTACTGAAGCGAAAAATTCAACGCTCCATTCCTTCTTTTTCGTTTGCAGGTGGCATCGGAGAGGTCACTTTCATTACCGATAGGAATATACGGCACCACAGCACTGCTAGGTCTGATAGCTGCCCTTTCATTACCGATTGAAACGCGAGGAAGAAAAATGCAGGTGAGCTGACTCCTAATCTCATCGCGTACTTCATTTCATTTTCTTTTTTCTTTTCTGTTATATTGTGCTCATCTTCCATTATCTCTTATTTTTCTACCAATATTTCTTTAGTAAACATCTTTTCAGGATTCTCATTGACTTAACGGAGCTGTCTTATCACCGTCCGGTCGCTGCTGTGCTGTCTTCTGTGAGAGCTGATTTCTTCAGAACAAGCGTATAATTCTATCCTCTTAGGTTTCGGTGCAGGGTTCAGTCCCATTTTCTCTTTTTATGTGTTTGACCATGAACATGTCGTCACTGTCAGACCGGTATGAAGTCACTCTTTCTGATCCCATCGAGGGTGGTAAGGTTTTCTATAACATATTATTTGTAGAATTAGAAAATAAGTATGGGAGACAAATTTTCGTTAGGACCTGGATTACATGAACTAGCGCTATCTTTGCCGATTTGTGATTTCACAAGTGCTGTCCGTGATTGCGTCTTAATGAGATCATTCTCGTTGACTTTTAATAGAATCTCTCTTTTCCAACTATTACGAACTGCAAAGTTTAGTAAAAATGAATAAATTTATATATATATATATATATGTGTACACTTACGAGTACATGTTTTCATCAGCAGTCAATCGCCTTCTAAACACTACTAAACACTAAGCTCAGAAAGTATCGAATCCAAGTTGAGAAATTGAAGCAGAAGTGAGTCGAGATGCCATAAGTCGAAAAATTCAACTTGTCGATGGCTTTCCACGAAATCCAGACCGGTCGACTGCAAAATTGAAACGTGTAGAAAAGAGCCAGTTATGTGTGATCAAGGACTATGCGACCAGTTACGATCACTTGTCATGAACGATTTCCAGTGATTTTAACATGTTTGTAACAATCAAGTAGGGTATATTTCTAGAAATGAGCACTTACGAATATAGAATTGAGGAGCAGAATAATTGAGCCCATTCGTTCAGCAGGATAGATATTATTCTGAATGTCATAAATTTAAACTAAGAATATGGTCCAAAGCGAAGCACTGAGCTTAGTTCCAGAAAATATGGTAAGGAATCTTTTTGTCTTATTGTTGTGAATTCACAACACCAAGTTCCTTCGTTTTTCTCTATAGAAATGCTACTCCATAACCCTGGTACCAAGTTATTCATATCCGACTTCAAGGTGCACGAATTAAATTCCGTAGAGATCGTATTTGCCTTTCGAGGATTGAATTTGCACAAAGAAAAGTCAAGGGGAAAATGACATATAAGTGAACAACTTAGTCCAGGGACTAAGCTAAGTGCAGTTCTCGGTCCACTTAGTGGCGCACTGGGTCGCTGTGCTTCATCTCTTGTTGGTCGATGAACAGATACGCTAAGGCGTTGTAAATATGGCGAGTGGTAGTGGTCACCTGGAGTAGAGCAGATCTGCATCGTTCCTTAACCATTAGGCGACGAAGCTGGTTTTTCGAAAACAGGTAACTATTTTTCCACTAGTAGAGTAGTAGAGGAGTTCAAGATAGCATATATTTATAGAAGAGACTTTGCTCTAAAAGAGTTTACACAAGTTTTGTGAGGTATCCATTCAATTTTAAATACCCTTAGAATTAAAGTTCCAAAAGTGAAGATTAGACCTAAATTTTTAAAATTTCCCGCGCAAGCGCACTAGTCTCAAAACCAGCAATGAGTTGGAGAGTGATATGTGTTGGACGAATTCCCGCTCGTTCGATTCTTTTCGTAGTCGCAACACGAACGTCGACGAAGTAGCATGGAAAATCTGCGTTTCATGAGGTTCAGAAAATCAGTTTCATCACGGTAAAACAAGAAAACAGGCAAGATGTCGGTAAGCACATGTTTCTTGCAAGAGCCCTTTTCGTGTGAGAGGGGTGAGAGGAGAGGATGAACCAAGATGTTTTTACGACTTCGTTTTCGGTATCACTTCGTAATGTAGCCGTTTGCAAATTCCAAAGGTTTTCATTGCAATTAATAAAGCTTACTATGAGCCAGGACGTGTGTACCGCAGTAGTTAAAGATGTCGTGCAATACGCACGTAGTCCTTGGTTCGATTTCGCATTCCAAGTTAACAAAGCCGACCATCGCTCCGATTTCAGCAAATCGATGGCAAATTTGTCTAGGAGTATAAGAAAACTGGCTTGGTATTACATTAAACGACAGATTTGCATTCAGTCACCTCCAACGATGCTTGATGAAGTGGAGTTCATGGCGCACCACTCAGGGATTGATCAACGCCGAACACTACCCCTTGTCATTATGAGCCGAAATATGTTATTTGGAATGGAAATATGTTACGTTATATAACATGGTCGGACCTATCATCAACTGTGTAGGTAGGCCAACGGAAAGAGTAACCTGGTTTGTAACCCTAATACTTACCCAGTTGTTAAAGTGCATTCCAACCCATCTAACGAACACCCAGATGTTCCTGGACCGTCTACGTAACGCGCGACCCAACAGCGCGTACGTGATAGAGTCCTTCGACATCGCCGCCCTCTATACAAACGTGTCGAATGACTCCGCTATGCAAGTCATATTCGAACTCCTTATACAATACGAAGGAGCAGTAAACATGTATGGCTTAACGGTTCAACAGTTGATAACGCTCTTCAAGGAGTGCCTAAACTGCACAATCTTCAGATGGCCCGGGAGGTACTACGCACAAATGAGAGGGCTGGCAATGGGACAACGACTGGCACCAAGCCTTGCCATTGCATTAATGTCTAAGGTGGAAGCGCCAGTAATCGATCTCTGGCCATTACTCTGCTGTAGATATATAGACGACTGTTTTGTCATTTGCTCAACACAAGAGGAAATGGACAGGTGTTTCGAGTTGCTGAATGCAGTCAGAGTATATCAAGTTCACTTGAGAGAAACCGAAAGAAAAATGGCTTCCATTCCTGAACGTCTAAATTAACCTATCAGAAAACGGCTACATTACGAAGTGATACCGAAAACCAAGTAGTAAAAACATCTTGGTTCATCCTCTCCTCTCACCCCTCTCACACGAAAAGGGCTCTTGTAGGAAAAATGTTTCGAACAGCAGTCAACGTGTGCACGGGAAGAGAGCAGAGAGAGTAGTCCCGGAACTTGACACGGCAAATAGCAACTTCTAATGGATACGAAACTGTAGCTCGGGAGTGGTGTAGGGAAATCCCAAGCCCCCAAACGACAACTCTAGCAATAAAAAGGTCCCGTTTATCCTACCCTTCATCTCAAATGATGTAAAAATGATGTAAGTGCAGCTACACAACGCTGCTTAAGAGGGGAGGGTCTAGAGAATTCAGTGAACGTAGTTAAAATGCCACCGAGCACTCTTAGGCGCCAGCTAGTTCGTAACCGCCTATATGACCGTCTATGTGCAACGCAAAATCGCATAATTTGCCCCAATGGTAGAGACGGTGAATGCATGAGCTCGGGTACAGTTTATCTGATCTCCTGTAAGGCGTGTGGAACGAATACATTGGCGAAACGGGTAGACCACTCTGCGTGTCGATAAAAGAACACCTAGTCGGCAAACGTAAACCATATACTCCACTAGGCACGCACAGGACCCAGAGACATAACGGGGAGAACTTTGAAGTACGTGTCACGATCCTCGTACAAGAATCGAGAACACAAGCGCGTAGAACTCTCGAGGCGTTCTGGATTAATTCCATAAATCGGAAAATGAACCGCAGAGAAGAATGCCTTATTATCACGAGTGATATGCGGCAGTATATAAGCCTGTTATTCTGATGGGAGTGGCACATTACGCTTCGAGGTGAATTCTGTGTGGTTGGTATCCAGCCGACATACTCAGTGGAAGACTCATAGAAAGCGGTGAGTGTGTAAAGA
>UYYA01001392.1:0-14664 GCA_900624975.1 Angiostrongylus costaricensis
TTATGCCTCCTAACACGGTTAGCCTTGAATTTTCTTGCACATTACCTATCCTAATGTGATCTGTTTGATGTTCTTTAGCGTTATTTTTGTGCGCTTTTTGTGCTCTTTTTGTGCTACTTCCTCGTAAGCATTTCTCGGTTGCAAAGATTTAAACATATGTAACTCGCCATCAAACTACGATCAGCGCGTTCCACTCAAAATATTTCCTGTGGCTACACTTGATACTTGACACTTGGACGGCCCGTCCTTGGTAGTTGTGCGGGCCCCAGCATAACCACCACTTTTCGGAGATTTACTGGTTAGGCCATTGCCGCTTCCTGAAGCCACGAGGTCAGCCTACCCAAAGTTTGCCCAGGTCTTCACCTCCATGGGCAGTAGCAGCCGTTGTGGATCAGAGGAAGATTTGCCACCATGCTACTTTGTTACCAAGACGGTGGCGGATCCTGGTGTTCGTTTACTCTTAGCTAGGCTTCCTGATAAAAACGCTGGACTCCTTTTCAGCTTGGGAAACCCTGGCAGAGAGACAAATCCTCTCCCTGTATATTGCAGTCCGACACCGAGGAACACCCAGCCACGATGAGGCGGTGAACCGCTAGGAGATCCTATGGCTATGTGGTACGCAAATGTGTCAAAATGCAGTAGTTAATGAAAAAACTTTTTCCTACAGTTGCTCAAAAATGCCAATACGTCGCCACTTTTGTTTTTTCTTTTTTTCTTTCATCCGCAATCGTTATCCATCGAGGTGGTATTCTTAACAATCGACAATGACAACGTGAAAAAACAAAATTCCTCTACACTACTCCTGCATGGAAACAGAAACAAAGGCGGATATTCCTCTCACAGTCAGTTGGTTCACAAAGCTTTTTAAACAGCGGTCTTAGTAAAAGTTTTTCCGTTTTTTTTTTGAGCAAATGCTCCACTCTAATAATGGAAAGATATATGCAAATTCTCAGGGCTTTCATGAGTGTGAAACCAAGAACAGCATCGACAGAGAACGGAGTTTTCAAATCATGCAGTGAGTGCGAATTTTCCAGTGGCGACGCGTTCGCTCACTCGCAGTACGGCAATGGTGAACGGGTAGTGACAGAAAATGCAAAGACGGGGAAGACAGTCGTGTTGTAGCAGGTCTGAATCGAAGTGATTGTGGCACGTGGCAGAAGCAGATATCGAAGACATGGGAGCGACCTGCCCAAGTCATTCAGTTTTTCACTCCAGGAGCAGGTGTGTTCTATGGATAGTGAGCTCACATTTCAGTTCTTCTGTGGATTCTCCCAGTTTACAGTCCACGACCTCCTACCGAGCGTTGACAAAGCTTTTTGGACATATTTAAAAACAAGCACACTTCGATGGAAAAACAATTTGGAAAACTGCATGTCTGCAAATGCAGGATGATATAACCATTCATTTGTACTATGCCATCTAAGTCAACTAAACAACAGTGATCATTTGTAATCTTGCAACGGTTTACCGTCTCATCGTGGTTGGGTGGTGTTTCTGGGTGTCGGGCTGCGACTTACAGCGCTAAAATTCATACCCCCAGCAGTGTCTCCCGAGCTGAAAAAGAGTCTGGCATTTCCATATCAGAGAGCCCAGCTAAGAATAAAGCAATGCCAGGATCAACCACCATCCTGGCATGAAATTAGTCGCATGGTGGCAAATCTCTCTCTGATCCACGCAAATGACGACTGTCTGTGATGGTGACGACCTGGGGCAAACCAATGCCAAGGTGACCCCATGACTCCAACGAACCACAACGGCTAGACCAGCAAAACTCCGAAAAAATGGGAATCAGCTGAGGCCCGCACAAGCATTGGAGAGAGGCCATGCAAGTATCCAAGTAAGATCATTAGTAAGACAAGCTAAACAACAAAACAGAGACAACTTGTTTATTAGGGGAAAGTGTTTACTGGTTGAACAAAAAGCATTTGAACAAATAAATAATGTAGAATAGTATGGTATTTTCAAGACCACAAATTGAGAATAAATTTTTAGGAAAGGAGCCTCGTCGGCAACAATGAGACAGGTGCTGATTCAGTTCCTTTCGCCTCAATTCACTTCATTTCTTCTACTCAGTTTTTGAATGTTCTTCGGTTATTCACAAAAAAACAATAACGCGCTTCATTCAAAAACCGATCAAACCAACGAATACAGTCCTAGTTGTAGGCGGAAAATAGAAGCGAATATTCTGACCATGTCACGACCGCATTCGCCTAACAGCAACTTTCACCTCAATTAACGCTATTGCAACATTAAACAAGCGAATGACCAATGTCTTTTCAAAATTCCAGAATAATCAACATAAAGATTGAGCTCCTTTTAAAGCTTAACTTTGTCATGCAACTAGAAAAAGAATTTTGACGATAATACAACCACAACGTTGCTGAGATATTTGCAAAACTCTGGACCGCAGGTGTCTATGGTGGGGAACGAACGCGCTATTGTCCTTTTCGGGGAGTAACGCGTTCACCACCACACCATGCGGGTCCTTCGTTTCGCCTGTCTCTCAGCTATTTCTATCGATCTTTTTGCCACAGCAATCACCCGCCAGCGGGGTTGATCTGGGGAGCGCAAATCGGCATAGAACCCAGTTAAGCTATGGCTGTAGTTGAAATCTCAATGTTTAACGTTTTGTTTTCTGCCTTCTATAATTTTCATGGCAGGTTACTAAGCGAAATACAACCACAACGTTGCTGAGATATTTGCAAAACTCTGGACCGCATGGTGTGGTGGTGAACGCGTTACTCCCCGGAAAGGACAATAGCGCGTTCGTTCCCCACCATAGACACCTGCGGTCCAGAGTTTTGCAAATACCTCAGCAACGTTGTGGTTGTATTTCGCTTAGTAACCTGCCATGAACATTATAGAAGGCAGAAAACAAAACATTAGACTTTGACGATAATCTTTCAAATCCTGTTGAAACTAGACATGATTTCAGCGACTACTAGCCATGCATCCACCCAATACCGAGGCTCAGTCGACGGCTACATCCGTCAGATACGCGTAATCGGGAAAACATTCAGATTTTGTGCTCACCTCTTATGATGCTGCTGTGGAAAATAAAATCAATGGGTCAAAGAATTTATGAAGTTATCAAGTGTACCTGAAAGAGCTCCTCACTCCTAAGAAACCTGTTCAAAGTTTGCTATACCTCATTGCTGACATCTCTATCTGTCGCTTTCTGAATTTCCTGATATCGATTGCGCCGTGAAGTGAGAACATTGGCAATTACGTATAAAGTCACCATGAGCCATTGTTGGTCGATCACAAGAGACCCTCTGCGGACTCAAGTCATTGCTGTAGCGCGAGAGTTCAATCAAGGCTATAATATTGGACGAAATTCCTATTTTCAAATTCTTGAAATGTATGTTTACATTGTAACATCATTTAGATTCTCGCAGTTACTTTTTCGCTGCCAGCAGCAGTGATAAAGAGATTCGACTGAAAATGAGATGCTCCTCCTCGTATCCTGTGAACGAGCGAAACTACTCGAATAGCTCTGGAGCTCTACAGAGACGAATAGAGACTTCATTGTTGTCGTCAGTGTTCTAAACTAGAGTTATTCGATGATTGCACAATATTCGATCCAATATCGTGGTAAGAATACTTTTATTGTGTTTATTTGTTACTATGGTTTTGAAAAACAGAGGCTGAATTCTGGCTTACATAAGCAGTTAAGCGTTTAGCCTATTTCAGTCCAGTTTTAGCCTGCCACAGGTCCTGATTATCAAAGTCGAACAAGTGATGACGATCAGGAGGAAGCGGTTAGCTATACAGCCTTTTGAAAATTGTTTCTTTAATATCGACGTTCAGTAATTGAGCTGATAGAGATAGAAAATCAGGATGACAGTTATTTCTAGTTTGTATTTGTTGTCTGTCTGGTTTTTTTATGGAGCTGCCAGCCTTCTCTGCGAGTGAAACCTGACCGATAGGATGGACTCGGCACTCTAGTTCATAGCTCGACATCCAGAACCATCCTCTAGCCATTATATGGCAATGAGCCAATTAGAATATAGAAGCACCAAACGTTCCAACGTGCAAAAGATTTTTTTCTGTTGAAGAGAACAAGTGCGCTATGCTCATTCTGAAAAAAGCAGCTTTGAGAAAGTTCGCTCTAGTTCGTCTCAGTGACTCCGACTATTCGAAACTGACTAATTAACGTGCCACATTGGTAGTAGGGTGGAAGAAAGTGTGAGCATTGTAAATCCATATTTTGGTCGCTTTTTCAGTTAGATATCATCAATAAGCTTGTGAAGGATTTAAATGATCTTAAACATTTTGATACGATGGCTTCACGTACTTGTTTTATATATATATATGCCTAAAATGAATGCTTCTGTTTGAAAATAATTGACATTTCTTCGAATTTTTTCTCCAAATTCTCACGGCAACCTTCTATTATTCTCACAAAGTTTTCCTTTGTCTCTAACAAATCAGTTTAGGACGAACATAGCCGTTTCAATCACGTGAGATTCGTGGTCGATTAAACGAGACCCAATAGGCTAGTTCCTTCTGACCCATTTATAAAGTGAACACCTATGAGCACCTCGATGCTTTGAGTATCGCTTAAAGAAACTTTTTTTGGGCAATTCCTGGCAGGTTCTCGTCGGCAATCCCTAGACATCTAACCGGAAATTGAAGTCTAAGTGTAAATTTATGTTAGAAATTCTCCAACATTGGAAATATCCATTGTAAGGCGTGAACTACTCTTTGATCACGAACGGTCGGCAACAGCAGAGAGCGACATACACAGCTGGAAAAAAGTGGAAAGAATACAGTGAAGCTGGTAGCAAATGTGTTAATCAGTATTGTATGTTATCCACTCGCATTTCTAATCACGGATGCCGTTCTTATATTTGAGTGCGTCTACACTCGTTGGTCTTCTTATGGTGTCATTGCTACGTTGACTTGACGAAAGTTTAAACACCTAGGTACAATGTTTCACCTACACCAAAAGTATGGCGTCGTAGACCATAAGAAAGCGGGCATTCTCCACTGAACTAACTCGTGCAGCTCTGGTTTTTTGAAGGAGACTAAGGGCAACACATCTTAATATCGTCAGATTTTTTAGACCTTCTTGGATTAGTTTGGACCCCTGATCTGTCATCTTTCTGTAAAAGACATCGTTTAATTGATGGAAGAGAATTAACATAAAATTTGTCACAGCAGCATAGACTGAACTGGAAAAGTTCAGACGCAGTCTGTTAAGCCATTTTATTGACAGTTTCTATTATGGTGGAAGATTTTTTGAAGATATTGAGACAGTGCTTCATATTTCTTCGGAAGCACATCTGAATAGGAAAAAAGAAACCACGTGAAACCGCAATACATAATGGTGACGTTTCAGGAGTCGCGATCATGTTTTTTGCGCGGCTTTCAAAGCATCTTTCCAAAAAACGATTAGCGTTCTTATTTATTGTGAAAATTCTTCAAGTGAAAAGAAAAAACTAATGCTGGGACCGGCTACATAATTCAGGCTAGTACTACTTCGGTAATTCTTGCTTTTTTTTATATTCTTATAAGAAGAGCCACACCCAGTGCCCCCATATGAACAGTGCGCCGCTTTGCGCAACCAACCGTTCTCCATGGCGAGGAACTGTTTCGAAGGCGCATTGCTTGATCTTTAACTATTGAAGAATTACCAATTTTTCAAAAGTTTGCTTTTGAGAACTGCATAGAAATGCGCTGTTTAAAGATTACAAATAAAGCTGCTACAATGCTGAGATATTTGCAAAACTGCGGACCGCAGGTGTCTGCTGTGGGGAACGAACGTGCTATTGCCCTTTCCGGAGAGTAACGCGTTCACCTCCACACCATGCGGGTTCTTCGTTTAGCCTGTCTCTCAGCTAGTTTTATCGATCGAGCCATCAGCAATCACCCGTCAACGGGATTGATCTGTGGAGCCCAACTCGCCATTGAACCCAGTTAAGCTGAAGCTTTAGTTATAATTACAATCTTAACCTTTTTATTTACTGCCTATTCTTTTTTCGATAAAGATCGACAGAACTATCTGAGAGACAGGCGAAACGAAGGTGTGGTGGTGAACGCGTTACTCTCTGGAAAGGGCAACAACGCGTTCGTTCCCCACCGCAGACACCTGAATGTCTCAGCATCATAGAGGTTATGTTTCGCAACATACCCTGCCATTAAAAGGAGTAGGCAGTAAATAAAAAGGTTAAGGTTACAAATAAAGTTGTAAATTATAAAGGTCCCTTTGAAACACCGATCATTACTAATTGCTCTCTGAAAAATACCGACCATCAAGACAAAGAGCTTTCAGCTATGTGCTCGATATCGCTTCTAAGTGATCTGCTAAAAGGTACTGTCTCCGGATTGTTGCTAGGCCTTATCCGTTGCCCGGGCTAAGTGATTTTGAGCGCTTCCCAGAGTTTCGATTTTTACGTCGTCGAACACACGGATTTCCTCTTTCACTTGTATGGAACTGGATGATCTCAGCATCATTTCCTGGACATGTATTCAAAAAGGAAGGGCGAGTTTTCATTTTCCTTAAGCAACATCGTGGCCATAAAAAGAAACCTTAAATTGTAAACAACAGTCGAGTATAAATATGAGTAGTGAAGATCACTTTTATGTCTACCACATCTCCAAGGTTTTGAACCTTCAAGACGTAAAGTTCAGCACTATTTCTGGAGCCAAATTGTTTATGGGATGAAATTTCCTTCTCGATTACATATAGCTAATGTATTCGAGAATATCCGTTTCGATAGGAGAGCTCTGAAAACCAAATGTATCTTCACAAATATTGTTTCCAAGTGCAATCTAAAGCCCATCTTTCACCCACGCGTTAAGCTAGGATTCGGTTGAAAATGAATAGTATTATTTGCTTATAAACGGCGTACAAAACCAGATTGAACGATAGTTGCAAACGTTAGCTGAAGTCGTCGTGATTGTCTTCTTCATTGCCCTCTCCGGATGCGACGACTACTATCTCTAATTGTCAAGAAACAATTTCCTTCATCCCGTAACTGGCGAACTCTCGGTAAGCGTTATGGATGCCCTTTTTAAATTTTCTGTGGCTAATCAGTGCTGATCATCGTTTCTCTTTTCTATTGTCCTTCATAACGTCTCGTAAAGAAAAACTATAAGAACTACAAATATCAGAACTAGTCAACTGTTCAAATTTAGAAAGAGACAGTATCCTGAGCATTTTTTCTCAGTATGACGAAGACTGCTTCTCTATATCTTGACTGCAGGGAAGAGAGTGACATCAAAAAGATGTCATCATTTGATGTCTACGTTCAGTTTCTCACAACAACCTTAACAATACCAATACGGTGACTGAAACGAGGAATTTTTCCTATTATTCAAATTAGTCAAAGAATCAACGACGAAGGTTAAATGAGGAAGTTCATAGGCGTTATATACTGGCGATCTCTCGTTTAAGATATTTTACGCAGCGCAGAGTCGAGCTGCCGTGTAGTACATGCATGCTAAACGGTTCAATTCCCTTCGGCCGACTTATCAAGGCCCACTACCTTGAGTGCAGCAAACTAATTCAAAATTAGGCAGCTGACCACTGCAATTCTAAATCCGTATGGACCAAACTTACATTCAGTCTACTCTAATATGCATGAAACGAGGCGAATTCATGGCGCAAGCTAAGAGTTTGATTAAAGTGCTGAGCAGTTTTTCTTTTGTTTCTTAACGCAACGTTGCTGAACACTTACACTGAAGCCCATATTTCGGCGATGTGCCCACCACTAGAGTTGCGTCAATTATCTTATATTGTTTAGCGTAATCAAAGCGTGTTGAACCGAAAGGAATTAGGTACTGATTGAGTAGCATCAGTACCGCTTTATTCAATACCCTTCTTGCTCGATCAATCTAGAAAGATCCAATTCCTCGGCCTAAAGACTCAAATTTTCTAAATGAGCGGTCGCAATTTTAATAGTGCACAAGTGTAAGTCTACTGGATTTAGACCTGTAGCGTTGCTACAAATACTTCGGTTACATAAGAATTATCAATATTTTATTATATTTTCCATGTGAGCAATAACAGTATCCTATTGTCACGTAAATATAATCTTTAAAAAGAAAAGTGGAAAAAACAATTGGAAACAATATTGCACACAAAATCTAAGAACAACCGATCAGAAAAAAAGGAATAAGAGAAATATGGCGGATTTGAGCTTTTTTTTTTCTTTCTGCGTTTTAACACAGCGGTCGTACATCCTTAAGTGAACCTTCAGATTCTACCATACCCAAATCGTCTATTGCACAAGCTCCTTGATTTGTTCTCGTGTTTTCACAGAGGAAAATCACCTAAAAACTATCCATTCTGAAACTTTTTTAGTTCGGTAAGGAAAGAAACTTTTGCTCATATTTCGTAGAAACATTAGTAATTGTGGTTTTTGACATGTCTTAAATACATTTTTTTAAAGTTTCATTACTAGCCGTTGGTTCTAAGACAGAGTATAGGCACCTAATTAGATGAGTAGAACAGAAAAAAATTGGTCGGAAAAGAATGAAGGAGTAAAAGGAGTACCTTAGTAGTTCCCTTTGAACATCGAAAACTCGCTGTCTTCCAGACGCGATCCGATACTTTTACGAATTTGTCGGAACTGAATGGACATGTCTCAATGGAATTGCAGCATCCTGAAGGTTGTAGATTTTAATAACAAGTGAACGATTTACCGGGTTTTTTACGAACACCTGACTTATAAGTTTTCGTGCTACCTTTAAGTTGCACTCCATGTGTTCCTTCGTAGTACTGAAAGCGTAGTCGAGAATTCTCAGTGAATGGTTCTGTATTTGCTTCAAGGCCTGCCATTTCTCGCGGGAAAAGGAACGTTGCTGCATAATAGTCACCTTCTAAAAATATAAGGAAGACACTGAAAGTTGGATCGCATAAATAATAAAGGGAAAAAGCGTAAAAGACAATAGAACGATAGAAGACAAGGAATTTAAGATCGAACAATCCCTTAAAGAAAAATTCCTCGCCAGGGCTATGAATTCTCGGTGCCCAGAACTCCTACCAACTCAGTGTTCTCTTGCCATCCTCAAAAAGTCTAAAATCGATTCACTCAAATTTTTTCGTCCGTCCTTGGTCTTTTCATTATTCTTTCGATCAAATCAGTAAACGAGTGTTTTTCGTAGATTCAGATTCGAGAATCAGCACTCCTCAATAATAAAGAAAGCTCCAGGCACCGATCAATCCCTGAGGGATAGACCATGCATTCGACTTCATTAAGCATCGTTTGGAGGTGATTGAATGCATACCAGCCCTTTGCAATGAATGGCAGTGGCCTACCGATTTATTGAACCAGTAGTGTTATCCTCCCAGACAAGTTTGGCACCACCAATTTCTCGTCCCCGGAGGGATAGAAGGGTTGCTGGGCCATGGGCGCGAGGATCAATTAAACGTGTGTGTCGCAGGGCGCCACACGCGCCCGTAATACTGCGAAAAATAGAGCTTTATTTTTATATTTCCAAAGCTTCGTGTAAATATAGTGATTGAAAGAAAAAAGAGTTTGTCGCAATCGATGCTCACCAATACTTTCTTTGACTCCGGTTACTCGATTCATAAATTGCCCATTCACTACTTCGAATTTTGTAGTCAGACCACGAATCGACTGCGACTGATAAGCGTCTTTGTAGTGGCACGTGTTCCCTGTAACCGTAGAATGAAGAGAAAAGAAAGAAATGACGACAAATTCAACGTTCAGTATGAATATAGCATTCACTTTATTATATATACTTCATTGTATTGCAAATAATAAGAAAAGGATAAAGCTCTCGGGCGGATGGAAAGCTTGGTGGACGATGGAAGAGGGGATCGACTCCAAGTGTGTGCTGCAAGGCGCCTCCGACCCCTGCCCCACACGCTCCCCTCGTATTGCAAATGTAAAAATCAGTATATTTTACCAGTTTTTGGGAGGTACAAATTCCAACTTACCGTTTTCAAAATCACATTTTGTTGCCGAACAAATACTTTCACTAAACATTTGCGTCTTCGTTCCTTTCGCAACATTTTGTCCAGTGCTACTGAAAACATTTCAATTAATAGTTTTTTAGAAGAATGAAGAAATATCTCCCCTATAAGAGCACGTAACAAGAAGACTACACTCTAGGTTCAGGATTTCAGACGAAACTTAGAAATATTTTCCGAAAGTGAACCAGTTTGTGAAAACCCATTTTTTAATCTAGAAGAAAAAAGGTAAATAGATGAAAAACAATCAATTTGTCTATAATACTTTGAACTATCCATTTCATTTATTCATTGAATTGGATTTGTTACTTACGTCTTTGTGCTTTTGATAACGGCCTCTTCAACATTGCGGTTAATGCCTTCAGATTTCGCTGAATCAAATGCAGCATTTCCTCCCTTAAGCAGTACATTTATCCTTATTAGGCAAAAAAAACGACACATCTAATAAAATTTTGAAAGTTTTCCAACAATTTACAACGATTTACAGCAATAACAACAACAGAAGGTAAGAGATATGGATCCTTTCACTAAAATCTATGACAGCAGTTAGATCCTTCCTTTCATTTTTAAATACTCCTCACGATTGAGGTGATTCACTGAAGATGACTTAAGCTAAAGAGGTCAAGTCTCACCTTAAATCCTTCCTCGCCGAAGCGTTCAATCGCAGATTTCGCACTTGAGACTTCGGTCGAAAGCCTCGTACGCATCTCCTTGACATGTTTCTCTACGACGCCTTGCGCCTTATATGCTGCTTCGAATTTATTCTGTAAATCGTTCCATTCCGAGACTTTCCAGAGTACTTTTCAACAAACTCGATCAACAACGAAGAAATTGACGATTAGTGATTTTCTATGTTCTCGAACAACTAGAGATGAGCCTCGCCATGAAGACTGTTACATTTTCGAAGTTTAATTTTAGCTTGGAGGAATATCGACAGAAAGAAATGATTTCACAAGATTATAACAGATTTCAAAAGTGTTTGAATCATCTCCCAGCATGCGAAACACAATTTGACATGGATCGCAGACTCTTTTGCATTTGTTAGTTCCAGAAATCTTCAATGGACCTAACCTCGTGAACAGCAGCGTCATTGTTATTATCTCCATGACCAGTCTTATCGTCTCGAATGGGAAGTCTCTCAGTTTTTGTGGCTTCGCTTTTTAACTTTTTCAGTTTCGATATCAGTTGAGTTTCTGCAACATTGCTCTGCAGTTGCTCGTCGCTCTAGAAAACGAAAACAAAAATATTCACTACAGTGAGTGATTTCAGATTTATTAATCATCTGAAAACTCTGCTTTTTAAGGATGTCTTCAATTTCAACAAATTGAAGACAGTTGGTCCTTCATTTTTCATTTTTATTACCTTTCTTCGCCTAAAACATTCTGTGGACTTTGGTTGTCAAAAAAGCAGTCAATGACGTAGCAATAAAGTGTGTGGTTTCTTCAAATAGTAATTTATGTTTACCGATTCTTCACATTCAGGACCATTCCTATCGTATGAGACTTCAATATCGTTCAAAATGGCCAAATCTCCAATCTCTCCAATAAAATTTGATGCAACAAAAACAATCTGAAAAAAAGGAAGGAAGGAAAGAGAAAGGAAAAACAAAACGTATTTGTTAACTACGAAGAATATTTTTACTCACATCAACTAAAGACGTCTTAGGTAGAACAAGTTCAGTGGCCGTAAGTCCATCGGAAGCTGGGAATTCTTGACAGTTTAATAGCGGATTATATACAACACCAGCGTTCGGAAATGATTCACGAAGACAAACTTGCAACAGTACATTTTCCGATGTCCAATGTCTAAATAACGCAATGAGGAAGTGTTGGAAAAATGCTTGAATACTTTTTTCGGTAATCTTTTCTCTACATTGAATGGTTTTTTATAAATGAACTGTAAAACAAAGATAATGAAGTGGTGAAAAAAACATACCGTACTCTTACAGTAATATCACTAGCTGAGCATCCGATTGAACAAGAAGCAAACTGCGCTTCATCTGACGGGGCTGCTCCACGAGCATAAGCCAGAAGGTAACTGCCAACTAAACAAGTTATTATAAAATAATTTAAGTCACCTCTTAATATAATCTAGCTTCCTTGACCTAGATTTCCAAAAAACGTTTTTCATATTTTCTTCTTTGTTTCAATCGATTTGGTACTGGAAAGATAGTACTGTTGCGAAACATTTACACGATTTTATTATTTTGCAACGAACGTTTACTCACCAGAAAGCTAGCTTTTGAAAAATTCAGTGAATAAAATAATTGGTGGTTAATATTCGAATTGCTCTTTCTCATAAAGACCGATGCTGGGCCGGCTTGATCTCCACTTAATTGTCATTTTGCAAATGTATACGATAATATTTTCTTAAATTTGCAGCTTTCCTATGTCTTTTTCTAAGCAACAATCGGCTAGTGCAAGTTGTGTGGTGAATTGCTATTCTGCGAGTAGATGCCCACCAGTATTGACAGTGATTACCGGCACTGATTACTCTCAGATGAACTTGTGGATTAAAATTTTGAATTAGTTATCAGCTCTGAGGACCATAGTTATAGACCATCATTATATGTCGCTGCTTGAAACCCAGTAATACTCCTCAGCCACTACGATGAACTTAGCTAAAGCACAGTTAAAGTAAGGTAGTGTTTTGATAAAAACAGTATGTGTTAATTCTAGAAACTCACTTATGCCAAGTGATCATGTTCCACTATTTATGGCAAACTATTACTAGTTTTTGCCAAAAACATCACTAGTCTGCTGTTTTCTCCACCGTTATAGAATCGAATCGAGTGGAGCTGGTTAGCTCACGAATTAAATCAGGTCACCACCACTCTTAGCCCAAGATGAGCATTAATCAAAAGCTTATTAAAACCATCATATTGATAGTTTTCGCCGAGCTTGAATAAATGTCAGCTCCAGAACTTCTGATATAATAGCCGAACATGTAACTATGCTTGTCAGATTTTAGTTTCCCTGCAAATATCTTCGTTAAACCCTATTTTTCAATTTTGCTTCGCTGGTAACAAGTGTCGAACTATGGTTTGTAAGTTCATCGCTGCATGGATTGTTTACACTGTAAAGAGCTCGATATTTCCATAAGGAAACAGAGGGAGAAATCCCATAAAACACCTCTAGCTTAGAAGAAATCTAAAAGAAAGATGATCAACATTTCTGTCATCAAAAAGACTTGGAGACATATTTTGATGGTGACCTGGAAACACACTGGTACGGCTATGACGGAACTCTATGAAAAAAGCTCATCAACTATGAAAATATCAGACAAGTGGGGAATTTACATGGCCTGCATAAAAACGAGGGAATTATTCAAGTGTTCAAGCAACCTAATAAGTGTTTTTATGAGCAAAAATTTCTCATAGTGACTCAACATTGAGCCTTGACGGGTGGTAGATGGGCTGAGTGACCAGAAAATTTGCCACTAGTATATAAGAGTCAGCCGTTCGTGTAAATATTTACTGATATACCTTGGGAAATTGCATAAAAATTGAGTGTGTTCGCCCGTGTGTGAGCATGTGTGATTGCGTGGTGTGTGGTACGTGTATGTTCTCGTGTTTGCCCCTCTGTGTGTGCGTGTGTGTGTGTGTGTGTTTGTGTGTGTGTATGTATGTATATATGTATGTATGTATGTATGTATGCATGTATGTATTCATTTATTTATATATGCGTACATATGTGTATGTGTTTGTATGTGTATGCATGTACGTACGCCTGTGGGTGTATGTGCGTGTATTGAGCCATGTATCTATTCATGTATATATGTATATATGCATTCATATGTGTATGTCTGTGTGTATGTTTGCATGTGTTTGCATGTATATATGCGCGTGTATGTAAGTGAGTGTGTGTGTGTGTGTGTGTGTGTGTATTGAGGCAAGTGGGCAACTCCATCTGTGTGGCCTAATCGGATTTGAACACCTGAAAACCAATGCGATACAACCGACGATGTCAGTCTTGGTGCTCCTTTCGTCTCAGGAGATCCGCGCTATGGTGCGATATCCAGGCGATTCGAATTTTGATATGTACACGATAATTCGCAAGCAAGATCTATTGCCTCAAACGTCACAAGTCCACACTATGAACATTTCTGGACGTGGTTTTAAGCGCAAATGCTGCTCGCAACACTAAATCCGAAATTAACGGTTGTATACGTTTCAATAAACCAAATCCGGGTGAAGGTCTACGGTTCACATCACTTCTTGATAGCTTAGGGAAACAACAAAGACCGCATAGTTGGAAGGTGCTTAGATGAAGATGCAACTTCAGTTGTGAAGAATGTGGTGATTTCTCACTAAAATTCTTGCAACAGTTATAAGAAAAATGAAAAGAATATAGTTTAGAAAAAGCAAGCATGTTAGACAAATGGTCATTAAAAGACTAACAAACATAAATTGCAAAAAGAAAGGCAACGAAAATAAAACCCGACCAGATTATTAGTAAGAAAATAAAATTCCTTCAAAAGATGAATACGGTGAATTCGTTAAATGTAAATCGCACACTAAACTTTGTATTCTTGTTGCTTATTCCGTATGGTTTTTTCGTCTGCTTCTCTTCAAAGCGTTATTGAATGTTCTATTAGAATTTTGGTTCTCGGCATGTCATGACAAATTTGAAGTAAACGTTTGTTTTAACGTTTTGTTTTCTGCCTTCTATAATTTTCATGGCAGGTTACTAAGCGAAATACAACCACAATGTTGCTGA
>UYYA01001393.1:0-14661 GCA_900624975.1 Angiostrongylus costaricensis
GGATTTTTTGGTTCTTCAGTTGGTTGGTGGCGTCTTTGAGAGGCTCGCATGCGGCACTACCTGCTATCCTTCTTCTATTCAATCTCTCGTTTATGTTGCTTAACACGTTCACTGATCGCCCAAGGTATACGTATGAGGTGGTTTCTGTAATCAGAGAACCATGCAGTTTGATATGATGGTCTTCGGACCATAGGTTTCTCATGAACAGGATCTCATTCCGATTTATGCATAGTACGATTTTTTTCCTCTCTGTTTAATTCATTTGCCTTGAATAGGAAATTTTTGCAGTGATCACGATGTCATTCGCGAAACAAAGATTTAATAGTGGTTCTCTATGAATGCGTAAACACTTCTCGTTACTGTTGGGGAACTTCACTGTCCACTGTAGCGAGGCAATAAACAGCTGTGGCGACATCGTGTCGCTTTTCTGAACCCCTTTTCCTGTGGATATTGAGTGTGATCGGAGAGAAAACTGTGTTTTCGTAGTGCAGATTTATTAACAGTCAGGTAGAGTTGTTACGTAGGATGGGTCCATTCCTTGGTCGACGAGCCCTGATAGGATTGCACTCGTTTCGACACTCAAACGCTTTTGCATATACGACAAATGTCCGGACTAGGGGCCGGTGGTATTTTCTGCAACCTTTAATGACTCTGGAGACGGTGTGGATGTGGTCCGTGCCGTAGAGCCCCGGCAGTAGCAAAATTTTCATGGTAGTTGGAAAGACAGTTAAAAAACAACGCCCTAACTATTCAAGGGTCATGTTTCATTTTTCACTAAAGGGAGTTTTATCGACGTCCTGAAAATGAGTCTTTTGGCATTTCCTTAATATAGCGCCATATTTGTGTACCTTACTTGTTTTTTAAAAACTATAATGATATATTTGATCAGTAAATTGTTTTCTGGGAATGGTTTAGTGCCATTTCAATAACAGAAATGACAATCATTCAGGTATCCCTGGGATTTTCTCAAAATTGTGCGTATCCACAACGAAACAGTAACGATGAGCCATGGCTAACGAGGTCGACGAGGAACTCGTACACGTGCATACGTAGGTAGACAAGTTGCACGTAAAACTCAGACTTGAAGCCTTGACGAAGCTAATAATCTCGTTACATTTTATAATTGATGCCGAATCAATTTCTAATGTGAAACGTTTTCTCAGAATGTTGAGAACACATTTAAGCTTAGGATTTAGCTGATAGTAGGTGTGCAATGGGTTCACAGTGAATTTTTGCCACTTTTGAAGAGATGTCGATCCTAGTGCCGTCAACTTTTGCTGATCAGACAGCAATGTTCTAGCTATATATGCCATTCATGTTGTATCCAATCGAAATTTCGGAGTAGAACTTACAACTTTGCGTGCTTATATAACATTATCATCACGCTTTGGTAGTATTTTTCACTGGAGACAAATAGCATTCACTTAAAATTGTATTCATTATGTCCTCCAGGTCCGTTTCACTTCAAACACGGATGTTCCACGTCGCTGATGTTTTAAAGTCGGCCCGGAATTTTTAGGGAGTGAGAAAGAAGTAGGGCTCATTAAATTTCTTTGGGTTGTTCAGCACACGCGAGGTTGATGTACAGGTCTTATTCGGCTGAAGTCTCGACCTCTTCATCTTCATCATAGTCGATGATCCGAGATAATGATCAAGAGTCATTTGTCTTCCCGATGTGGTGTGTTATTCGATATACGGAGTCTGATCGTCACCACTGAAGTATCCCTCGAGTGAGCTAATCTCTCCCGGCAAAACTCTTTTATATAGGACTGTTGTTGTTGATGTGATTACCTTCATTCGGGCGAGATCCGACTCCACATACGAGGATAAAGGGATCACATCGAGTAGACAAACGATTGTGGACCATCGACTCGGATCATCTGCTCTGATGGAGACGAAAACGTTGAGACGTTAGCCGAATAAACAACATCTTTATCAAACTCGCGTTAGCTTAAAAATCGGAGAACGTACTAATTATTACTACCGGGGTTTAATGAAGGTCGGTTCGAAAAAAGTACAAACTCATTTTTTTCAACTCATGAGAACAAAAAGTACAAAAATGGTTGAAATTTTACCGTCGATATTAAGTGGGAGGCAAACACTAACAGGTAGGAAAAGGCATTTCTTCCAATGGAGCGATCTAAAGTGAAAAATTGTTTTCAACCAGAATATCGATTAGTATTATCCATGAATTGCATCTATTTGTTTACAAGAGCTATTCGCTTGTCACTACCTTCCTTTCACAACAAAAGGTCACACGGATTCTTGTGCTGACAACCTGGAAAACTCGTAAGCAGTAAGCAAACTATCTGGTAACTCCTTAGAAGGAAACCTTGTTCAGCTACCTAAACCACCAATAACGAAAACATTGTGCTAGATGTTCACCATTCTTCGTTAAAATGACCTACTCAACTAGAAAGTGAAAAGTAAATATCAAATAGGTCGACAATCGAACTACTATAACCGGACAGCCATTTTATTCACAGCGAAATATTTGTTATGGCAGATTCTTGCCTATACCGAGTTATGGCATAAGCTTTTGATGACGATTCAATGGCATATGATCATAATTGGACCGTCTCAATGACTGTGACCAATTCAGAACGCCCCTGCTTTTCTCAGATCATTCCGATCTCGCCAAATGTTGTTTAACAAACTATTCTTCTATATCTCGTTGTTTTCATAACAGTATTTCAGAGTTCTGCTTAGGCTTCTTTTTCTTTTCAACTGTCTTTTTCTTCTTGAACTTCAAATTTCAACACACTTCGATACAAAACTCTTTTTCGTCTCAGTTTTCTATACCCTTTAACTCCGTAATCGATACATGTTACAATCAAGGCCAGTAGATTCACCGCTCTTCTTATCCTCGAGCTCCGTGCCAAGACTGCCTTAGTGGGGTACGCTCGCTTATGGAACACGAAGAACATCATAATTTTCGCAAGGAACTCTCCATTTTTTCCACTTGATATTGCTTACGGTTGACAGAGCTTCATTTATTGCCATGAGCTTCCTCATTGATAGGATGTCTAGCTTCCACAGTGTGGTGGTGGACGGGCTCGTTTTATAGATAATTGCTCGTCAGCTTCTAGAAAAACAAAGCGGGTGTAAAATAAGCAGCTAGAAATCTCTCAACACGGTAGGAAGCTCGGATAATTGACCTCTCATTTAAGAATGAGTTCGCAAAATGCAATAAAAAGTTGATCGCTCTGAAATAATGCGTTATCGAAGCATTCGAGAACTAACTTTTCCTTGTCTAAATTCGAATGAGAATGAATTCCATAGAACTGACAGCTTTCTGCGCAATGGATCAATAAAGCTTAAGCAGTCGAAAAGCAACATTTAAGTAAAATTTACGCCATAGGCCAGTGATGAGGTTGATCCTTTCAACAACTCAAACCTACCGACCATTTCAAATGTCCTTAAAGCATTGTTTATTATTTCTTAGAAAAACATGACACAAATATTTATGACAAAATTTATCTCCAAGTTCTATAACTACGAAATCTGCCAGATTTTTGGGAGCCGAATATTTGTACTGAAAAGTTTTTTGAGAACCAAATACTTGCACTGAAAATCGGACGACAGCCTAGTCGCCGTTGTAGTGGCCTTCATGAGATTTATGAGCTCAACTAGCGAGGAATTTCGCCGTGATTAAGGAAAAACAACTGTGATTTCTTATGAAAAATGAGCTTTTAGTGGTTTTCACATAGATTCTTCATAACTTCACCACCGTATGAACCATAAGTGACTCACAAAGGGTGAAGTGGTTGCAACTTCCAACCAACAACGAAAACCTTATCTGAATTTCGTGCTTTCTTTTTCTTCATTTGGTTGAAACATTTATAAAGGTTTTCGGTGCTATAGTTAGCTCTTAAATGGCCTTTAGACATTTGCGGAAACAACAACTATTTTTTTTGAGTGGGGAAGTCTAAATGATCAAACTGGTACTTGAACGATCTCACAGTATAATGGCTAAATTAGAAACTCGAGAAAATCTATGTAAGGCTTCTTCGGTGTGGGTCAGGTTTAGGATAACCTAAGTTCATTAATGCAAAAATTAATTGAAAGTCGGCTTTTCAGGTTATGATGAGCGAAGTTTTTAATGGATTTGTACCAGGAAATAATGGAGCCAAATGCAACATGACGTCAGATTTCGACAAGTAACTAAAATTCGTTAAATTGTGATTTGTAATCCAAACTCTGTTCTTTGTAAGAAGAAAGTAAATAGAGCATACCAGGTAGCTTTTTTTTTCCAAAAATTTTCCTCTTTTGAGACTTTCCGAGCATACTGTTTTCTCTTTTTTCTTCGTGCTGTTAATCTTTCTTTGTCGTTACTTTTCTTCTGCAACATGAAGAGTCTACGTTTTCGAAGGAAAGCGCTTTAGCTTATAGAGACAATACTTCAAAGACCTGGTGGGCATCTGCAATTAACTGCTCTACTAGTAACTGGCGCGACAACACACTGAAACGGAAGATCACTACGTCACACCGAATGAATCGCTAACCTTCGACCCTAACGAAGAATGGCTCACTTGCATCTGACTTTTGTAAATACTTCATTAACTTCCAAGTTTCCAAACCAACATAAACACGAAATTTGTTTTTCAACGAGAGCTTATGCTTATGCTTAGCTTAAGCTTACGCTTTAGCTTATGCTAAAGCGCTCTCCTTCGAAAATGTAGACTCATCTTATTCAGAGTAAAAGAGATGACGAAGAAAGAAAGAATAACAGCACCAAAAAAAAAGAGGAAACGGTAAGCTCGGTAGGTCACAAAAAAGGGAATTTTCGAAAATGGAAAAGCCTTTTCAAAGAGAAAAAATTTCTGGAAATAAAATCTATCTGACATGTTCTATTTACTTCTTTCTTACAAAGAACAGAACTTGGATTACAGATCACGAATTTTAGTTGCTATTCGAAATTCGACGTCACGTTGCAATTGGTTCTATTATTTCCTGATACAAATCCATTAAAAAAACTTTTCTCATCATAACCTGAAAGGCAGACTTTCGATTACTCACCCAGCCTTTCATCACACCAGGGGTCGGCAAATTAGTACCGGACCTGTTCGGGAGGATAGCAGCACCTACTAGATACACCATTTATGCAGCACTGTCACTGATGATAAAAACTAGAGTACGTTACCACCCGCTTATTCTTCGGACATCTGCTTGCCAGTATATATCGATGCAGTAAAGCATTCAGAGTTCACTAAAGTATTAGTGTATGGTAGTTACGCTCGTGTACTACTTCTTGATTGTGCATATGTATAGCATTCGCTATATCAGCCAGGAGGATAACCATTTCGACGAAAGTGTCACAACCAAAGTTAATCACCACCTGTGCTTGCATTTGCAGTTGTTTAACGGATCACAGTAATGGACTCGCATGCGTCGGCATGCTCAGATAAAACGATCACCATGGACGACGACTGCTAGGAAATGAAACGAATAGTAGGCAGATGTATTGGGCTCTGCACTGCTCGTGAATGCGAACCGACCAAACAAGCAAGTAGGGAAGTTTGAGAAAATAATCACGCAAGAATAGGTTTCTAGCTAACGTTGTATTATAGAGGAAATAGTAAACAAAAGCAGTGTGAGGATAGAAAAGGATTTCGATACAACTATTCACCAAGAACAACGTCATTCAACTTCATAAATTTAGAAAGTATCTGCTGTGTGGTCCATTTTCAGATTTCTCTAAACACGAGAATCGACAGCTCTACCACTTTCACGACTTCAGAAAAAAATGAAAAAAAATAGTAATTTATGTGGGCCACTCTACTTGACTGAAAACGAAAAAGGGAAAAAATAGAAAGAAGGAAAAGGAAGGGAAGAAGGGTTCCGATACAATGTAGTAAGACGCTTACCACTAGCAAGTAGAGTGTAACGCCACGGTGTATAATTTTCGTATGCCTTTACGGACATGGTGGTTTTTTGGTAGTAGGCGATAATTCGATATCTATAATATTTGAGGAGTTGAGAACATGACAGTTTTATAGAGAAGACTATACTCTATCGCTCTAACGGTACGTATGATGCTGGGTGCAACTCTGCAGTACTCTATATGACCGATCTCGTACGAACACATTGCTATCAGCATCTCGAAGTGTTTCGGAAGTTGTCTTGTGTTCGTTTCAGTACCTTTCATACCAGCATTTTCCACACAGTAGCCATGATTCATTGTATGATCAAAATTGAACGAATTTTGTACAAAGAGCAGTTCCTTTTTTCGTTTAGAACACTTCTAGCAACAGAATAGAGAGTTTTTCAACTGAGACCAAAAACAATCACTACATCTGCAAGGGACAGGTCACTGGCTACGAAAAATGTGGCAGAAAACCGCTACGTGTCAAAAGAAACCACCGAAAAGAGGAGCATCGAAATCAATATGCATCGTCCACAGCACTCCACGCAATCGATGTGTCGGGCCAGTGCTGCTATCCTCCCAAACAAGTCTGGTACCAATCTGCCGACCCCTGAGGGATGAAGCTGTTAGTGAACCTAGGCTCAAGATCGATTCCATGTGTATTAGAAGGAGTCCGTTAAAATTGCGCTACACACTCCACCAAGTCTTATCTGCTAACAAAAAAAAAACGATTTTATTTGATCATATTCCTCAAAAACATTTAACGTACATTCTACAGTTTGCAATGTATACAAGTATGCAAACAGCTTAAATATTCCAGACATCGTAATATACTTTGTATTAAGTTAACTTTATATTTATTGCCTACTTCAGTTTTTTAAGGCAGGGTATTATGTGAATTAGAGCCACAGTTATATTGAAATATTTGCAAAATTTAGGACCAGGGATGTCTGCGGTGGGGATCGAACACGTATTACCCTTTTCGGACGCTAACGCATTCACCACCACACCATGCGGGTCATTTCACCGTTCTCTCAACTATTTTTCTATATCAAACATCTCAAAACCGTTGCGGTTGTATTTCACATAATAAACTAACCTGAAAAATTAAAGCATCTAGTGAATAAAAAGTTAACGTTGTGATTTCGGCTCCAACCTCAGCTTAACTGGGTTTCTTGAGGATTTTTGATCTTCTCCATAAACATGATCGAGCATATTCTCCCTAGAATCGTAGTTTGCCGTATTAAGATGTTCCCAGATGTTCAGCTCAACCACTTAGCACCGTTTATGAACTGCAAGAAATAAGCCGATCACAGATAACTGTGGCACCAAAACACCGACTCCGTTTAGACGCAGGGACTGGTTGGCCCAGGGTGGAGTGTAATGAGTGTCATGCAAGTATTGGACATCATCACTACCACTCCATTACTCCTATTAGTAATTGGTTTATCATAAATCTATAGCTATCTTTCCGTTCTATCTTGAAAATACTCTTCGAGCAAAGACCTTTGTGCTAATGCGATAAAAATTTATGTATAAATTTTCCTTTATTTCCATAAAAGTTTGGAGTTTTTGGATCTACGATCCTTTGAAGGGCATTTTTGACCCCTTCATCTTTGTTGAATACAAGCGTCTAGAAAGTGAAATTTAGTTTCTAGCGTGGCAGTCGCGTGGAATGGCACGTAATTTCAGTTCGGTTAACGAACTCATTAAACTCGTCCTCAGTTCAAACACATGAATATCAGCGCATCATGAATACCGGTTTTTTGGTAATAACGTCAGCTTTTTAAATAACTACGGAATTGAGGACTTCGGAACTTGATAGTTTTCTACAAGAGACTTTGCTCTACTGCCATAGATGTACATACACAACTATTAAAAAGATGGTATCACACACCCAATTGATGTAACAATTTTCTCAGCATAGCGATTAGCAGAACGGTAGTGATGTCTGTCATCACGGGCACGGTGCTAGTTCGATCCCGTCCCGGGCTCACTAGGCCTTTTATATCGGGGAATTGGTAACGAACTTATTCACTTACTTTTGTTTGCATTCATTTACTATGATGTGGTCTATTTCGTTATGGGACTCTTCATTGGGAGACTCCCACGTCCAGCGTTGAGTGTGGGGCTTATGGAATTGCGAGTTACCATGGGTGGACTTGGTCGCCATGATAAACTCAGATATCCACTCACCCTGTTCGTTCCATCGCTATCCATGGATCACAATGTGGCTTTCTTCAGTCGTTCTTCTTGGTACAATCTTGGCGTCGAAATCTCTAGTGATGACCTTGAAGGTTCATGGTCTTCTCAGCAGAACTCCTACAAATCCATATAGAACGCTTCGACTTCTTCGTAGTAGTAGCTCGACGTCGGCGCGTAAACGGCGAGGATTGTCAAAGCTGGTATTGATCCACATCTTTTTAATCGTGAACATCCGATTCCGGTTGCCAATTGTTCGAATGGATAGATCTTCATGGACAAACTCGTTTTCACGGGAACGTCGACACCGCCGACTCCTCTAGTGTCGCACGTTCCGATAAGCAGTTCTTCGCTGTCATAGAGGGCGTTGGATGGTGGCGTCGTCTCGTCTCAGCCAAGCCGATAACTTCCTACCTTATCTTTTTCGCTGACATGATCAAGTCTTCTAGCGAGCACTCAGATGCAAGCTTACGTGCATTGATACAGTAGATACAGATCGTCACTTTAGCTCTTCACGATCCAGGCGGCTTCCATTGATCCTGAGATTTTGGCAGCCTCTCCGTACTCGACCTACC
Source organism: Angiostrongylus costaricensis (assembly GCA_900624975.1). NCBI lineage: Eukaryota > Metazoa > Nematoda > Chromadorea > Rhabditida > Metastrongylidae > Angiostrongylus > Angiostrongylus costaricensis. The sequence goes on from UYYA01001393.1 coordinate 8,644, forward strand.
CAACACTGCCGAATTGGGGCTTTTTCGAGGTCAGGTGATTGAAGCGCGTTTCTTCCACTGTGTTTAGCACTTTTTAGATAGCCACGTGTAGCTTTTTGGGCTCTGCGTGGGGGGCTGGGTAAACTCACGGATAGCTTGCCAGTCTCTGCAAGAGTGGACATGAAGCTTATTTGTTGGAGGCGACTCTCAAATGACTCCCATGTATTTCCAGGTCACTTCATTGCAGGCTTTTGGCCGAACTGACTCGTAGAATACAATCGGCGTAAACTGGAATGCAACCAAACGCGTGTTCATGAATACGTTTCGTAAATACAAAAAGCATGTGTCAAATCGGCGCGGCAGAAACACGGAGTCCATCCTCTGGATCAACCAGCGTCTCATGGAAACATACGGTCGCTTCCGGTCACCGTTTAACGCCCAATCCGCCACCTGGGGACGCGCCACGTAGCCTCGCGACTAACCAGCTCGAGGTCCCTCAAATGAGGGTCATCCGTGGAAAACTGGTTATATCAAAGAAATCCAGCAAAGCAGAGAAGAAACATTCCTAATGATCAAGTAGTGAGCTCGGCAAATTCATACCGAACTTGTCTGAGAGCATAGAGGCACCGATTTGATACACTAAACTAAGGGTAATAGGTCGCCGAAAGTCACCGTACAGGTCCGTACAGGCCAAATATGATTCATCACCTCAAATGGTGCTAATGAATCTTGCAATCTTTGTCTTTGAGAATGATTTCGGAAATATAGGTATCTTATATGCAACATAAAAAAAAGTTAAGAATCGAATACTGCTACCCCACTAGAGCGCGTGCGGCGCAGTAGTCGGAGGCGACCTGCGATCTACACATGGATAACAGCACTGGTCCGCTTCATTGGAGGAGCACTACGAGTCATTGCAAAGGCCAGATATGCATTCAATAACCTCCAACGATGCTTGATGAAGTCGAATTCAAAGAGCATGCCATACGGTTTCACCAACACTGAGACATTTATCCTTTATCTATTCTGTTTATCTTTCACCACACGCCTTAGGTTGAGCCCCACTTGTTGAGTTTTTGTAATCAGTTATTGCCTGTTTTACCGGCCTGGTTTGTTCTTCAATAATGGTGCTATTTCTGTGTTAAGGCTTTAATTTTGAAAAGCCTTTAACTTTACAGGTTAAGAACAAATGGCTCAATGATCCCCGACTACGTCATTCTTTTTCCGATTGAGATAATTTGATTAAGCTGTTGATTGGTTTAGTTGCTGGTCTTTATAGTAAGGAGCGATCTTCGAATCACAGTGTATTCACTTGATTTTACAATGCAGCCTTCAAAGCCTCGGCTTTGATACGAGACTTTCTTTTATTTGGAGTGTGCCCTTTCGGGAGCAAGGCAGGTATGTCAAGAAAGAAATCTATATTAACAAAGTGCTGCAGCCAAGGTACTTTTCGGTGTTTTCTAAACAGAATACATGTGCAATTTATACCCGTTTTTAATTGTGAGAATACATTGGAAATTGATATCATTTTTAAGAAGCACTGAAGAGAAGAGAGTGTGAAGGAGAATTTCTAGAGGTAGTGAGGCGATCAGTTGAAAAGTTATACAGCGAAATTTGGTGAGAGAAGTTGCCATTGTCCTAATAGTAAACAATGAATCAAATGGACCCATCATGCTGCGCAGTGATTATGTTGCTTGGATGACGAAGATGGAAAGGCTTCTTGCTACATTTATTACGTGGGTCGGATGTTGAGTGAACTCCTGCACGTTGCCATTATAGAACATTTGTCTCTGATCTGCCGACTGCTTGAACCAATTTTTCTGGAGAGAGAACGAGTAGTATTACAACACGCACAAAAATCTCTTATCCGCCTTTTGCATAAACTCAACCACTTCACGCGTCGATTAGCTCGAGTTGCATATGATAAGGCTTGATACGCGAGTTATAGCACGTAAACACGTTATGAAGAAAACAACAACATGTTATCAAATGCTGGGTATTTAAAGAGCTGAGGGTTAGATTTTGTTCAATTCTAACGTATCTTCTGAAATATGCTCCGGACCAACTTCAAACTAACGTGGGTTTCTCATCTGCTAAAGTGTCACGAAATACCGAGTTTTTGCGTGCACTGTTCAGTTGTCATTAAACAACGGTAGTTATTTCTACAAGTATAGAAAAGCAATTGTAGCGATTTCGGATTTCTACACTATGAAAATTTTCAGACACGACGAGGCATCTACTTACCACCAACGTCTTGATGGGTTTCGTTGCCGTTTGTTTAGTCGCAGTGAAGTACTCCCCTTCAAGGCTCGAACAGCTAGAAACGTTCGTTTTCCAAAAAATTGTTTTTTTGACAAGATTCTTTGATGTCTGAATGTTACAATTACAGTGGGACTCGTGCAAGCAGCGGAATGAAAGCCATCGTCTAGCCCCAACGGACCACATAACATACTAGTCTCTACTAGCACTCTTTTTTTTGAGCACTTTTTTTTGAAATAAAGTGTTCAGTCAACTGAGGCATGTAAAAATTCGCACAGAGACGCTTGATCTCAGTTCGTGGTTATGAACAACACTCTAATATCACGTCGTTAGAGTTCACTGATGTGTAATTAGGCGGTTAATTGATTGCTTCTCATTACAAATCACTATGACATCGGAGGAATGAATGAATGCGTATCTAAGCTACACAATCACTTTCAGGGGTCCATAGACGATTTTCAATCAGTGTTTTTACATTCCCAGTCAATTTACTGTTATGCTTACCGCGACATAGTGCGGATGCCCATTTTCACTACGAGTGAAGAAGAGTTCAAATTTTTATCTCGGCTTAGCTTCTTGTCATAGTTCATTCTTCTTCACAGGCAATTTCGAAAATTTTTTGGACTTGCGTGAAATACGGAAATATGCACCACAATAACTGATATATACTTCTCTTTATGTAGGCATAATAACATATGCGAACGTTGTCACGTAACCATATGACTGTAAATCATACAAAGTAAGGAGGTTATGTACGATATCTTCCTTCTGATATCCATGACTGTGTGGCCGGCTTCTCGCCTATGCGGATTGTATTCTACGAGTCAACTCGGCTGAAGGCCTGAAGTCAAGTGAGAGGCAAGTATATACGAGGCAATTAGGAGTAGCCTTCAACAAATAAGCTCCACGTCTGCTCTGGGAGAGCTATCTAGAGTGGAATCGAACTAGTACCATATTCGTGACGACGGATATCACTACCACTGTGATATCCGCTCCCAACCATCAAAAAACAGTGGGCAGTGAATAAAATAGGCTGAGTGAAAGGCAAAACATTGGCCTGGGTTATTGCTGAAATTTTTCCCACGGATATGACTAGAGATCGATGAAAAGGCCTTATATCGCGTTACTCCCCGGATAGGACAATAGCGATAAAAAAAATAGACAACCAGAAGATTGCTTAGATATTTACAAAACTTTGGACAACAGGTGTGTAAGGTGGCAAACGAACGCGCTATTGTCCTTTCCGGAGAGTAACGCGTTCACCACCACACCATGCGGGTCCTTCGCTTCGTCTGTCTCTTAGCTAGTTCTCCGCATGATGCGCTGGTGAACACGTCACTCCCCGGAAAGGATAGTACCGAGTTCGTTTCCCACCGCAGACACCTGCGGTCTGGAGTTTTGCAAACATCTCAGCATTATTGAAGTCATATTGCGCAACGTACCCAGCCATTAAAAAGAGTAGGCAGTAAATAATAAGTTAACAAAAAAAATAGGTGGGAAATAAAATGTGAAGACAGTCTAATTTCAACTGCAGCTTCGGCTGAAGTGCGGGTAATGCCGACTTGTGTTGGCCAAATTACTCCTTTGACGTATAGTTGTTGATATAGCAACTATTCCCAGAATAGTCTCTACTTCTATATATTTGTATCTTTCTACTACTGTATGTTTCAGTATTAAGGATCAATTATGTTCAATGTTTCAGGCTCAATAGCGATTCAGGTTTGACTTCAGTAGCATACCAACGATGGCTTATCCGAAGAAGGCGTAACCATAGAACAGTTTACTACTTGCTTGCGAAACAACGAAGCTAATGACGTTTGATGTTTCAGGCAGTTAGGTACAGTCTTCTGCGGTCGAGGATCAACAATCCAGATTAACCGCGGTTGCATACGCTCGCTGCTCCCGCAGCCGATATAAGCCAGGTGCCTTCGAAGGCGGAGACATGCCATCACTCACCTTACCCACGATCGGTAGCGCGGATAATCCGCTCCTCACAACCACATCCTCAATCATCCTCAATCACCTCAACTCATTCTTAGTCATAGTCATTCATTCTTATTCAATCACACTCATACACACACACATTCATCCTTCAGTAATCAGCAGATTATTGTATCTTGTTTCTCAGCTTGTCTAGGGTGCGATGTCAGTAGTGGCGGGTGTTACCAAATGCGTTCTGTTTGCAACGCCATCGGTGGCATGTACCATTCCTCCCACAATGTGCACGCAATGTGTACAATGCCGCTAAGCGGCCAACTTATGCTACATATTCTGCTAAGCCGCTATAGGCTTATCAGTTTTGTAGCCACTTATCATACTGTCTCCCTCAGCCGCCGCGCCGGCCGCGAATAGACGCGGCGCGGCATCGCTTACGGTTAAGCAAAGGCTACTTCGTTATAATCTCATTATTATTGTTAACATTGTGTTAATGGTATTACAATGTTTGAATGCTATTGCCTCATTGTTAGCCTCACTTCACTACAGGCCTTAGCACCTCAGAGCTCTAACTTGTCTCATTCCTCTACCACTACTTCTCTATAGTTACTATTATGTTATTATTGTTGCATTTATGTATATAAAGGTTTAATTACCCAAGTTTGAGGTATTGCCGTGTGACTACTACGAAAAGTCCCGCGTGGCATTTATTCACGAAGTCGAGCATTCTGCTAAAAGCTAGTGATTACTGGGTGCCGAGAACTGACTCGAAGGCCTATTTTCGACTAGCAACTACAAAAGTTGATAGCAGCGCTAAGGCAAAAACACGCCTGAGAACTGCGACCTGAATTTAGTGCTAATTCTTCTAACAGGTAGCCAGCTTTGCTAGCTGAATAGCTCGTAATCCATTTGGTGTTGGCTATTGTGAAATTACTGGTTCGCAAATTTTATAATCAGAAAACGAGGCCTATAAATGAAAAGCTGTAATCCTCGTTTTTGTTTAGTCAGCAATGATAAGAGTGGTCCGCCCGGTACCGCACTACAATTATTTTCCCCTTTGCTACCCCTTAAAATTCTAGTTATTGAAAAACATTTTTTTTCGTATTCGAAAACTCAGTAGCCCAGCAACACACGGAACATTGCTCGTATTCCATGCAGAGAGCCATGGAAAAGCGTGTATGTAGGTTGCTGTCAAAATTATGAAAGGTTTAGTTTAAAATAGCCCACAGAGAGAAAATTTTTGTATAAAAATGGCTTTCATTCCATTATTGTGGTGCATATTTCCGTATATCACGCAAGTTCAAAGCTTTCGAAATTGCCTGTGAAGTCTCGCTCGCAGAGAAAATGGGGCATCTGCACTATGTCGCGCTAAACATGTCAGTAAATTGACTGGGACGGTAAAAACACTGATTGAAATTCGTCTGGACCCCTGAAAGTGATTGCGTAGCTTAGATATGCATTCATTCATTCCTCCGATGTCATAGTGATTTGAAATGAGAAGCAATCAAATAACCGCCAAATTACACATCAGTGAACCCTAACGACGAAGGCTTTTTGTACAACTCGAAGTGCGCAATAGATATTTCCCATGTCTATGACAACCACAACTGCAAAAGATTCGACTGGAATTCTCTATGCGATAAAATAAACGACCGAAAAGAAAGCCAGTCATACATGATGCATCATTCGACCTGTTTTGCGAACAGTTTTGGACTCGAGTCGTTCTTATCTAACTTGATCAAGCTCATTATGACGAAGGCGTGAAATTAGAGTGTTGTTCATAACCATGAACTAAGGTCAAGCATTCCGTGCGAACTTTTACATGCCATACAGTTGAGTGAACAC
>UYYA01001394.1:0-14652 GCA_900624975.1 Angiostrongylus costaricensis
ATGGCAATATCTGACGCTCGTTAACACATATATGTATCGTTCTGGCCTTGAAGCGATATGCCCTGCCTGACCGCCTGACTCAACACGTATTCCTTGTTCCTCTTTCTGGAAGCGAATACGTCGCACAATCTGTAAAATTTCGGCTCGAAAGAGTCCTCGATGAAGAGCGAAGTGTACACTTACAATCTCTGGTGTCAAACGATGCTGTAGTGTAAGTTAGAAAGAATTTTAACGATATGAGATTCGAGTTCAGTTTTTTCTTGTTATAATGCTGCTAGATATAATACCTTTGATAAACTTGGTAACATTAAATAACATGTCGGCTGTGTAATGTGGTGCCACGGAATAATGCTTGAAATGACTTAGCTTCATCATTTTATGTTAAAAAGAATATAAAGAGAGAAGATAAGAATTTAGATACAAAAAGGTATAAGTTTTAATGAGTGGAATCAGGAACTTTTTCGATAAACTGTTAGCTTCCGAGAAAAATTGTAGAGACACTCCCAGACCTTTTGGACCACGGTCGCATTGCATTTACATTTAGCATAAAAAACTGTACTTAGGTTGGAAGTGTCCTATTCATCCTAAGAAATGTTACTCTATTTATACTCTCTGCACAAGTTGCGCTTTTCTTGAGAGAAAGATGGGATGAATTCTTGAGATGCATTGTGTTCTGGATCTTCTTTTTGGTAGAGCTGTGAAGGAACTACGAATCCCTGACCCATTTCTGGATACGCTTTAGAGGGATTACGTGACCTCCATCTGTTTCCAAACACGACTGCGGATAGAGCACAGGTCTTGGAACGTCTTTTTGGAAAGTATTGCGGTGGAACTGCGGGAGCTGAGCCAATCGCTATAATATGCTGAGAATGAAGCACAGGCGTAATCCATTTCTGGAATTTCAATAGAAATACTAATTAAAATAGAGAAGGTTCGAGTCATACTATTTGGTCTGCGAGAGTGTGTGGGTGCGATTCTAAACTGCAAAAAACTAAGGACCCATTTCAAGAAAAGGATATGGGAGGTCACTCGGTCAGGGTCATTTCTCGAATTACGCAAATAAAAAGGTAGCCGCCATAAACTCAACGTGCACATTTCTTCCTACAGTAGAAACAAATGCTACAAAGATAAATACGAGAAGTCTTCCGAAATGAAACGATTCGCTTTGAACAAAAGGCAAGCACATTCCTCTGATATTGAACGTATCGAATGATATACGCAGTGACATCATGAAATGAAGATGAATCCTCTTTTAAATGACTAATTCTTGCTTTGAAATCGTTGATTAGAAGCTTTTGCTTTTCAAAATAAAACGTGATGTTGACATTCCAGGGGTGGCACAATCATGAGACTGTGTAAATTGGAGATTTGGCACCTCTAAGCATTCTTCACAACAAGAAATTAGTCTGTTGAACTACACTACATTTCAAGTGGGAAAGTGAATGAGATTTTTGAGATGAAAGAGTAGAACACTTCAGTGTCATAGTAGTCACTTTTTTATGAGATAACCTTGTCTATAAAACGATGAAGGACTACTGAATGTTTAAAAACTTGCACAAGGTTTCTATTGAAATATCGCAGGACTGGTTGAACAGAATCTCCAACTAGACGCTCTCTTGAAATAAGCGTTATGCCACGAGTATTCAAAATGCAGTTGATGATTGTGTTTTGTTGAGAATTCCAGATTTTCTTCTAATAGAAACAATGATGATTGTTCAAATCGAATCATTTAGTGAGCAGTATAAAAGCACTTCCTATCAGCATAGATATGTTTTCGAAAACATCAATTCCATTCAAATACAAGCCGCTGTCTTCCTCATTGCGTTGTTAGGAGACATCCATAGAAAGAGTGCCTGTAATTCGAAGACTTTTTATCCTAACTGCAAACTGAGTGTTCAGACTTTCAATTGTTTCGCTGCCATCTACAGTGGCGGAATACTTTCCCAGTCTACGTATGTTCTTGTTCTTGCTCTATAAGAGTTCTTGTTCATGACGAGCACATCCTCATGTGCTGTAGAAGATTAAATGCAGTTACTGTGATAGAAATCAAAAAGTCACTAATTTTTTTGTTTTCAGTTAATTTTAAGGTGAAACAACGATAATGTTTATTGCTGCGCTTGCCGTCTTTGTGTGCACCACCTACGCTCAGTACCCTCCACCACCTCCTTATCCCCCGAAACCAAGCCCGCCATACGATGGAAATTCAGGAGCGTCAATGTCAGCCGGTAGTTTTTCATCAAGTTACTACCCGAAACCACCGTATGGACCTACTTATTACCCTGAACACCCGGCTTTCCATGAATTTGTAGGTCTTTTAAACAGTAGTTTTTTTTTAAAACGTTTGTATATCGTTCGGTTGCAGCTCTATCCTCGCCGTCATTACTCGAGAAGCTCACCGAGTAGTAGAGGTAAGTTTCAGAAAATGCGTAGGAAATTGCTTGAGGCTAGTGTTTTTAGAATACTACTGCGACTACTGTCCTCGGGTGAAGTTGTCATGCAAGAATTCACCGGAATGTTTCAAACCCACAGTCAAGTAAGATTCGCTCCTTACGAAGGTCTTTCAGAAATGACAAACTATCTAAATTTGTAGATATCTACAGCATCATTGCAAGGCAATTGTTACATGCGATTCATTCGGCGAAGATGTACAACTGTTGACCAATGACAATGAAGTTCTCAGTGAAGGTTTGGGAATCAGCAAATTGATCCAATGCAAGCGTGGAAAGTGGGTATTATTATTCACAACGATGCATTTACGATTATGATGAAAGACTGTTTTAGGTGGACCGCAAAGGATATCTTTGATAGTAACGTCAGGTTCAAAGGTCTTCGTTGCGTCAAAACTGCTCCAAACGAATAAAATGTACACCTGCATGATTCCCATTGCTACAAACGCGTAATAAACGTTGAAAATAAAAGTCTTTCAATTTCGTAAACGTTGCCTAAGATTAGGAAGAAATGTTCTGCAAATAACTGTGCTACTCATGATATAACTCGTCGTATGAACGGTGATCGTATCTCTTCCATATACATCGTGAATATCTTTGACCCGAAGGGCTGCTTATGACTAGCCGGAAAAAAAGCACAAAAAGCGAGTAAAGTTATTTGAGCGATGAGTACAACTGAACCAACGACTAAACAAAATGGTTAAATTAAAGCCGTACGACCGATAAATAGGCACAGGATTTGTTTTAGCTCTTTTCCAAATGCTTTCAAGTGGAGCATAAGATAAGAGAACTCCGTACTTGAAAAACATGACGAATTTATTACTGCTTCTGTAATATCGGCTCGAAACCTATTACGTTTCCCTCAGTGGGCAGTAAATAATAAGTTAAAATCATGACGAATTAATTACTACTTCTATAATGTCGGTTCGGAGCCTATTATGACAGACTTTTCCGAATGCATGAATTTCAGCAATACTAGAAATTCGACTACTCAATTTTTTCACTTCCACAGAGCGTAAAAACGAAGTTTTCGGCGTCAAACAATCCCTGAGAGATGCGCCATGAATTCACTTCCATTCGTAGCATCGTAGAGGTGGCTGAATTTGACCGATGCAGTGATTTACAGCGGCCGATGCTTCAAATCAACGTTGCCGTCCTCCAAAACAAGTCTATCATCAATCTACCCATCCCGGAGAGATAGCAGGCTTGATGAGCCGGCTTAAAGAGTATATTTTTATGCAAATTATTCACTAATTAGAAGCAATTCGATAGGGTTTTATAGTAAAAAAAAATAATGTTTTCCTTCTCGGAAACGGTGCGAAGTTCTTTTACGGTGAATTTGATGAATTGAAAACTATGCAAAAGGCTTTATCCTGCCGCACTGATCAGTCGCTCGATCACAGTCGTAAACTTAACTTGGAACACTACAAAGCTGTTAAACAACCTCGCGATTGCTAAGAAAGAAAACGACAGATTAATAATCCAATGCCGAGGTTAGTAGAAAGTCGATCCTGGGAATCGAAACATTATTTGTGTGGGCTTTTCTTCAAATGAAAGGCCTTCTAATAGAACACTATAATTGTTTTAGGTTATTTCGTCACAGAATACAACGACTGCGAATGACACACAGTGATTGATGGGATTTTTTGTTACTTGCTTGCATTTGACGTTAGCTGTTAATAGCCAATTGTGGCAGGCCTCAGTCAGAAGGAAACGTATATATATATATATATATATATAATATACATTATATACATATATGTTTATGCATGTACACCACACACACAAGCAAATTCTACAAATGCTTGAAGTACTTGAAAATTCCATGAGGATTGCTAAAAAGTCTCTTCCGTTTGAAAATACGCTTCATTCAACAAGTTCAGTTGGCAGCTTGTGAACAACTGCGTGACATGGTCTTTAGATTATTTGCCACTTTCAAAGAAAGTTAAATTTCCATAGAAGTCCTTTTCCGCTTCCTATTTGTTTCTTGAAATTGAGAATTTACTTCAACTGCCCGTGTTCCAATAAGGTTCGGGCGTGTGATTAGAACACAGCTTACGTTGAGAAACCGAAAGCGCTTGTCATAATATAAAATTTTCCCTGACAGCTGATACGCATCCTTTTTTTCTTTTATAGCTTTTCCTCACATAAAAGAAAGATTAGGACTTCCTGCTGTAGACGTAGATGAAAAGAGCGGGTAAGCTTTTGTCACATAAGAGATCCACTGATTTTATGTCGTTCCACAACACTTCAAATTTTAATTGGCTATTGATTAACAATGAATTATGTCATAAGTATGTTCACTTCAAAGATTTATGTCGCTAGTGAAAATTGCTATGAATTCTCCCGATTTACGGGTTTTTCACTGATATCTTGATTAAGATATTCAATGATGCGTTTGTCGCACAATACAACTTATATAGGTTTTATCAAAATATTACGACTCGACAATGTGTATTTACTGTACTCTGAGGTTCTTTTTGAAGCAGAACATCTAGAGTGCAGTGTGTAGACTTGCTATCACTGTGTGTGAATCGTCGTTTGCATTTAAAGAGATAAATGTTTGCCATGACAAACCAAGCAAACAAAGTGCAACACATCCGTGCACGCGCCCTGTCGCCCCTCCATCTCCTCCACTCATCTATCCCTTCGTCCTTCTTTCCCTGCTCACTACTCGAACACAGCGTCGTTCAACTCGCCAGCTGTAATAAAACGCGGCCATGATGATGGCGTTTAGTTGAAGTAGCGCATGATGTGTGCTGATGGTATTTTTTGGCATTCGTTAGATGGGTCAGCTGTGCTTCTGCATTTTTGCGTGTTGTTCAAAAGAATTGACTCCAAAGACCCTGTATAATCTTATCTTTAACTGATTTTTTAATTTTGACTTTGAGTTTTTTTTTGTTTTAAATTTTTTTAGAAGACGAAACAAAAAAGAAATATTTTTTTATTTTTTTTTTAATCTTTTGATTTTCATCCTACTGCAGTGTTCTTTGTGGAGCTCATCTAGTGAGTGAGGACGAACTAAATTAAGGCATATTTTTGACGATGTCCGCATCTGTAACAACAGCATTTGGGAAAAACTTATTAGAATAAGAAATGGTTGTCAAAAAACGGGCGCGTTTGTTACGTGAATGTATGTGCTGTCCAGTATCTTTTGAACTTAGGAAATATGAAGAGTATTTTATAAGTTACAAGCAATCCGTAGCTAAATTAAACCTAGATGTTTAGAGGCCGAATACTTGACGTTGTCAATGTGTTGTGCCGGTTTATGCTCATTAAAGGATGAAGTGATTTGTCACCATCGTGAGCACAATTGATTTCACGGATGAGAGCCGCCGTATCAGCCCCACAAATCTCGTAAGTGATTTGGTAACTGAATTTCCACCAGAATGTGTCCTTAACTACGAAGTATTCTGATGTTAACACCAATACTTCACTAGGATTTCATTTCACACAAATTCTTATGCCATATGCGTTGTTCATTTATCGGGCGGTCGTTTAGTTAAAGATAAGATTACACAACGTCTTTGGAGTCAATTGTTTTGAACAACACGCAAAAATGCAGAAGCACAGCTGACCCATCTAACGAATGCCAAAAAAATACCATCAGCACACATCATGCGCTACTTCAACTAAACGCCATCATCATGGCCGCGTTTTATTACAGCTGGCGAGTTGAACGACGATGTGTTCGAGTAGTGAGCAGGGAAAGAAGGACGAAGGGATAGATGAGTGGAGGAGATGGAGGGGCGACAGGGCGCGTGCACGGATGTGTTGCACTTTGTTTGCTTGGTTTGTCATGGCAAACATTTATCTCTTTAAATGCAAACGACGATTCACACACAGTGATAGCAAGTCTACACACTGCACTCTAGATGTTCTGCTTCAAAAAGAGCCTCAGAGTACAGCAAATACACATTGTCGAGTCGTAATATTTTGATAAAACCTATATAAGTTGTATTGTGCGACAAACGTACTGTATTATACTCCTGCGTTTTCTATTTCTTTGCTACTGTGCGCCTTTGAAATGAAGGAACTAAATACAAGTTCACTCAAAAGGCCAACATTCTATAAACTTAGGCATAAGTAATCGATATATATATCCATTAATTTTATTTACCCAAGCTTGAGGTTTTAACATCTCTCCGAATCAACTAGTAGGTAGACCGAGCGAAGGATTCGTCGCCGAATACACACTTCCCTCTGATCTACATCGTGGTGAAGACCTGGATACGCCATTACAAGGTTACGGCAGGACTCCAGGGAAGACTAAGTTGCACGGCTAGCAATAGTACTCCGCACACTGGATGCTCTCGTCTATGACGTCAGGCGGTGAGAAGACCGGTGAGAGGCCAGAAAATCTGGGGTTACGCAGGACGTTATTGGAACCAGATCTGACGAACACACGTACGACACTCTATGGAAATTGTTTCTTAATATGCACGTATAATGCCAGAACACTCTCCACAGACGCCGATCTTCACGCCCTTCTTGTAGCCGCAGATCGCATTAAATCATGTGATCGCATTAGAAGAAACAAAAGCCAAGAAGACCGACATACGTCAACTAAACAACGGGACCCTTACGATTCATGGAGAAAAGGTCCCGTCACGAAATGTTGGTGGCGTAGGCTTTGTAGTCCAACCGTCCATTGTCCATCTCGTCGACTCATACGTGACCCTTTCCCTCGCATATCCGTCCTTCATCTTCAAGTGATGCGTCATAAGAAGATCACAATCATCAACTGCTACTCATCGACCGACGCAGCTGATGAGTGCGAATTAAATGCGTTCTACCATCGTTTAGAAGAAGTCACCCGCAATGATAAAGCATATCATAAATTTGTTGTTGGAGATTTCAACGCCAGAATAGGAATGGCTAACGAGAGCGAATACAGGATCCGAAATTTTGAATTAGGAGAAAGAAATGAGAATGGGAACCGTTTCGCTGAACTCCTATCAGCAGCACGTCTCTTCCATGGGAACTCGTTCTTCCAGAAGAAAGAAAGCCTCTGCTGGACATGGGAGTCTCCCAACGACATGACTCATGCGGAGATCGACCACACCCTGAGAAATAGAAGATGGCGCCTAGTTGACACATCGGTAGTCCCGTCATTCTGTACTGGTTCCGAACACCGCCTTCGTGTTCGATTCAGCCGTAAGCTGGAGAAAATTCACTTAATCGATTACGAGGAAGAACTCTAGCTTTATACAACGAAAACATTCTGAACAAAGTCCTATCCAAACGTGACTGGCAGAATAAAGAAGACCCGACCGAAGACTACGAGCTGCTTGTCGAAGGACTGAAAAGTTGTGCCCAATTAGCTTTAGTTCCTCAAGCAAGAAGACCGGATCGCATCTCCATCACTACTAAGGAGTTGTTCGAAAAGAGAAAGAAACTGAAGCTTGATCCTACTGCAACACGTTTAGCATGGCTAGTATTAAATGCCAGCTGCAAAAGAGTTTTACAGGAAGATCTACAGCGGTACAAGCAGAAGAAAATACTGGAAGCAGCAGAGAAAAGGAGCAGTCCGAAAAAAAGCCGTCGGGACTTGTGTGGTGATAATGTCCCGCTGTCAGTCCTGAAGAACGAAGATGGGATCTTAACCTTTTAATTTACTGCCTATTCTTTTTATCGGAAGGGCATTTTGCGAGATATAACTACTATAATGCTGATATATTTGCAAAACTCCGGACCACAGGTGTCTGTGGTGGAGAGCGAACGCGCTATTGTCCTTTCCGGTAAGTAACGCGTTCACCAGCACACCATGCTGGTCCTTCGTTGCCGTTAAAAAGAATGGGCAGTAAATGAAAAAGTTAATATTGTGATTATAAGTATAGCCTCAGCTTAACTGGATTCAATGCCGATTTGGGCTCTGCAGATCAATCTCGTTGACGGGTGATTGCTGATGGCAAAAGATCGATAGAACTAGCTGAGATACAGGTGAAACGAAGGACCCGTGTGGTGTGGTGGTGAACGCGTTACTCCCCGGAAAGGACAATAGCGCGTTCGTTCTCCACCTCAGAAACCTGCGGTCCGGAGATTTGCAAACATCTCAGCATTATAGAAGATGGAGTCGTCAAAACATCCCGCCATGATATGGAATTAATAGTGGAAACGTTCTACACCAGCCCTTTCGGTTCCACAATCCCCGTCCCGAGCTCTAATATTCCGCTAGAGAAAAACCACCTGGAATTCTTCCGTCCGATGTTCGAGTTGCGATTGAAAGCATGAAAAGAGGCACAGCTCCAGGACTCGATAATACCATTGCCGATTTCCTTAGAACTGGAGGCCACAATTTACATGTACTTCTCGCAGATCTTTTGACAGGCTATCTTCAAAAGGTAAAAAATCCCACACCAGTGGAAGCCGTGGGGCACAGTCATTCTGTCCAAGAAAGAAAACCGAAGGGGCCTTCGTAACTATCGTCCCATATGCTTGTTAAGTGTACTCTACAAGCTCTTCACGAAGATTATCCTCTCGCGCATATCAAGGACATTGGATGAGGCGCAACCAGTGGAGTAAGCAGGGTTTCGAAAAGGATTTTGCAGCATGGACCACATCCAAACCGTGTCCAGGGTCAACGGAGTTTGTCGATAATACCACTTGCCTCTAGTCCTAACCTTTGTCGATTATGAGAAAGCATTTGTGAGTGTCGAAACGAATGCATTCCTATCAGAGCTCGTCGACCAAGGAGTGGACCCGTCCTACATAAGGACTCTGTCCGATTGTTATCAGAACTGCACTACGAAAATACAGCATTCCATCGATCTCTTACCATACCCATAGAAAAAGGGTCCGACAGGGCGACGCCAAAGCTGTTCAGTGCTGCACTGCAGTGGATAGTGAAGTCACTCGATTGGGAAAAAAAGGCATACGTATTGATGGAAAATACCTATCAAACCTCCGTTTTGCCGACGATATTGTCATCTTCTCAAGAAGTACTAACGAAGCAGAGATGATGATCAACGAGCTCAACGAAGCGAGGAAAAGAATCGGACTTCGTATAAATCGAAAGAAGACCCAGTTCATGAAGAACCTATGGTACAAAGAGGAAAAAATTGATTTGGATGGCTCTCTCATTGCAGACACCACTTTCTACGCATACCTTGGGCGATCAACGAACATGGAAAACAACATGAAAGGGAAACTAGATAGAGGAATGACAGCAGCTTGGGCTGCATTCGGGCCTCTCAAAGAAGCCACCAACCAACTGAAGGACCCGAAAATCGGCGCTCATCTCTTTGATTCCACGCTCTTCCCAACGCTCTGTTATGCTTCAGAGACGTGGGTTGATACTCCAACCACGTCAAGAATGCTTCGAACTACTTACGGAGCGTTTGAGCGATATATTTTGAAATATAACCGGCACTCTCAATATGTAGCCGGAATGCGAAGCTCTGACCTTCGAAATCTGTCACGTCTTCGAGATCGAGGATAATATAAATCGACAGCGAAACATAGATAGACTGGTCACATAATGAGAAGAACAGACGACAGATGGACGAAAAGAACAGTAGAGTGGACTCCAAGAGAATGCAACGTCCCCTTGGACGACCACCTACACGTTGGGCGGACGTATTCGTAAACAAGGTTAATCAGCTGTGCTCGCAGCTGCAGTTGCTTTACAGATCACGGTATGAGACTCTCAAGCGCTACCATGCTCGAACAAGAGCACTACCACGGACTACGGTTGCGAGAGAAAGGAACGAATGGCATATGTGCTCGGGTCCGCACACCTCGTGAAGACGAACCGTCCAAGTGTCCAAATAAGTAAGTAATACAGTCTCGTAATACAGAGTGAGCTACCAATGTGAAAATCTTCGGCTAAATGGCGTGGTTTGCTTTTCCAGTTGTAAACGGCTTTAAAGACAAAGCGATATTCGTCGCCTTACCCAGTTTAACTGTATTGAACGTTTTATGGTAGCAGAGGATGTCTAGCACATTTTCACTATTACGAGTGAAAACATAGCTGAAAAGAGAAAAGACAGGGTGCTCGGTTAATGTGGACGACAGCCTACAAGCAGCTGGCAAAGTTAACGGCTGATTCCATGTCCACTTTCGGCTATGAGTTTTACTCATATCTCGGCGTCCTTGTTGTTCCACTCACCGTTTCGTTTTCATTAACGCTGTCAGTTGCTGTTGGAGGAGCAGCCGCACAGGCCTTTACATTGCTAAGAATTACCACTGGGTCTGGTCAAAAATCACCCTGAAGTATGCTGCGGGGTCACGCCCGACTGAAAATCATTCCCACTGCGGTCCGTTTTTGGATTTTTGGAAGTTATCTGAATTATCTGAATTGCCTCAAAAGTTTTACGGGCAGATGTTTCCGATCGCAGTGGGAATAAAGCGACTTTAACTTCGGAATCTTCTTCGTTATATTTTCGCGCTCTTTGTGTAACTAGTGACGTGTTTTCTTCGTCTTTAAGCTTCTTGCTCGGTGCTCATTTATACGGATGCTGAATGGTTCATGAACTTAATCAGCGATAATCCTACACACTCAAAAAAAACAGGTGCACCTTACCCGAACTCAATAAATAACCGTATCAACAGTAAAGGCAATTTTATGTTCTGCATAGACATACAAGTTGTTGCAAACTAGCTGCCGTTTTAGAGTGTTCAGTGTTACTTCAATCACTGCTACATAATTCTTTAGACCGGCCCTTTCTCGGTATCACTTTATAGCGAATAGACGAATTGCGAGAAGCTACCATTTCGTACCCATTGGAAGCGTCTATTTGCTATGCTAATTTTAAAATTTTTCCTTTCGCTGTTTTTTATACCCACACTGCTGGTATTATAGTTACCTTCCTCACAAGAGCCCACGTTGTGTGTTGTGTGCGACAGGAGAGATAATGGAACAGCAAGTGTTTGTTACTTGGTTTTCGTGACCATAGATCGCAGCATTGGTCGGTTCAGTCTCCTTTCGTTGTCATCGATATAACTTTCACTGTGAGCATGAAAACATTAAGAAGGCTTGTTCCTAGTCGCTATCCCTTCCATTTGCGGTAAATACTTCCTGGATCGTCATAAGATTGAGCACATTAGGCATTACCTAGTGCACTTCGTATGAATCGCGCCCACAGCAAACAATTTTAGAAAAGGATTCGAATTAATTGTGACCTTCGTGGTACATCACACTTGTTAAGAGTATTAAATTCAAGGGTCCAGAATTTTTAATCGGTAAGCACCAAACTCGTCCTGATAATAATCGTTGTTTGAATTTCAATGTTCTCCCTTGGCTGCAAAGTCCTTAAACTTGTCTGTATAAAAACCTATAATGCAAATAGGGATTTATTTTAGGGAAATCTTTTGAATTCACGCCATGCGGACAATATAGTTACAATTTTGATGCTTACCTTTCGTAGCTTCAGCAAACAAGCAAAGGTTATCGTTGACTTTCAACTGTGACAGTCATTCGCAACATTTTTATCTGAGGTCCTTCCAAATATAATTCAACATTTGTGATTTGAGGTACGAAACGCAAATGGTGGCTTAGATATAAACAATAGTTTTTTTTTAAAAAATGCTGCAGGATGCGATAAGAAGACATGTGGAGTTATAAGGATGCTCTTGAGAATGGAAAGGATTCAGGGATTGATGATCACCCGCCTTCTCGGCATAGGAACTCGAAGAGCATTGTATCTTTCCTGTACCATTTTCATGAGGAAATTAGGTAAAGTCGGTGGTGTTCCTGCTGTTCGCTTGACTCTCCGTAAAAACAAGTCCCTACCAACCGCACAGAAATCACATGGAAGCACAATGTGCTATGCATTAATGTATTATGCTTCCATGTGATTACTGTGCGCTTGGTCTCTACGTGACATACTTAGTGGAAACCTCACAGAAAGCGGTTCTGAGGAAGGCGAAATCCGCCGAAACGTCAGCTTATTCGTGAATAAAGAATAATAACACCTCACGTTTGCTCAACAAAAATACGAAGAATTACTTGATCAATGCCGAGGTTAATAGAAAGTCGGTCGTGGGAGTTATTGCTTAAAGCATAGTAGCAGGTGGAGTGGTCCCGTTTTTTTAATCGGTAAGCACCAAACTCGTCCTGATAATAATCGTTGTTTGAATTTCAATGTTCTCCCTTGGCTGCATTTCCGCTTCCCGAAAATTGTGATCGCCTTATCGTCGGTATTTATCAACGCACATGATTTTCTAGAAACTAATACAACTCCGAATGTTGCAAGATGGGATGTTTTCAATAATCCACATATCGCAAGGGACGACTGCTATGGACTATCGACTCCAGCTGCTCTCACGGTTCGATACGATAGTTAAACAGAGTTTCTGTAGAAATCTTAGGCAAGTTTAACAATATATTAAAATATTAATTAAAGGAAGCAGTAACATGTGTTTTGTTTGCAAAATAAATCTTTCCACTTCGTAGTTATCATGGCTGTTTTATTTCAGCCATAACAGCTCAGACAATTCACGTAATCCAGACCATGTAATATGAAGAATTGTGCCGATATTCACACAACTCTCTCTATTATTATGACGATGCCAAGTTCTCGTTTTACACAGAATTTTAAACACCACCACGATCACGATTTTTCTCGAAGACATATCTTGTTTATATTGTGCCAGTTTTACGAAGATTTGGTTGGTTCTGTGGTATTCGGTTCGATCGACAGAATCATTTGCAATTCTAGGCATCGCCGTACCCTTCGAGCGCTTCCCTGTTGCGTAAAAATGTGTCATAAATATAAAAATGCACAGGATTTAATGTTAAGCCAATAGCATAGTAGCATCCAACTATACTAACTGTTTTTAAAACTAATTTACAGTTACTGCTTAATTTTTCAAATAAAAATTGTCAGCTGCAGTTCTGCTTAATATTCGAATGACTCTAGCTGATACCTGCGACAACCCTTCCACTCGTCTGTGTCAAGCATCAAGATGTAGAGGAGATACTGAATTGGCTAAGCTTCCTTTATGAAGACTGTGAATGCCATTACACATTTAACGAAGCTGTCCTTTTCTATTTCGTTTCTGTTAGAAGTGGTACCCATTTGTAACTGATCTACCAGTACCATGAAAGCTGTGGCATTTCTGGTATAGCAAAGGCTTAGGCTTAGGCTTAGGCTTAGAACCGGATACCTCGACCGCGCTACGGTAGCTCGTCTGCGCTACCGTAAATCATCTGCCCCTACGGTAACCCGTCCGCAAATACAGCACGCTTAGGCTTGGGTTTAGGTTGCGTGTTTTTGTGAACTCGGCGACTTCTACAACTTCGGCCAACTTTTCAGGTTTGGGCATAAACTTAGACTTAGGGTTTCGGATAACTCATTGACGTCTATCGTTACTCGTTCGTGACTGCTGTAGTCTTAGGGTTAGGCTTAGGCTTAGTCTTAAGCTTAGGCTTACGCCTAGGCTTAAGCTTAGGCCCCGTATTTTTGCAATTCGGCGAATTTTTGGTGGTATCGAGTACTTCAGGTTTTCGGTGAGCAGATCAAATTGCTCGAATTTGTCACCACGTGCAGCCTTCCCTTCTCCATTAAGGCTCAGACCAAAGTTTCATTCGACTTTCCTTGTTTTCGCACTGTTTCGTTGTATCGGCAATTTTCCGACTTTTCCTTTAAAAACTCGTACACGGTAATGTAACTCGCTCGCGTCACCTTAAACCGTCCACTAGTACTGTCGCCGGCTAAAATGACGTCATCGCGACGAAAATTGCGCATTCCTCGTTTATCGCGGTACACTCGTATTTAAATATTTAATAATGCGTCTGCGCGATGAATTTCGCTCTCTGCGGCGAGTCACGGAGCTGTGAACGTAGTTCGCTCCTCCTGGTCGTATCCTCGTTTGCCGCGATGCGTCCGCTCCCGTCACCTCCAAATTCTGAGTCTTTTTGTCACTTTTCCGGCTTAAAACTCGTTTTTGAGCGATTTCCTTGCACCGAGCCTCCCTTCAATTTTCTCAGAGGCAAAAAACCAAGCCACCAGGGCAGATACAAGGTAAAGCTCTCGGCATCGATCAATGCCTGTGGGATGCACCATGCATTCGACTTTAATAAGCATCGTTGGAGGTGAGTGAATGCATATCTGGCCTTTACAATGACTCGAAGCGCCTTGTTGAGGTATCGATATCGGTATAGGTATAGGTATCGAGGTATAGGTTCTAAGCCTAAGCCTAAGCCTAAGCCTTTGCTATACCAGAAATGCCACAGCTTTCATGGTACTGGTAGATCAGTTAC
>UYYA01001395.1:0-14647 GCA_900624975.1 Angiostrongylus costaricensis
TTTAAAAACCTCGCGACTGCTGAACAAGAAAACGACACATTCATATTCCAATGCCGAGGTTAAGAGAAAGTCGATCCTGGCAACTATAGTGAATTCTATTTATAATGAGGTTTCTTTAAAACAAACATCATCCAGCGTAATATTATTGCATCGCTTCGGGAGGTATTTTTTTCGAGAGTTTTTCTTAGTACCTGAGCCTAGATCTTGTAATTTCTTAGATAATTTTACTTCCATTCTCTCATAGTTATCAGGTCCAAGTCTGTTTTTTTTCGAGAGATTTTCTTAGTACCTGAGCCTAGATCTTGTAATTTCTTAGATAATTTTACTTCCATTCTCTCATAGTTATCAGGTCCAAGTCTGTTTTTTTTCGAGAGATTTTCTTAGTACCTGAGCCTAGATCTTGTAATTTCTTAGATAATTTTACTTCCATTCTCTCATAGTTATCAGGTCTAAGTCTGTTTTTTTTCGAGAGATTTTCTTAGTACCTGAGCCTAGATCTTGTAATTTCTTAGATAATTTTACTTCCATTCTCTCATAGTTATCAGGTCTAAGTCTTTTGGATTCCACTTAATCTGATTCGACCTGTTTTTTAAAGTTTCCGTTTGGTCCGATTTCATCCTTTTCGCCAACTAGAGTTTATTCTTGTCGAGACGGCGTGAACGGATAACATGTTGGTTGGTGTTCCCAGGAATAGAATGAGGCCTGCTTTTTGGGAGCACTACAATTTCGTAACTCTTAATATGTTTTAGTTGAGTGCAAGGGATGAGCAAAATGGGTGACATAATCAACTATCTAGTCTTTACAATAGGGTTACGGATTTACAAAAAACCCGACGTAATAGAAGGGAGCCCATCGCCTGAGTCTGAGCTTCACAAGACTAAGTACAAAGTTGCTTGTGATCAGCGCATAACTCCCGGCAACTGTTGGTGAATCATGTATCCTCGTCACTGGCTTAGTAGAATCCACGTTGTGATCGATCTCCTCTGCCACAGTGGTAGTGACTTTTTACGAATAGTATATGCATATACATGCATGTCTTTGTTTTTTAGAAAATGGACGCCTTTATAACAACAACGTTGCCAATATCTGGAATGTTGCTTGAGGTAAGCGGTATGATGGGATCTATGAAATAAGATCTTTGTATGTCAAGTCGCTCAATAAAAATCTTATTGCTTTGTTGTTTGCCGAACAGCTGTTTTTTTACCGGAAACTTTTATAATGTTGATAGATTAAAAGCACATATATGTATATTTCAAGTCATAGCCGTATCTCTTCTTATCTCCTAGAAATCGAGTACGGTGTGTGTTCGACAGTACTTGGGCCATGTGGACTACTATGTTGACATTATGGCACTTTCCTTCATATCAGTGTCTTTATTTACTTTAGACGTTTAGTAGCAGTTTTTTACCATTGTGATTTGGAATGCATGCTATTGCTAATAGAATATGGTAAGCATGTTTCACAATTACTTGAATACTTGTACGGCTCGTCCTCATCGGTTGTGCGGGCCCCAGCGCCCTCTCCATTATTCGGAGTTTTGCTGGTTTAGCCGTTGTGGTTCCCTGGAGTCCCGAGGTCAGCCTGACCAAAGTCTGCCTCAGGTAGCGGCCTTTATAGATCACAGAGAGATTTACCACCATACGAATAGTTTGATACGTAGACGGTGGTGGATCCTGGTATTAGTTTATTCATAGCAGAGCTTCCTGATGGGAACGCCGGATTCCTTCTTCAGCTTGGGAAAGCCTACCCGTATGATGAATCGGCCCGCTGTACATCGCAGCCCTACAACCAAGAACACCTCCCAGCTACGATGAGGCAGTGAACCGTCGGGAGGTTTCACAATTAAGCCGCGCTAAATATTTTCACTACTTTGCTTTCAACTCTAACAATGACTTCTTAATTGGAAAGGAAAGGTTGTCTGCGATTTAAAACAAATTGAAGACAAAATTTCTTGGCCGCTCTTGATTTCTACCCACTCGGAAGGGAAACTAAATTGTGGCGAAAATTTTTTTGACAAAAAAGTTGGCAGAGCATGAAGTCTTGAAAGACGTTTATTGATTAATCTTCAAGGGCTTTTCTTACCTCGACAAAAGATGCAACAAACGTTTCGCAAGTAAAAAAATGCTGAAGCACGGTAAACACCGAAGCAAGTAGCAAATCCACCAATGTGGTGCTATTTTAGAGAAAACTTCATGAAGATGTTCAGTACGTCTAAAAAACCAAAAAAAAATGTTCCAATCAATTCCTACACCCTCGACGGAAATCATCCCGAATTTTCTTTGCAGAATTTCCGACACTCGATGCTATGGGCGCTGATAGTGGGAGTTATCCTGGCGTTCCTACTCGGTGCTGGCATGGGCGGCAACGACGTCGCCAACGCCTTCGGCACTTCGGTTGGCAGCGGAGTGCTCACCGTCGTCAAAGCCTACATTCTGGCCAGCATTTTTGAAACGCTCGGTGCTGTTCTAGTAGGTGAGAATCAAAGAGATTTTGTGGCAAAAAAGGATAAAGGATAAAGCTGTCGGCGTTGATGCATCGCTGAGGAATGCGCCATGCATTCGACTTCATTAAGTATCGTTGGAGGCGATTGAATGCATATCTGGCCTTCACAATGACTCGCGGTGGTCTACTGATGTATCGAGTCAGTGCTGCTATCCTGTCAGACAAGTCTGTTACCAAGTCTATGTTGTGGTACCAACGGGAAATGCGCTTACGAACGCAAGTGCCAATCACAAATCTGCATTAGTAACAACTGTCTGGCCTGGTGCAGTTTTTTTTGGTGCGAACACTTTCGAGACTCCGAAAAATGACATCGATTGTTTTCTACACTGAGTCTGTCGTCGAGGATACATAATATATTGACTAAACTAGGGTCTATGATTAATCAAAATCCTTCTCCTAAAATTCCAATTCTTAGAAATATTTTCTAGAAAAGAAGTCGCAACTGAATTATAGTCATGATCGGAAACGCAGTGGTGGTTAGAGGTACTATGATACATACGCTATACCTAGTATAGCATAATATAGTTTAACCTCTCCCGTGCCAAGCGTTTTTTCCATCCCACTGGTGTGAACAGATTGGCTCAAGAACTATCTCGTTAAAACTTTCTACAATGCAAGAAGACCAGTGATCACCTGCAGTAGAAAGCTGGGGTAGTTCTAGAAGAAATATCCCTAGAGTGAATCGACGCACTATTATTCAGCAACATTTATAAAGAAAACCAAGATTTCTCAACCTCTAGCTAGTTCCGCGCTTAAAATCGGAAGATGTTCCTAGATAAATGCAGCGATGTAGTGCAGGGTACTAAATGCATGAAGCGCTGGGATTCAGGCAATATGCGGTTACATAAATAATAATAATAGTAGTTGTAGTAATAATAAAAACAAAATTTGTAAGGGGTACGACGATTTTGTACAAGCTTAGTTAGCGATAAAATCTTAATTCCTACCAATTGCACGTCACAGTTTCATAGATAGTTTCATAGTGAGTTGTCTTTGTCACTCTCCGCAGGAAACCATCCAAAAAGAATTTACTTTTCACCGTTTTGGCGATATGTTATGAAGTGGCTTGCTTTGCTCCGCTACATTGGTTGGTTGTACTTGCGAAAAACTAGTTCATCGAGTTCTTGCCGAGGAAGTAGGCGCCTTTTGGAAATCTCCCGAATGTTCCTCATATAGCACGCAAGTACCAGCCTATAGGCATTCTATAAGTTCAACAAATACAATCGGCATAGGTAGAGAGGTAGCCAAGCAAAAAAGTAATTATGATTCGTGCATGCGAAAGTGCGAGTCCATTTAGAATGTGGGAGACGGAACTAACGGCAGGAATCCATTAGCACTACAATTAGCACCACAGGAAATGCTCATAGTTGCTTTGTTTATCCACGTTTAATTCCCTGTCTCTCACCTAGAGGGAACCTACACCGCCTTGGAGCTGTTGGACCAGGAACTCAAGATGTATAGCTGTTGATATATATTACATAAATATTATGTTCCATTCCACACACTCATATTTCTGAGATTTTTCAAGTCCTTATTACAATTGCTTTTAGGCCTGCATTATTACAAGAGCTGTTTCTCACACTCTGGTTACCGCCTCTTGTCGTTTTCGGCATACCAATAGTAATTTTTTGTATCAAACTTACTAATTGGATAACCAAACCTGCTGAAGTAACAAGTTATTAAGGGAAAAGTTAGTTACTTAGAAGTTAAATAAAAGGTTAGTAAAAACATGGTTGAGAAAAAGTCAAGGCAAGGGTCTCGTGGTACGGTGGATAGCATGTGGGTATCCGGTAAGGGTAATTGCGGCTTTGGAGTTCAAATGGGGTCCAGAGTTTTCCTCATATTTCAGCATCCCTAGAGCTTCATTCCACATTGCACACTGCAGTGAAAATAAACAGGCAGTTAACATATTATCAAGTACTTATCCTTCCAGACAAGTCCGATGCCAATCCTAGAAAGATGGTAGATCTGCCACCTCAATAGGAAAGATCGAAACAAAGATTTCGCGTATATCGCATGGTACCTCTAACCACTGCGCTACACGCGTCACACATCAACCATAATTTTAATTACATATATATATATATATGCATATATGTACAAGTACCATTTGCGTAAAAACGAAAGCAAACGTGGATGAAGATGTGAAAAAGGCAATGCTTTTCGATTCAACACTTAAAGACGATTTTTAGGCTGGTCAGTGACGGACACAATGAGAAAGGGCGTGGTCAACACAGAACAGTACATGGATAATCCGAAAGAGTTGATGCTCGGCCAGATTGCAATTCTCGGAGGTTGGTGAGAACTACGATCGTCAAAAGCAATGTTAACTAATTTATAATCTGTTAACTAAACTGTTCACCCGTTACAACTTTAAAAACGGAAATCAGTCCGAAAAATAGTGAAAATTAGTAAAAGAAATACTGTTGGGACAGCTCGTTGATATAGAAATACCGATTAGTTAGGACAATTCGGTCGGAATTAGCTGCTCGCCTTTGTGTACGCCACGCGGGAATTCTGATTAGCAGTCACAATGATGGACACCTCAAACTTGGGTAATTAAACCGTTTATTATAATTATACAACAATTATAACAATACAAATTTACATATAATGCAACAATGATACGGGTAATGAATAGGCGCAACGTGATCACTGGTGTTCAGGTTGCTAATGAGTAAAGAGATTGGCATAACGGTACAACTGTCTAATTAATGCAACAGTGATACGATAATGTGTGATATTTAGCGATATGTAAGCTGGGTGGACAAGAGCAGGATTGAAAAGGTAGCAAGTGATACGCTTGAAGGAATTGACGCGGGCACTGGTGTTGGAGCACTGAGGTATTGAGGGACCAGAAGCAGACCGGTCGAACGCGGTTAACACTTCAGGACAGTCCTATGGGCTGCCTGTATTACATTTGTAGTCGGTGCAGCTTTGCCAGAAAAAACTAAAGACGGCGTCCAGAGAGGGGTTCTAAAGGTTTTTCTACTAGCACAATTTGATAGGGCTGCATGTGGAAGTGTGCAGGTGTCTGTTCGGAGACTTTTTTGGAACGACAGGTGCTGAAAAGTACATTCAGCTGACTGCTGCTGATTCCCTTTCCAGCCACCTGCGAGGCAATTGCATGAAATGGTTGCTAAGAGACGATTTACCGAATGTGCAAGAATAGATGTATGACGATTACAAGTAGACAGCTATTGTAGAAGACATAAGGTTATAATTGTTTTGCATAGAGAACATTCCAATATTCGTGAAGAATGTTCTCTATAAATACTATGGAAGGACGTTTTTTTCGGAAAATGCTCTCTTGAAGAAAATATTTTAAGCAATCCCGTGAAAACTACTCTTTTCCAAAAAGTGGACATAGTAACCTTGATCCTTATTTCCCTTTGATGTACAATTCAAACCTAAAATAACAATGATTTGGACCATTACAAATATTATTAATATTAATAATATAACTATAATATACTTAACATATTATTAATAATATAACTGGTTTGACTGTAATCATCCTCCCAACGGTCTACCGCCTCATCGCAGGTTGGAGGTGTTCCTGAGCGTCCGGCTGCGATGTACAACGGGGTTATTCATCTCTCCGGCAGGGTCTCCCATCCTAGAAAGGAATCCGGCCTTTCCATTAAGAAGCCCAGCTAAGAGTAAAGCAATACCAGGCTCCACCACCGTTCTGGTATCAAACTAGTTGCATGGTGACAAATCTCCCTCTGATCCACAAGAGCAGCGACTTTCTGTGCTGGTTACGACCTAGGCTAGACTTTGGCCATGCTAACCTCGGAACTCTAGGAAAGCACAATGGCTAAACCAGATAAACTGCGAAAAATGGAGAACAGGCTGGACCCTACACAAGCAGTGAGGAAAGGCTGTCCAAGTAAGTAAGATTATAATCATCATGTGAACAAAAAACAATCTTATGTGTATAGGCGTATTGTGAAATTTCACAAATGGTGGCCATTAAATAAAAATTGCTAGTGCAAAAAAGCCTCTTTTAGCTTTTATTTTCTGCCTACAATTGTTGTAGGCAGGAAATAAAAGCTAAAAACATTGTGATTTCAACTACAGCCTCAGCTTAACTGGGTTCAATGCCGATGCGGGCTACCAGGATCAATCCCGTTGACGGGTGATTGCTGATGGCACCGAACGATAGAACTAGCTGAGAGACGGGCGAAACGAAGGACCCACATGGTGTGGTGGTGAACGCGTTACTCCCCGAAAAGGGTAATATTGCGTTCGTTCCTCACCATAGACACCTGCGGTCCAGAGTTTTGAAAAAATATCTCAGCAACGTTGTGGTTGTATTTCGCTTAAAATCTCTTTTGTTTGCTTTTTCCTATATTTTTTAGTTTTTCTAGAAAAAGAAGGGCACGGAAGTGTAAAAAGTGAATAGTGTAAGAGCTCGTGGTACACAGGTACTCACTGATTGCCCTGCTATTGTCGTTGTTCGTTCAACGCGCTCTGGCTCACCAACTCTGTCCATCTGGGGGTGAGAAATCTGTGTCATACTTGTCTGGTAGAGATAGAACATGGTTTAATGGATCGATAAACCAATAGAAGTTATTGTACTGACAAAATATGTATTAGTTCACAGCACTATGATGCCCATTTTAGTTGAAAATCTGGTGCAGTCCTAAGCGATTGGTTAACGACGAACGCTTAACATCCGTACCCTTGTTCCTGAAAAGCCGTAACTTTTTCTGTGCACAAATTTATACCTTGTGATACACAGACCATCTTCTATGCCCTCGCATATCGGTTAGGATGATTTACGTCGGAACCTTCGCCATCTGTTCTTTTACTTCTATTTGAAAAGTTTTCTTGATTCCATGTGAAAATACTGTAGGTTGCGCATCGTGGCTTCTGATGGCGACGTTATTCCGCATGCCAGTATCGACAACTCATTCGCTCGTTGGTGCTACTATCGGCTTTTCCGTTGTTCTACGAGGGTTCCAAGGAATTCGATGGATGAAAATCGTTAACATAGGTTGGTAGATTTGGGTGACCACATAGTGGCATTGGTAATTTCTCTACTGTGCTTTATTGCGATGAACTTCGCAGAAATGCTAAAGAGTGTTCCCCTTATAAAGTAGGGTCCCAGCAATTACAGTTTCGAAAAACAACTGTAATTTGCGAAAGTTTCCTTGATTTTAGACTATTTTCAGCAATTTCTTGGGTTCTATCGCCTGTTCTATCTGGAACAGTTTCTGTGATTCTCTACATTATTGTTGATGTTTCAGTACTCAGAAGGGTAAGAATCAATCTCTAAAAACGATGTCAATTTAATAAAGAAACGTTTGAAACAGTTTTGGATCTTTCTAGAAGCAACCGTTAGAATGTGGAATGTTAGCATTACCTATTTTCTATTTCGTCTGCATCGCATTCAATACGTTTATGGTGACATGGGACGGTTCAAAACGTTTGTGTTTGAAACCATTTCTCAACCGCTTTTGCTCGAACAAGTTTATCTTTTACAGTGCTCCATTTTGACAAGATTCCTACCTGGGGAGCAATTCTCATTTCTATTGGTTGCGGCCTGGCTGCTGCCCTATATGTTCAGCTCATCATAAAACCAAGAATCCGAAGAAGAATTCAGGGTTTGTTTCATTATAGAATACTTTTTCGTGGGTTGTCTACGTGATAATCGAGATTTTGTAACAAAAACTAGGGAATGCCTGAGAATAAAGGATCTGTGTAAAATATATGGCTTGGTATTTTTTAGCGTTATTTTAATAAGTTAACCAATAACTAACTATGTAGCTAACCGCTAATCCTATCGGAGTGGAACTTCCAGAAACACCTACAACGCGTAATGTCGCCTTTGGGCCAGAACTAGAAATGGGTCAAGCCGCTAATGCTAAAAAAGATGTCGGAGATGAGGATAGCTACTCAGGTTAGTGAATTGTTTAGCCACATGGTGGTTCGTGGTCCAATTTTTGAAACGAACAAATACGTCTCCCTTTTGCTATTTTGTGTTTCATTCAGTCGACATTAAGCTACGTATTACCTATTTTACGTTAGATGCCATTGCAACGCATTTATCTTTCTCAAATCTTGAAGAGCGTACACACTACGACTGATCTTCAATCACTAGAAAGTTAAATTCTTGATATCTGGACTCTGGATTCTCTATCGTCGGCATTACGAGATTTAATGACAAAGGTAGTGTTCACTAAAAAGATTTGGTAAAAATTTCCATTTCCTCCAGTGTGGAGCAGATGGTCACTGATGTGTGGCAAGGAGACCTGACCTCAAAAATTCTATTAGAGAAACAAGGTCGATGGTTGCTTGTGAACAGCATTTCTGAGACACTCATTCTTTTATTTCTGCATGACCTACCACAACATCTACTGTACTGGTCCCAGCACATCTTACATTCGATTCGTTTGCGCCGCACTCATTCATCGTCCACAGCGGTCTTCGTACATTTAGCGCGTTGGTTCGGCTGTTGCTTGAGGATTTCGTTTCCTTTATGAATGTCGTAGAATGCTGTTCGAGTAGATTCTGCGAGCAATCTTGGAGGTAGCTGAGCTGGGACGTTCCCACGTGGACTGGAGGGCAGCGTTTAGATCGTGGGAAACTCTTGTATAGAGTGACTAGCCGAGGAAGAAATTCACTTTATTACGCACGTGAACTTTACCCTTTTTACGCGCTTGAAAACAGCTGCATAGGATGTTTTCACGTTGAAGGGATTCAATTCATTACATGCACGTTGCTTGAATCCACTTGATAAGAGGTGTATTGAAAATATTGCTCTGCCACAGCTCATTTGATAAGAATTTAGCAACTTCGCAAGTACTAGGCGAGTGTGAGACTCAAAAACTGCACCTCTATAATGCTAGGGTTGTCTGCAAGGAATAACGAGTTAACCTTGAATCATGATGAATTAGATGAAAGTAAATAGACGATTAACACTACAGAGTATTTTACACTTTTCGGCAAAGTCTATTTATATCTAAATGTTTATAACTGCTTTTTTTTTTGATAATTTTCCGACTTTCTGTTACACTTATTTTCGGCGTTAACTTAAATTTTTCCTTTGCCGGCAAAGATTGCTACAAATCTCCCACATTTATTGGCGATGATACGTGGCGCTTCTTCAGAGGCGGATAATGACAAAAGGGATCCTGTGCTTTCCTGAGACGTAGGTTGATCCAGCAGGACGGAATCCTTGTTTCCGGCGTTCAGCCTTGATGCATCACCTTCTGGACCTTCTGTTTGTTCACACATGAATGGTTCACTGTGCTTGCATCTATATCTTACTTGGATAGTTGGATATCCCGTCGTAACTGGTTGTGTGGGCCCGGCATAATTTCATCTTTTCGGAGTTTTGCTGGTTTAGCCACTGTAGTTAGTTCCCTGGAGTCCCGAGCTCAGCATAGCCAAAGTCTGCCCCAGATTCTCACTACCACAGGCAGTCGCCGTTCCCGTGGATCGGAAAGAAATTTGTCACCGTACATACTAGGACGGTGGTGGCTACGGGTATTGTTGTCTTTCGACAGCGCGATTCTTCCCAGCTTAACGTAAGCGTTGGAAAACTAGTTGCTGCGTAAATAAGATGAAAGATCAGTTAGCGTTATTGAACGTGGAATCGATAGGGAGACAATGAGAGTACCCTTATGACGCAAGTGAGAGAGGGAATCCGAAGTTCGGAACTACGCCAGCGATCAAAAATCAGAAACTCCGTTTCGCATGCCAAAATGTCGAAAGTCAGAGGTCGTGTAGCGATGTGTCTAAACGACGACCGGTGCGCAAGAACTGTGTGCATTTGAATTCCAATCACGTCAAAGCCATACCAAAAAGATCTAACCGGATGGCAAAGTTCTTCATATAGTAATGAAAGAAGGTGTGAGATATAGGTGAAGTAATATTTAAAAGCAAACGATGGTCAAATGAGAGTAATCCAAAGAGCTTGTGTCGACTCATCGAGAATAAAACGGCCAATGGCGAAATTCACGTGAACGCCGAGTTTTTTCACTCCCTCCCTCCACCACATCCTTTCATTTGCTGCTTGTAATTGATGAATAGGTAGAAACTCGCTAAAATCATTTTTGGTTTAAAAGGAATGCGATTTGAAAGTGTGTCATTAGTCATCTAGGAGCGAAGTCATTCTTGATGTGGATTCTACCGAAATCAAATCGAAAGGATGACGAACAAACAATCAAGCTGTTTTCAACGATTCAGGTAAACTCCCTATTAAATCTCTTCAGTTTTCATGAAATGCATGCATGTAAAGGTAAAGCCATCGATGATGAGTTTTTTCGACTTTCCGGAATCCCTTCGACTTACTTCGATGACGATCCACTGCGACAAACCTCATCATCCTTAAAACGCTCTAGTTGCTATTGACAATCTTGTGCTGTTGATCAGACACTGAGGGAAACGTCATGTGTTTGACTTTATCAAGTATCGTAGATGTGGTCGAATATGTATTCAACCTGTGTAGTGAGTTCCCAAAGTCTATCGGCATAACATTTCTGTTCATTTATCCACTCATGCAAGTCTGGTAGCCATATTTCGAACCCGCGCAATAGAAGGCTTGGTGAGCACAAGGCCCATGATCGAACTAAACAACACGCGTTTATTTATTATAGGGCACCTTTAACTACTGCGCTACATGCGCTTCCGTTTCAGCTGTTGCTACAGTCAGTACGGTCACTTATAATTGTGATAACATATCAATAATGCGTAGTAATAATGACAATGATGAAATTATAATAAAGCATTGAAGACTTAGAGCTGGTAGGAGCTTTCGGGAATCGCTTTGTTTCGTATTTATAGAAGAGTATCCGGTCTTTTTTAACAACGATTTACCCAGGATACATCATCAACCGAATTAAACACTGTGCAGTTATTGTCTACGCGGACCCCACTTTTCGACATTGTTTAGCACCAATAATCAGGATTTGTGCAACGCTATCGGCTTATGGGAAATAAGCACTATGATGAAAACTGAACCAGTCACTAAGGACTGACCACCTGTAAAATGCATACAATGTGCGGGAGGTGCTAGGTGTGTTGATTCCGTCGCAAGTCTTTCCTTCCACCTGGTTGCCTCCTATAATATTTCATCAGAACACCTATTTCTCTATTTTTAAAACACCACTGAACACCCTGACCACTCGACATTAAACAAAAGCAATGACAAAATTGTACTATTCCTATATCACCTGTACTCCCACTGATCGTCGAGTGACTTGAGCGGGTACCAGTAAATCTTCCATTTTTCCCTGTCGCGTGCAAGAGGACCTCAGTGGGTTCTGCTCGCTCTAGGGACTCGTCGAGCATCATATCTTTCTTCAAGGCTCTTTGTGAAGAACTCTGACCATCGGGACGGTGGCCTTCCTGCAGTACGTTTGACATTCCGAGGAATCCAGTCACCAACGGCTCTTGTCCATCGGTTGTCATTCATACGCATTACGTTATTATTATTACAATTATTATTATATTATTACACGTATTATTAGTACTGAAATTATATGACAGACTACAGCAATTAGAATTTCAAAGAATTATAATAAATGTGACAAAAGAGGAATGTTACCAAATTATTAAAATAATACCTTCTTGGATTGCTAAGGTAACGCATGGTTAATAAAAAGGTTTATTCAGCTAGCGTTTCGACGTATTCGTCTTCATCAGAGATAACGATCCAAGTCGGTGGTTCCACAGTCGTTTTCGTCCTCTCCCTATATATCGATAATCGATATGGGAGCTCGCGTCTTCGTATTGAGTCGAATCTTCTTAATCTTCGGATCATCGGTTCTGAAGAAGATGAAGGAGCAGAAATATTAGCCGAATAGACGTTTTTATCAACCTCATGTTCGCTTAATAGTTCAACAAGGTACTGACTACTAATAACGAGGTTGAGTGATGGTCGCTTTAAAAAGCATCAAAATAATTATAATACATTATATGCTATAATAGACACGAAAAATGAATCTGAAAATTACATGAGCTATAAAGGTTGTCCCATCGTTTCTATTCAGACGTTCACATGGAACAGGCAGCAGGCGCGAAACTTAACCAATCTTGAATACATGGAACATTTTACTTTGAAAAGGAGAAATCAGTCGGCTAGACACAAGATATTATTTGTCGAGCTAGATCTTCAATGATATAGTAGGGAATGAATGTTATGTGCGTGAAGAAGAGTGAAAATTCCGGCAATAGTTCCCAGGATCGACTTTCTACTAACCTCGGAATTGGCATATGAATGCGTCGTTTTCTCGTTCAGCAATCGCGAGTTTATTAAACAGCATACATTCACCTCCATAGAAAAAGACAATACAATACAACAGTAGTTGACGTTTCGGCAGTATCGCCTTCTTCAGAGCCTGCAAGGGTATACTGATGTGCAATCTACTAGGCCAAACGATTCATTACCACTTAAAAAAAGACGAGAAACTCTATGGTAATCACATGATCAACAGTTTCTCGAAAAACCCACCGCTTTTTCGTGACTTCCAATGAGGAAGATTAGAACAGCTGATTATAGTCGCATATGGTTGATGACTGCACCATCCCACAACAGAAATTGATGCGAACATACGGGGTCAGGTCGCGTATGACCTCTGGCCATTCCTCCCTGCTATTCATTGTAGGGTTTTGGCATTTATCCAAAAACCTGAGGAAATTTTCGCGCTGGTGTTTTAGTCTCCTGTGCAAGGATATTGACTTCTACTTCAAAATCGTCTTCGCTATGCTTTTGTATCCTATGCGTGCCTAGTGGGATACTTTGTCTTAGTTTTCGTTTGCCATCTAGGTGTTCTTTTATACGGATGCACACAAACCCTACAATTAATAGCAGGGGTGAATGCCCAGAGGTCATACGCGACCTAACCCCGTATGTTCGCATCAATTGCTGATGTGGCATGGTGCAGTCACCAATCACATGCGACTATAATCAGCTGTTCTAATCTTCCTCATTGGAAGTCACGAAAAGCGGTGAGTTTTTCGAGAAGCTGTTGATCGTGTAATTACCAAAAAGTTTTTCGTCTTTTTGTAAGTGTTATTGAAGCGTTTGGCCTAGTAGATTGTATATCAGTATACCCTTCCAGGCTCTGAAGAAGGCGATACTGCCGAAACGTCAGCTACTGTTGTATTGTATTGTTTTTCTATCGAAGTAAATATATGCTGTTTAAAAACCTTGCGACTGCTGAACAAGAAAACGACGCATTCCGGCGATACTTAGTGATCATCAAAGATATCGTGATTTCCGAGCAATTTTATTGAAAGAAAACTGTATGTAACGGCCGGCACTATGACAAAGCGATGGAGTTGATGGAGAAACAAAATATTCTGTGAGAAGCAACATCCTCCAAAACGGCTGTAGCGAATTACGGAATTTAAATTGTTAAACTTTCATCTTTACAAGATGGAGAAGGTGTAGCGAGTGTTCCGAAGAATGGGGACCATTCGTCGCAACGGTTTACCGCCTCATCGTGACTGGGAGGTGTTCCTGGGTGACAGACTGCGATGCAGAGTGGCGGAGGATCATTCCCCAGCAGGGTATCCTAAGCTGAGAAGGAGTCCGACGTTTTTATCAAGAAGCCTAGCTAAGAGTACCAGGATCCACCACCGTCCTGGCATTAAACTCGCATGGTGGCAAGTCTCCCACTAATCCGAAAGGGAGGCGACTGCCTATGGTGGTGGCGACCTAAGGTAGACTTTGGGCAGGCTGTCCTCGGGACTCCAGGGGACGACAGTGGCTAAACCAACAAATTTCCGGAAAGTGGAAATTACGCTGGAGTCAGCACACCCGCGAAGACGGGCCATCCGAGTATCCAACTGAGTAAACCTTCATCAAAAGGTTTTAAGTGCTTCACAGAGATGAACGTCTCCAAACGTTCTAAACACTTCTTGAGAGGACCCCAGGTAGCAGCTACACGTTTAGAAGATCTCTTTGTCACTGAACGAAATTATGCCCTGTTCTCATCATCTAAAAACACAAACGAAGTAACTGCCACGACCGACTTTCTATTAACCTCGGCATTGATCAAGTGATTTTCTTCGTATTTTTGTTGAGCAAACGCGATGTGTTACTATTATTTGTTCACGATTAAGCTGACGTTTCGGCGGATTTCGCCTTCTTCAGAGCCTGGAAAGGTCAAGTTGATAGCAACTCACT
>UYYA01001396.1:0-14647 GCA_900624975.1 Angiostrongylus costaricensis
GCACTGGCCCACACGTAGTTCACGTGGGGTTGCGAGCAGGATACACCCCGGGGTCAAAATATCATTTTGAAATAGGGCGCCAGGCCACGCGTGATAGTGAGGCATTCGTCTTTCCGGTTCATCTTTGGATTTTTGAAATTTATCCAAAACGCCTCAAGAGTTTAGCGCGCTGATGTTTTTGATTCCTGCGCTAGGATCCGCACATTCACTTGAAAATCATCGCCGTTGTGCTTTTGTGCCCTATGCGTACCTAGAGGAGTGTTTAGACGGGTTTTAACTTTCCCATCTACATGTTCTTTTATTCGGACACAAAGTGGTCTACCCGTTTCCCCGATATATTCCTCGCCGCATGCATTACATGAGATCAAGTATATTATACCTAAACTCATGCAATCCCCGTCTCTCCCGTTAGGACAGATCATACAGTTTTTGGAGCTGCACAAACGATCATAGAGACGGTTGCGAACTAATTGATGGCGTAGGGCATTGGGTGGGATGTCAATAATCGTTACATAATTTTCAAGACCACTTTTTCTTAAGCATCTTTTAATGGCGCAACTTACTTCATTCAATATGAAGAGCAACTTAAAAGGAATCTTACTTAGGTCCGAAACATTATTTTGGGAAACTACCCTAAGTTTTTGTCTAACCCGAGTGGCTTCTACTTCGTAGCCATTGGAAATGGTAATTTTTCGTGCGAGGTTTCGCGATTCCTTCCTTTCCTCTTCTCCTGTACACACATTTTTAGCCGTACGGTACATGTTCTTGATAAGTGCTTTTTTTCACGTGTGAAAGATGAGAGGAGTGGTAGTGAACTAGAATGTTTTTACTACTTGGCTTGCGATGCCATTTTGTTACATAGCCACTTACTGAGAGCTTTATTTGGATGTTTAAGAATGAAAGCCAGTTCTCGGTAGGTTTTCTCGTGTAAATTTTATATACTCTGACTGTCGGTTTAATAATTCAAAGCACTCATCCATCTGTTCTTGTGTGGAACAGACGATGAAGCAGTCGTCTATATATCGACAGTGGAGTAAGGGTCAGTGGTCGAAAACTGGAGTTCCACCTTAGACATGAAAGCGATGGCAAAGCTTGGTGCTAAACGCTGCCCCATGGCAAACCCTCTAATTTGTGCAAAATATTTTCCAGGCCACCTAAAAAATGAACAACTAAGACACTGTTTTAATAGAGTCATTAGTTGCTTAATCGTCAAGCCGTGCCTTTTTATTTTCTTTTCATGCTCTACGAGCACCTCGAGAATGGCTTGCATTGCGGAGTCATTGGACACGTTGGTATAAAGTGACGTAACATGAATGACTCCATTACATGCGTGCTGGTTGGTTTCGCGCGCCGTAGGTGGTCTAGAAATATTTTGGTGTTAGGTAGATGGGTTGGAATGAATTTTAGCAGCTGGGTTAGGATAAGGTTTAGAAACCACGTTATTCTATCCGTTGGCCCGCCTACGCAACTGATCATAGGTCTAACTTTATATGATGATGGGTTCGTTGATGTAATATCATCAGTTGAAGTATGCTTATGTGCTTTAATAAGCAAGTAAAGGACAGGGCAAATCGGACGTTCGTTTTTCAGTCGAGAAATGAAGTAAGTCAAGTCATTAAAAAGTGCTTAAGAAAAAGTGGTCTTGAAAATTTTGTACCGATTATTGACCTCCCACCCAATACCCTACGCCGTCAGTTAGTCCGAAACTGTCTCTATGATCGTAAGTGCAGCTCAGAAAACTGTATGGTCTGTCCTAACGAGAGAGAGACGGGGATTGCATGAGTTTAGGTATAATATACTTGATCTCATGTAACGCATGCGACGAGGAATATATTGGGGAAACGGGTAGACCACTTTGTGCCCGCATAAAAGAACACCTAGATGGAAAAGTTAAAACCCGTCTAAACACTCCTCTAGGCACGCATAGGGCACAAAAGCACAACGGCGATGATTTTAAAGTGACTGTGCGGATCCTAGCGCAGTAATCAAAAACAGCAACGCGCAAAACTCTTGGGGCATTTTGGATAAATTTCAAAAATCCAAAGATGAACCGGAAAGACGAATGCCTCACTATCACGCGTGGCCTGGCGCCCTACTCTAAAATGATATTTTGACCCCGGGGTGTGTCTTGCTCGCGACCCCACGTGAACTACGTGTGGGCCAGTCCCACACGTAACATCCCGGTGAGTGTAACATTTCTGTTCAATATGGCATCTATTTGAAAGTTTGGTCTTTATTAATACTTTACCCTTTTTTCCACCGAATAATAAAAATATTCTAATATAAAATACGTCTAGGCACTGAGGAAGGCGAAGTCGCCGAAACGTCAGCCATCGACCAGCAACATCAACAACAACGACAACGAAGACCTGTACCAACCTCGCATCAGCTTAAGATCAGTTTATAAGATCATATAGATAAATTCCTGAGATCGCCGTAGTAGAGCGTTTCCAGTTTGACAGGAGGAGTCAGCTTATCTCAGATCACCCTGGTACCAATGTTCTGACTCCAGACGGGTGAAAAGCTTAGTTGACTTGGTGCAGGGATGAATCAGAGTCTGGGTTGGCCGTGCCGTCCGCTTGAGGGGCGCTATCACTGCCATCGGGGTCGTGGGTCGTCTACATTTGGAATTTAAATCTAAAATTGGTCTTTCAAATCATTAACAATAATACTTGAATAAAACTATTTTATGACAAAACAACACTGTGCTATAAAAATGTTTGCCCTTGTTATCAGTCTGCTTATGCCCATGAAGTTTATCATCTTATCAGTCTTTTTGTGACCGTTGGTCTTCGTAATCTGTTTCAATTACCCCCTCTCGTTCAATCTTTTCGAGCATTATTTTTTTCTGAATTCAGGGTTATCGAAGATACCTTGCTATCCACCGTAACCGGGTCGAATGAGGGACAAATTCATGTCACGGCGATGTAATTATGTCCGTCTTAGACCCATTTTAGTTCGACTTCAACAATTTCGACCAGAGATCTCATCGTCGACAAATCAGGCGAGTTTGAACTTGCCACCAAAGTTTACCGCTTTTCACTTTTACTTTGGTTTCCTACGATATATGAGGTAGATTTTACCACCACTGAACAACTGGCGTCGCCTTGAAAATGAATGTGATGAAGAACCAGGTAACTTAGAAGGTCTTATTAACCAAGAACCTACGACGCTTAGAGAATCTCAGCGACCAAGCAGGCATACATGTTTCTTATTAAAGTTGTAAACAGTTGTAATATCCTACGTGAATTTGTTACTGGAACTCTCCAGTGTTAACTACAAGGTCACCACATTTATTGCATCTCTAACTATTTGTAGTCGCATCCATCACTTCCTGTCCCTTCTATAGTCCTTAGTTGAAAATTTCTCAAATTATAAAAGATTTACAGATGCCGATTCTTACATCTCAATGAAAGGAAAGTGAATTGTTTTGGTAATGAATTGGCACTCTTGTTGAAATTCCTCTCAGATGTTGGCGGACTTCGATTCTATCACATTGTCACCAACGCAACCTTAATCACCTCTGGTTTTCTCTTCGGATTCCGGATAGTCGTTTAGAGTTCGTGGAAAATCTCGTTCGACGATCTTTGAACGAAAGGAAAAATGGCTGACGAAGGGGTAATTGTTCCATCAACTAGGATGACTGAGGTCAACCACTTGACTCCGTTCACTCCTAAGAGTTCACTAACATTTCTTCTTTTGTTAATGTTACAAATTTTTGCAAACACTTCGTATTAATTAGAAAGAGCTACGAAAACAAAAAGGTACGGGCGAACTTTTACTTTAAATCTCATAACCACTAATAATTTAGCTGGCACTTTTATCCTAGACAAAACAGCAAAGTAAGTAGACCTGCTATGCTGAACCTAACGACGTGATCATATGTCTTGTAACCCATTTCTAGCAATCACACCTTTGTTCCCAATTTTTTTCTAAACTATTTTCCGTACCTTTTAAAATGGAGTTTCTGTCATCGATAACTCATGAATCGATTACTAGTCGTAATCATCAGTTCTGGCTCATGTTATAAGTTTGTGCGTGCTCAGCAACGTTATAGAAAGGAGAAGAGCTACCATTCCATAAAAAAACAGTAAACCAACTGTCAGATGAAAACCAAGAAACGCACTTTACTTGGCAAGCCATCTGGGTCGGCAACATTCGTTGTGGTCAAGTGGTTGAGGATGACTTATGCGTAATTGTATTTGCCTTTGTATTTGTTCCATTCGTGAGAATTATAATTTTTTAAACATAGATGAAAAATTTG
The DNA here is from genome assembly GCA_900624975.1 of Angiostrongylus costaricensis. NCBI lineage: Eukaryota > Metazoa > Nematoda > Chromadorea > Rhabditida > Metastrongylidae > Angiostrongylus > Angiostrongylus costaricensis. The sequence goes on from UYYA01001396.1 coordinate 4,265, forward strand.
CGGATCCCGGATGTAAAGTAAACATTTTCGGAGAATTTCAATGCTCCGAACGTTGTTCTCCGTCGTCATGTACCACACGATTCGCAAATATCCCGCTAGGAGGACAGCACTTCTCATCCTCAAACTGTTACAGTATTAACAATGCTTTTATTTATTTCCGAAATGTCTCATTTAACTAGAATTTTTTACTTTTTAAATCTTAGTTAGAAACCAAAAGCACTTTTTTGCTTTTGTTTGATGTAGAGGTAACAATTGAGGGATCTACTAGGTCCGTCCCCCTTTGCCTATATTCCGCTCCTGGCACCGGTTTTTATGGTTTTTCAGCATAAATGTGACAGTTAGGAATTGAATTATCTACATTTCTGTCGGTTTAAACGTAAAAGCACCATATTCATATTGATTTCAGGACAAAGATATTAATATCCGTGGTTCATCGTGAGGATATACGCAGCAGTAGATATTGATTGATTTTCGGGATGATGAAGATCAAATGGGCACCGTTAGAACGACCATGGGCTAATCTTGTGGCGAAGTACTGTGTTTTTGTTGCAAGGTGAATGATTTTCTGTTCATTTATTCATCATTAAAGCTATATTACTCAAGCGTTTTTTTATTTTTGCTTCGAATCTAGGCGTTGGCTGGGATTACTGTAAGGCAATGTAGCGTGAACATCACTTAACTCGATTTCTTTTCATGTAATCAAGCAATGTGCCTCAGTAATTTGGGAAGACATGGTTACTCCACAGTTGAAATTTGGCTCCTGTTTTTACTTGATTGGAAATAACTTCTTATATTTTCACCACGCCCTTATTGGGGATCGAAGAAACCCCTGCCTAGACTCGTCTAGTAACAATTTAACGATCGAGAATCTTGGTTAACTTGTGGTGAAATCCAACCCAGAGCCTTGCACGTATCATTGAACGAAATTTCTAATGACTACGTCTCACACATCTCTATTTGATAATTACTGAGTCAAAAAGGAATTTTATTCCAGACATCCGTGGCCGTTTATCATCCTTCCATGTTTTTTGACCGTTATCCTCTCATCTGGTATAATTTTACGACTTCAAATAGTTCGTGGAGTTCACTACCTGTATTCTCCATTAAATGCTCGATGGAAGTCTGAAGAGGCAGTGTTTGGAGAAAATTGGGCCGCCGACGATGATCACTTCTACCCAGGTAAGTAGTGAACATCAGAAAGTAAAGTTTGGAACTGTTAGAGCAAAAAATAACCAAAGAAAATCGCCAGAGTGTAAAAAACAATAAAAGAAGGAAAACAAGAAGAGAAAGATATTAAAGAGCGTTGCTGGACATTTCGACGAATTTCACCTCCAGAAATGAAAAGAACGCCCTATTCTTCTATGGTGAACATCATTCATTAATATTTCTGAAGTTCAAAAGAACTTGTAGATCTATAAACTACTAAGAACGAAATGCATTGGGTGCAATGCTCTTCGTCCATTTTGTTCCCAACATGCATCCATTGCACCACGATATTTTTGATACTGCTTGCTAAATTTCGACCTTGTTATAAAACACCGTTTGAAAAGCACATATTATTTTAGTTGGTGGTTTACTTACACAGTTACATATAATATCCAAATTGTCCTTGCTTTATGGACAGTTCTAGGAATTCGTTGTTTTACAAATAATTTTAAGAAATGATACCTCACAATAGCAATGAATAGCTGGTACCACAGTGGTAGTGATAGTGATTATAACACTTAAGGTGCTGGCTCGACCTTATTCCGAGTTTACTAGGAATCTCATTCTTCCAGGGCGAAAAATTTGCACCAGACTTCTCTGAGGAAAGTTCACTCATTGTAATCTAGGTGGTAACACTCTACGCCGCCTGTCTCAGGGCTATAAGGGGGGGTCGACTCAACCAGCATTCAAGGACATTCATGGCAAAAGAATGACAGTCAAGCAGCAGCCGAACCCACTCGCGAAGTGTTCGAAGATCGTTGTAGATGTTGGCTTCGAGAAAACGAATCGAATGCGAGAGGCACTTGAATCCATGCAGTAGATGTGAAAGTGCGGTTGTTTAAATCAATAAAGAACTACGCCAGCAACAAAGAAATTGCTTGTAAACATTAATAAAAACGTAGTTATAATATTTCGAAACCGACTTTCTCTAAACCTCGGTGTGACTAATCACGTCGAAACGTTAGCCGAAAATAAATATATTTATCAACCTCGTGCAAGCTTATCAAGAAAGAATACATATTAATAAAAACGTCTAGACTGTATTAAAAGCAACAGCCGCTCGCTAAGACAATAATCACGAACTGAATGTTAACAAGGGCTTTTTTTATACAACCCGTTTTCACGTCTATTATGCTGATCTCAGCACTTCTCATATTCGATTCGTTTCCTCGAGTCAGCCATCCACGAAGGTCTTTCAACCTTTACGTGTGGCTTCGGCTGGTGCTTGAAAATTTCCGTCTATATTGAATGTCGTACAACGCTGGTCGAGTCGGCTGTACCGGAGTCCTGGAATAGCCAGGTTAGAGCGTTCCCACTTAAGTTGCAGAGAGCGATTTTCTTCGGGCACGTCTGACACCAATTTTCCAAACCTGGTGGAATGAGAGGCTTAGTGAGCCTGGGACGAGATCGAACCAGTACCATACTCGTAATGATCGGCACCCCTTCCACTGTGCTGCCGCCCCGGCTTTTTTGTTAACAAAACTACTCAAACAGGAGTCGATAACAATGTTGGAAAAATCCAGATAATTTTTTTTACTTCAGTCACATTTGAAAAAGGAGTTAACCAAGAAAATAAAACTGACGAAAATGAGTTTTTATGACAATATAAATGGTTGTAGGGAAAGACGTTCTTCGACGAAGAGGACTGTATTTGATCGTTGAAGCAAAAGACAAAGGCAATGTGCTCAGGAGCGATCACGCCATACAATTTTTACAGGTCTCATTGTTATAGTCTCTCTAGAAGTGTCGATATTTACTATTACAACTTCCGTCCTTTTAACTACATTTCCTTTCCTAGAACAGTATGCCTCCTCGATGAAAGGGAAAAAGAGAACAGAAAACAACAGTAAGAAAAGAGTGAAAGCATAGGGAGAAGGAAGAATTAGAAGAAAAGGAGGAAATGGAAGATGATATACGAAATCTGTCGTAAACTTATTTACAAAATTAGGTTTAGGTTCTTAATTGGGTGACAACAGCTCGGTTTATGTCATCGAAAGGAGAGCGTTTCTCTTACAGAAACATTTGCCTTCATTTTCAGGTCAGCTTTCTAAACAATAGTTTTAAATACTTATAATTTAATGCAAGTTACTAAATTGAAAATCTGTGAGTCATTTCATAGACCATATATGCATCCAGTTACCTTTAACGATGATTGATGAAGTCGAATGCATGACCCATCCTTAAGGGATTGATGAACTCCAAGAGCTTTCTCCTTTATCCTTTTATCCATAAAGGCAGGCAATTCCATCTTGTGAAAACTTGGGGATGTTCTAGCACAACTACTCTAAGATTCCAGCAACAATCCCGACATTCAACCACTTTTATGAAGGAGTACAAAATCTTCAAGTGGTATCCGAACCTATGGACAAATCTAAAGATGTTTGGTTATTCGATACAAGACCACAAGTGGAATGGAAAAATTCTAGTTTCTCACAATTTATGTAGGCCGCTCACAGAAATAAATGTGGACTAAAAACAAAAAAGGCCAAAATTTTTAAGTGCTTTTACCCATAGCATTCGTTGCAGAACGAATGTTTCTCAAACGTTCAGGCAATGCTCATTGCTGACATCTTCGCCAGGAATGATCAGGTTTGATAACTGCCACTGTATGGTCAACTGTCATCGTCAGTGGTTACTTTTGATTGAAATTGCTATTGTAGGCAAAATTCAACATCACTTATCCAAGTTATCGTACTCGATTCGCTACCGAACCGATAGAAGTCTCACGAACTCTCGGAGGCGTGACGCTTGACGGCGATCGCGTTCAATCGGCAAAAGCTTGGCTGGTGCTCTTTCAACTGAAACACCACGATTCTGAAATGGAAAAGCTTAGCGGGTGAGTATTGTAGTATGCAGTCTTTAATTCGCTTTGTGACAACTTTGGGTGGACACACGGTAAAATGGAGATAAATCCTTCAGCGTTGATTAATTTCTCAAGGTTGTGCCATGCATTCCACCTCATTCGTAGAGAGGTAGAGGTGATCAAGTGCAAAGTTTTGTCTAAATCACTTGTGTGGGCCTACCAACATATAAAATTGGTGTTTTTTTTTTGTCCTCAAAGAGAAGTTGATACAAATTTTTTGATAGTGAAGGGTTACAATGGTTCGTAGGGAGAGACTTAGTCTCAAATGAACCGTCTTTCTTGCAAGGTGCCTCTCACCATTGAGCTACACCCGTCTCATCAGTATGGTCGCCAACTGGAACTGTTTTCAAACTGGGCTGTTGTTCATGTTTAAACTTTCGATTTTTGTGTTAAATGAATGCTATAGATAGTTGCATAAAGTTTCGTAAACTTTATTTGTTCACTACTTTGATGTTGAGATTTCTTTATTTTCTAATATTTCCAGAATCTGTTTTTCTTCACTGTATGTTTATTTAAGCGATTTTGAAAAATCCGTAGTTCGATCTATCGAGTCAGATGCGGTGCCGGGTCCATTGCTTAACATTCTCCACTTTCATTCTGACACATTTGAACAAGAGTTAGCCAATGAGAGCAAAAGGATCACCCCAATGTAAAAGTCTTCAGATCAGTTTTATTTATGATTTCTGCTTCTTTCTGTTTAGTTTTTGAAATTTTCCGCTTTTTGTAGGTTTTCGATCACGTTCTCTTTTCTCATTCTGTTCTCGATTTTATGCACGTTCAACCTGAAATGGATCACACTACCAACCGGATTCCTGACATTTTCTCCAGATGCCAAATTAAAGCTTCCCGTCATTGACTGGGTAAAATGTTCACCTACTACGATTTTTTAAAATATTTCTTTGTGCCTACTTATTTTTTCCCTTCGCCATATCATAAAAAACAACGGGTCTCTCTCACGTTAGAAATCTGGAGCCTATTATTCGACAGGATTATACTTGGAAGGTACTAGGTCACCTTGAGAAAATAAGCTAGAAATTCTTCGCGCTCTACCCGTTGATATCTACTACCCCAAATGCAGTAAAATTTAAGGGTTCCGTAGGAAAAGTGTGGTGCTTGTGATAACTTCTGAATCAAATAGATAACCCGTGCTTGAAACAGGAACCAGTGAGAATTGTACTGTGCTGCTGCTAACTGCTAAACAGCATTATGGTTAGTACAAATTTCACAGGGTACACGTGTTTCATTTAAGACTAACGACGGCCTATTTAATCGGTGCCATGCTTTTAAAATAGGGGTTCGAATATAATTTATAAGCGATTCAACAGTATTCGGAGTTTCGGTGCAAATGAGACTACATGGAAATAATCATAAAGAAAAACGGTCGTTAAAGGTGTTATCGGAGATAAGCTCCAGCTTAATTGGGTACAATGCCGATGTGAGCCCCCCAGATCAATCCCGTTTACGGGTGATTGCTGTGGCAAAAAGATCGATAGAACTAGCTGAGAGATAGGCGAAACGAAGCACCCGCAAGATGTGGTGGTGAACGCATTACTCCCCGGAAAGGACAATAGCGCGTTCGTTCCCCACCACAGACACCTGTGGTCTGGAGTTTTTCAAATATCTTAGCGATTTTGTGGTTGTGTTTCGCTTAATACCCTGCCATAAAATTTATAGAAGGCAGAAAATAAAAAGTAAACGTTGTTATCGGAGATATTCGAGATTTCAAGCGCTTTGAAGATCTGATGGATAGAGGCATATCTCTAAAATAAAACGATGGAGAAGACAGACAGATAGGAAGCTTGTTTTTCTAACTCTTGAATAAAATCTGATTTCAGGTGCTCAGTAAGCCGCTGATGGGTATCATCGGTGTGATATCAGCACTGATGGCTATTGTCTCATCAACTGGACTCCTTCTATTACTAAATGTGACATTCGTCGATATGTGTACTGTAATGCCGTTCTTAAGTCTCAGTAAGCAATTTTCATCTATTACGGTTAACTCAGCTGAGAACGATCGCATAACATTAACACCTCTGGTCACAGAAATCTGACCTTTGACCTGTATCGAATGTTGCTGGAGAAAAATCTAAAGAGAGCTCTTGAGATTAGTATAACTATCAAAAAGATACCGGAGCACGATTCTTTATCAAATTATATTAAATTGACTTTAAAATCAGCTGGTCTGCCAAGTTCAATGCACGGATCTCGCTCACACCGAAAACTCATGCTGTTTAGTCGCGAAGCAATGCGGCACGTCCACGAGTACGTCCACAGCCCCCGATTCGGCAGCGTTGTGTAGGTCGAGTACTGACAGTCTGGTAAAATCTCAAGGCCATTCTACGTTTCCGAAATGGTGAAGGACTAAGGTGACGGTCTGTGCCTACAATGCACGCACACTTGCGCCTGAGTCCACGATAAAGGACTTGATCATGCAAGCAGGAAGGATAAGGTACGACGTCATCGGACTGGTCGAGACGAGAAGTCGCCATCACTTCGCCGTCTTTGACACCAGAGGTGAACTATTTCTTCAAATATGCGGCAAAAGAGGAGAAGTGGCATCAGAGTTCTCGTTAACAGGAGTTTGTGCGTAAACGTCGATTAATTAGAACAACTAACAGCACGAATCAAACTTTCATTGCTGAAAAGATGTGGATCAACGCCGACTTTGAAGGTCTTCGTCGTTACAGGCCGACATCAAAGTATGACCAAAAAGAAGTGGAAGCGTACTATATGGACATGAAGAATTTCTACAGAGAAGACCACACATTCTTCAAGGTCATCAATGGAGATTTTAACCCTAAGATTCCATGTGGAAGAAAGTCTGAAGAACGCCAAACTGAGACCTACGGATTAGAAAGAAAGGGGAAAGGTGAGCGGCTGTCTGAATTTATCATAATAAAACAGAATATTCATAGTGACTCGCAATTTCAGAAGGCCCACTCTTAACGCTGAACGTGGGAATCTCTTGATGGAGAGCACCATGACGAAATAGACCACGCCATAGAGTAAATCGAAGCTTTTGCTCAGCCAATGTAGCCATTGTTCCAAAATCCTTCACGGTACCAGACCGTCGGTTTCCTCGTCCAAGATTTAACTTATTGCGGAAGGAGAAAAAACCGCTAAATTTAGAAAGCGAAGTCTCAAAGTCACCATAATCTGAGACATACTCAGTTCATTAGTCAGATGTTGGTAAGATGCGTTCTTAATAACGCCTGAAAGAATGCTTTCGGTCCAATCTATTTATTTACGTCAGCGCTAAGAAAGTTGAGAGTTTGCTATTCAGCAAGACACGTCTGTCTCCAGAAACGCTCGAGCTACTATACCAACGTGAAATCGCAGGAGCACCAGGCAACCGCCAATTCACGTCCGAACTTACAAAACAGTCCACATAGGCCATAATAGGAGATCTTAAAGAAAAAAGAGCAGCGTTTATGGTAGAAAGTACAGAGGCTGGAAAAAGCATTCGCAAAGCCCACCGAAGCTTCGCCAATTACGAGACCAAAATGATCGCACTCCGATGTGCAGACAGAAGAGTTGAAGTTACAGAATGGCTATGGAGAAAATCATTTAAATTTACCACATGGATCTCTTAAATAGCCACGTCCTCCTGGCCTGTATGAAATAAAGGAAAACAGGTATATCGTACCACCGGTTCTCTCGAAATCCGACGTGCTATTTCGTCTTTGAAGAATCGAACAACACCAGGTCCGCACAGGTTAGGATTTGAACACGTGAACAACTTTCCGCCAGTTGTAGTAAGCACACTGGCTCGGCTCTTCACACGTTACCTCTCAAAATGCAACACTCCTATTCACTTTAAGACAAGCAAGACTGCATTGTTCAAAAGGGGTGACCTCCATGATATCGGCAACTATGGCCCAATCTGCATATTGTCTGTCGTCTACAAACTGTCGTCTTAAATAGGATTGACAGGACATTAGGAGAAAGAAAGCCATGTGAGCAAGCAGAGTTTCTGAAGGATTTGCTACCATGGACCACATCGACGCGATAATTAGACTCGTTGAAGTATCGCAATGGTACAAGAGATCTCTTTGTCTTACCTTCATGCACTTAAGAAAAGCTTTTGACTAATTTGAGATAGAAGTAGTCATGAAGGCCTGGGGCAACCAGGGCGTCTCTACTTGCCACATAAAGATTTTTCGTGGGCTGTGTAAAATTTTAACCCCTACAATATAGTGATTCTGCAGCGATATTAACGCCGCCTTCAAAAGAAATGTTAGGCAAGGCGAAAGCATCTTGCAGAAATTGTGTAGCGTCACCTTCCAGGATATGAGCATTAGAATGGGAAAAAATTGAAGTGAAAATAGATGGTCGGAAACTACCCTATCTTTGCCTTGATGATTACGTTTCTCATAAGACCAAGAGTTAGCCAGACGGAGCAGATGCTTGCCGATCTCAATAACGCCAGGGTAACGATTGTTTTCCAACTAAATCTCATAAAAATGATGTTTATGAGGAACGGATTGGTTTCGTATTCATTATTCACGCTTAACGGTGGTCCAACTACGTCTATCTGGGTCAGGAAATGACATGATGAACTGCTTACTTCCACGGTTGAGCATTACGAAGTAAGCGAGTTGGGGAGCTTTCAAGAGCATCAAGGATTTAGTGAATTGAACAAAGAACGCCGGGCACCGCACTCACCTCTACGATTCCACGATCTGTATTAACGTATGCGTCAGAAACCTGAATGTTGCGTTAAAAGGATAGAAGATCACTCAACGTTATTAAAAGCACATAGGGAGCACAAAAAGGCGACGCTATCAGTATTCCATGTCACACAAGTGGAGGGGTGTCCGAAGATCCGATCTACGTCAACGATCAAAAATCAAAGATGCCGTTCTGTACGACGAACAGTCGAAGATAAGATGGGTCGGACACATAATGCGTATGAACAACGATTTATGGTTAAGAATAGTTAGGGACTGGGTTTTTCGGGATGTCAAATGTACTGCAAGAAGACTGCAGACCAGATGGTTAAAGTTTCTCAGATTTACTGGTGCATACTCGAGTCACTCGACGGTTAATAAGTTAACAGATAATACAGATGATGCCAGATTTATAATATAATGCTGTAACAATATCATAAATGGCAGTATGGTGACGCATCACTATGATATTGTTCCAAGCAACGGCTCTGAAAGTAAGAGAGGCTTAAAAAAGCTACAGCCTCTGGTTCCCATATTCTAATATTCTCTACTCTCACCCTTACTCCTAATATTTTAGCACTTCATCATAACTAAAGAGTCACCGTGGGTGTCGAATTGTGACCTATAGCTCACATTTAGCCTCTTAAAAAGAGTACAAGCTGAGTAGTTTGACATTTCCACAGTGGAAGCTCGGATAAGAAAAAACCGGCGTCACGGTAGTCCAGCGTGCGTTCCATGGTCATTCATTCGCAGAGAGAAAGCCATAACAAAATAAGCCATCACATCAGAATTGTGATAAGTTTTGTCTCGCTTATAGCACTTTGGTGCGTGCCGGAGATGAGCGAAGTTCACCAGTGCCTATACTAGTCGCTCGAAATTTTATTGGGGTGCTGGTGGTTCAGATGATAGCGTAATCTTATGTCATAGGACAACGCTCATAAATAGTTGAGAACAATGGAATAGAAACTCAGTAGAGACAGAAGGGAACTGGTCTGGAATGTTCTGTTTCCCTTCAACGACGTTTTCCTTCAGCGATTGGCATCGATGACTCGTTCCTGATGTTGGCAGCGTGGCACGACACTCCTCGTCATCTTGACGTCGTTGATCGTGTAGAGCTGTCGATGAGACACGCAGCTGTCTCGATCAGTATCACCACACTCACCGACGCCCTTGCGTTCCTCATCGGAGCCATCGCTCCGCTACCAGCGGTAGGTTGAATCGGTAAACATCTTTTTATTTCAATCATTATTTGCCTATTTATTTAATTTTTAACTTTTTATTTACTGTTATTTTTTTTATGGCAAGCTGTGGAGTGTAATGCAACCACAACAATCCTTGGATATGAGCGAAATTAGAAACCTCAGATATGCCTGGAGCCGACGAGTACCTTTACTATCCATACCGAGCGTTCAAGTACTCTCTGCCACACCAACCGAGGCCCTTGCTTTGCCTTTAATTTACAAAAAGAGTCAACGCGATTTCGAAAGCCACCTAAGGTTCAGAGTCTGCTCACATCTCATCATCCTTATGGTTGTATTTAATGGATACTTTTTAAGTTATCAGTTACGAATGTGTCGTTTTCTTGTTCAGCAATCGCGAGGTTTTTAAACAGCATACATTTACTTCCATAAAAACACAATACAA
>UYYA01001397.1:0-14641 GCA_900624975.1 Angiostrongylus costaricensis
CTATAATCAGCTGTTCTAAACTTCCTCATTGGAAGTCACGAAAAAAGCGGTGGGTTTTTCGAGAAGTTGTTGATTATGTACTTACCGGAGAGTTCTTCGTCTTTTTGTAAGTGTTATTGAAGCGTTTGGCCTAGTAGATTGTATATCAGCATACCCTTCCAGGCTCTGAAAAAGGCGATACTGCCGAAACGTCAGCTAGCGTTGTATTGTATTGTGTTTTTATGGAAGTAAATGTATGCTGTTTAAAAACCTCGCGATTGCTGAACAAGAAAACGACACATTCATATTCCAATGCCGAGGTTAAGAGAAAGTCGATCCTGGGAACTATCCATTTTTGTAAATTCAATTTTACCGCAAGTGGTTAAGTTCTTGCCTAGTCGAAATTTACTTTCACTTCGTTTAAGATCTAGAATCTGCTTTAGTGATTATTTTCAAATCTCACGTTGTCATATATGGCTCGCAAACGAAAAGCCACTATAGGATAAAATTCATCTTTTTCTCACTACAGAATTCTGGCTTTTCGTGGACCCTTAAATTTACCTCCTTCGCTACATGGCTTTAAGGCTCATATTTGCACCATGGAAGCAAGCTAACAAGGGAACTTCATCCAGTATGGCACTATGGCGCTCCTCCATGCAATGTTTATGCTTTCAGCTGCCTCTCTTTCTCCGAAAATTCCACTAACTTAAATTTCATTTGTCAATTCTTTGAATGTTTAGTTCTTAATGTATTTACATCTGGAAGGATGCTGTATAATAATTTCATAAAGGATTAATGGGACAGAGCAAACTCTCTTGGACGAATGAAGCACCGGACTTCTGAAATAGTCCAAAGACTGAGTCATTATCGTCATTTATGGAAAAACCAAATTTGTTATGAAGGGGCTACTAAGCGCAAAAAACTAATGAAAGAATGATGTTCTGTTTTCAAAAACAGTTACAAAAAATGCGCTTTTAAGTTTCAACAATAGGAAGTGCAGCAAAGCGATTTTACCGTAACTAAAAAGTCGGCTTCTCAACATTTTTCTCTGTGAGAAACAACGTGCAGAAAACTTCAATTGAACATTTATTATAGGTTAAACTGCTACGAACACTTTCACCTATTGTCATTCTCGATACAGAAGGGATTCGATGGTGTAATTTTGCTCTATTTAGTTAACTGACGTATGAACGAAGAACACATTGATTCAAAAAAAGGCTGTGTAGTGATGAATGAATAGTTCTTGGCTCGACTCTACTCTCAGGCAGCAAGACTTCCCATCCAGTCAAGGTCGGTAAATCCTTCCTATTTGTTTTTGGGAGGAGCGCTCCACGACTCATGAAAATTGTCGACATACTACGCTAAAGAACTAAGAATGGTACAACTGTGCAACGATTTCGGCGAGAATCAACTTGAACAGCATGCAATAAAATTCAAGAAGATCAATTGCTCAAGTAACAGATAAAGCTACATGCAAATCCAAAGACCTACGTGTATGATGGACGCCAGACCACAAAATGATTGATGGATGCACTGAAATTTTCATAATTTTACCAAATAGGATCGTGTTTGAAAAATGGCAACCTAATTTAAGAAAAAATGCGAATAAACCAGTGCATCATATCACCTTTGAAGTTTAAATGATTGGCGACAATAGGTTGTTTCAGAACGAGAAGGATCCAGCTTAAGTTGCCAGATCCTCCGTAACTGCTGGCATATTCGTTCAGAGAAATCCCCATCTTTTGATTAACAATATTTTATTCTTTCTATACGTTGTTGACTTTGATTCGTAGGTACTTCTTTTATAGGAAATGAAAAGAGTATGTGGGCGCTAAAGTGCTTGTGGCGCAGTGGTCGTAGGCGCCTTACAACACAAACATGGGATCGATCCCCGCGTCCATGGCCTACCAATCCTTCCATCCCACCGGGGTTGGCAAATTGATATTGCACTTTTCTGGGAGGATAGCAGCACTGCCTCAACACATCGACAGCCCATCGTGGGTCATTGTAAAGGCCAGATATGCATTCAATCACCTCCAAACGATGCTTAATGAAGTCGAATGCATGGCGCATCCCTCAGGGATTGATCAACGCCGAGAGCTTTGTTCTTTTTTATCATTTATGTGGGCGCTATGAGAAAAACGAGGAGATCAGTCCGAACTAAGCTGAAAGATCAAGAATAGCTTGTTGTAAGTGCATTGAATCGTTTCAGGAAAATTTCATCGGAAGATGTTTGACAACCTGAATCACTTCGTGCACTTATTAGTTAGAAGAGCACCACTTAATCTGTGCATTCATTACCCTTTCATTTGTTTGCGCAAATAAACGCTTAAATCTGAAAATGCTGGCTAGTTCCTCTAAAGATTATTGTAATGGTATCTAAATCGGATCACAAACTACTTTATTTTACTTAAGGCACGCTGTGAAGACTATGTTGGGAGGACGAAAAGACCACTAACAGCATAAAAAACATCTAAATGGAAACACGAAAACTTCAAAACTGCGCGTAAAAGCACGATCGTGATAATTTTGAAGTCACTGTCCGAATTATAGCACGAGAATCAAATACTTCAACGCGAAGACTCTTGAAACGTTTTGCATGGATTTTAAAAAGCCAAAGATGCACAGGAAAGACGAACGCCTCACTATCACACGTTATCTGGCTCCTTTTTTCAAAACGTTTTATGACCTGGGTGAGTCTCACTCGTAATCCTACGTGAACAACGCTACGGGTGCTCCCTTTCGCAGCAACATAGTTTTTAAACAAATTAGTGTTCTATAATGCTGAGATATTTGCAAAACTCCGGACCACAGGTGACTGCTGTGGTAACGAACGCGCTATTGTCCTTTCCGGGGAGTAACGCGTTCACCACCACACCCTGCGTGTCCTTCGTTTCACCTGTCTCTCAGCTCTCTCAGCTAAAGTAGTGTTCATTTATATGTTAGATCTTCATTTATGCTATATATATATATATATATCATCAAATAATAAGGTCACTGTTACGTAAAATAAGTCCAGGCTCTGAGCAAGGTGATCTCGTGGAGACATCAGCCATCGAACCACTACCACCGCCACGACAACGACAACAGCTAAACAAAAATAACAACAATAACAACAACGACAATAACTTATGCTAACCTTTCATCATCTCAACAAAAACGGTCTGGGAGCAAAAGTCTTCTTCAAATCGATGAATATGAGAAAGAGAGGTCTCTCGTACTTTCGCGATACTTCCAATATATCTTGTTATTATGTGGAAATGGTTCACCCTACAGAATCGTTTTCGCACTGCTTGTATGGCCGTCCTTCGTTCTTTCTTCCATGAATGCAGTTTAGGATGGCGTTCAGGATGAGTGGTGAGATTGCAGGGCAGGCTACAGACAGCAAGTGGATTGGGCGGTAGTTGCTAACATCGCGGAGTTTACACATCACGAATAGTAACACAATCTCCCGGCCTTCCATTAAGTAGGAACTCTGCATTCTGGCAAATTTGGTCCATCGTGCTGAAACCTTCTTGACACCCTGATTGCCCACATGGCACTCCCTCGTCAAGTGTTTTGCCAATTTAGTTTAGGATCTCTCGAGTGAAGAGTTTGTAGACGACAGACAGCATGCAGATTGGGCGATAGTTGCCGATATCGTGTAGGTCACCATTCCTGAACAATAACACGGTCTTGCTGGTCTTTCACTGAGGAAGGACCTTGCATTCAGGCAGGTAACGTGTGAAATGCTCAGCTATTGCGTTGATGAGGGGTAGCGGAAGGTTCTCCAGGTGTTCGGGTCCTATAATGCCTAGATCAGGTGTTTCCCACGTTTTAACCGACGGAGCAATATGTCGCATTTCAGAAGGGGGAACCAGTGAGACGACATATTCGTCTTTTTTCAATTCGTTTGAGGACTGAAAGACATGGCTCTTGAAGAGATTGGAGTAGCAGTCAAGAATGATCTTCTTCGTTGTCTTTCTAGAACCTATTCCTTCCGAACGTTGGAGGTCAATCATCTCGATTTTTTGATTGATTAGGCTTCGATGGGTTTGCGCAATGTTTTTAGAAGTTTTTTCTGCTTTGACAACAACCACTGCACTTCCCTTTTTAAGATCTTCATTTATCGCTTACCTGCATTGTTACTGCCTGCAGTTGGCCGTAGCTCGTGTGATTCCACAGTGTCTTGTCGGCCCATATGTTTCTATAGATAGACATCTCTAGGAAACAACCTAAATTTCAGTCTTTATAATGTTAACTGAGCATGTTGAATAGGCCAAACCTTCAGTTTACAATGATGTTGCTTATTTCGTTATATGGTACTCTCCATTCCCAGATCCCACGTCAAGCGATGACAATGGGGCTTCTGGAATTGCGAGTTTCCATGGATAGTCTTGGTCGAAATGATAAACTTGAAAAGCCGCTCACCCTGCTCGTTCCGTTTTCCCTGGATCCCATTCTCACGTTCTTCAGACACGATGTTCTTCGTTCAACTTTAGCGCTGAACTCTCCAGTGATGACCTTGAAGATGGTCTTCTCCTTAAAAACCTCTTCAATTCGATATTGAACGCTTCAACTTTGTCTTCGTAATAGCTTGGTTTTGGTGCATAAACGACGAAAATTGCCAAAATTGGTATTGATCCAAGCCTGTTCAAACTTAAACGTCCAATTCGGGTTGTTAGATGTTCGAATGAAACGATGTTCACGATCAAAGTCATGTTGACGAAGTGCCAACTCCATTCACTTCTCTACTCCCACTGGTTCCGACGAAAAATTGAATATGGCTTCCACAAAAATCGTGAAGCCCAGAGTTTCGAAGAAGACGTTATGTGATGGACGAGTGGTTATTTCGGAAAATCGGAACTAACAGCTGAAATTCTGTTTTCCAATGATTATGTAGTTGAACATGAGGTAACATGCTAGTCACATCGAGTTTCAATTGTTTATCATGAGCTTTATTGTTTTTATTCAATCTAGTTTTCTCATACATCTCGTTTAAGAGCTTCCATCGAACTATATTAGTGGTCTCCTTATGGATATGGAGCAGTCCTTATCAAGTACTTAGTGCTTTAATTCACTTGCCGTTTTATCTATTCTCCAGTGATCTCCGAGCATTTTTTGTAGGACTTCTATTCGTAACAACAGGGTATTTGTATAAATAGTGATTGGCCCTTGTCAAAGAAGGCCGACTCTTGTTGGTGGTATTGTTAGAAATATCAACGAAGTCTTAGTGTAAGCTATACATATCGACTTGTGTTATAAATCTACCCGGCCCCTTCTTTGGCCGCTTTTATAAAATTGCAGCGATGTAGACGAAAGCCGATTATGTCTAAACTAGTACTGTCTCTATCCGACTAGAATATGCCATTTTTATCAAAGCTATAGAAACACCCATTACAATCTGCTGTTGAAGGAACTCATTCTAGGTGGCTCTATTAGAATACGGATGGCGTCCAGGTGTCGATAATCGCAATGAGAGGTACCAACTCCACATACATCAGGTGGCCCGATTTCTCAAGTGTTACAAAAAATGGTGACAGGCAAACCGAAATAATCAGTAGTCCCATTGAAGTGAAGTTCTCCTATCAATCAAACTACCGCCGACTTAAGGGAATCGTATCATTATCCTTGTTTTCTAACAAAATTCACTCAACTTTTTCCGCTGAAGGCGATGTGGTGTGGTGGTGCATGGATTTGAAAGATGAGTTGTCTGTGCTCGTCATGTCGTCTCATTCCAATCCTTTGCCATTTTAACATTTGTCTCTCTCACAATCACTTTAACCGGAGTATTCAGTAGTTTAAGCCTTGAGGCCAATACGATCGCTTTGTCAAAGTCATCCGCTAAACTATCTGGTCTGTCTCGTATTGAAAAACATGGTCCAGAGATTCGACAACCACCAAGAATGGTAATACGAAGTACTTGTAGCCATGATACTTTTCACACAACTGTTTCAAATGTCGCTAGAATGACGTCGCACGCAGTTAAAGCGAAGTCGCCCTCCATCATTTGTCTTTGTAGCAGATCATCTGCAACGCTGCCTAACCATCGATTTTTCTTGTGGCTACAGATTTTCTATGTTAGGAAAAGGGATTCATCAGACAAGTGCTCTGCCACGTTTTTTTTCTCTTAAGTTCACTTGATGCTTGATACTTGAATGGCCCGTCCTCACTGGCTGTGCGGGCAGCATAATCTCCACTTTTCGGAGATTTACTGGTTAAGCCATTGTAGTTCCCTGGAATCCTGAGGTCTGCCCGGCCAAAGTCTGTCCCATGCCGTCACCACCAAAGGCAGTCACCGGCCTTTGTGGATCAGAGAGAGATTTACCACCATGCGATATTGATACCAGGACGGCGGTGGATCCTGGTATTGATTTACTCTTAGCAAGGCTTCCTGATGGAAACGCCGGACTCCTTCTCAGCTTGGGAGACTCTTCCGTGGGATAAATTTCTCGCTGTTCTTCACAGTCCGACACCCAGGAACACCTCCCAACCACGATGAGGCGGTAAACCTTTGACGGATAAGCTCAATCAGTGGAAAAAAAAATTCGGCTTATCGAACACCATAAGAGGATCAACAGATCGGCCTATGGAAAAGTAAATGCGTTACTTGTTGAAAAAAAACACAAGTCTGATAATTTCGAAAGAATTTGGAAGAATATGAAATTCGTTTGTTAACCTAAAGCCAAATATACGTGGTCGCTCGCTTTTCACTGCTATAGCCCCAGTAAGAATCTGGTCGTTGATAACGATTGACTGATTTCGGCTGTTATATGAAAAGCTACAGAGCAAATGATACCCTTAGAGACCAGTTCTGTTAACAACTAATTGGCTGTTGTTGACTTCTCATCTACTATCCTACGCTGTAAATTAGTTCGCAACCGTCTCTATTATCGTTGATGCAGTTCATAACATTGTGTAATTGTCCTAACGGGTGAGACGGGTAATGCATGAGCTCAGGTGCAATCTGTTTTATCTCATGTAAGGCGTGCAGTGAAGAATAAATTGAGGGAACGAGTAGATCACTTTGCGTCCACAGAAAAAAACGTATTGATGGAAACACAAAAACCTCCAAAGTAACTCAAAATACCGCCTTTCTCTAAACCTCGACGTAGATAGTTGATATATTT
Organism: Angiostrongylus costaricensis; assembly: GCA_900624975.1. Classification (NCBI taxonomy): domain Eukaryota; kingdom Metazoa; phylum Nematoda; class Chromadorea; order Rhabditida; family Metastrongylidae; genus Angiostrongylus; species Angiostrongylus costaricensis. The sequence goes on from UYYA01001397.1 coordinate 7,089, forward strand.
ATTTACATGATTTTTAAACTGATCTTGTCTAATCAATTCGAGGTCGCTGAATAAGATCCACTTATTAATGTAAAGCCAAATATACGTGATTGCCAGCTTTTAAGTGTCATAAGGAGCATTAACTTTCCCAGTAAAGGACTGGATGATGATAACCACCAATTGAGTTTAGCCGTTACATGGAATGCAGCAAAGTATATGCTCGCTAGTATGTTTCCTTAGAGGGTAATTTTTCATGTGGCATACATGGGAGCGTTAGAATGAGATTGATGCGACAAGAAGAGCTGATAGAAGTAAAGATTATCAGCATAGAGAAACACACATGTGTAGATGCCCATACTTAGCGAGTGTCTTACCATCATAGCTATGAAAGTGACGTTAATGCATGAAAATATGAATGAATACGTTGGTCTGAGTAACCAAGCACCAGACACTGAGTAGAGTAGCGTACCAAACAGGAAGCCAGTGGCGCTAAATTGAAAGGTTTAATTCTTTCAAAGATGGCTCTTCTACTGCTGCTTTCCACCCCATCATCAATAGGTATGAATTTAGTCGCCGTTGTCTCTGAGCCATATACATTGAAGCAAGCCATAATTTGTTACCCTAACCAATCCACCGTGGTGCAGTGGTCGGAGGCAACACACATGTGGAATCGGTCCCCGCCCCCTTGGCCCACCAAGCCTTCCATCCCTCCGGGGTCGGAGAATTGATACCAGACTTGTCTGGGAGGATAACATCGCTGGTTCGATACATCGATAGTCCATCGCGATTCTATCATTGTAAAGGCCAGGTATGCATTTAAATCACCTCCAAGCGATGCTTAGTGAAGTCGAATGCATGGCGCATCCTTTGGAGATTGATCAACGCCGAGAGATTTATCCTTTATTTATTTTAACCAAGCCTCCACTATCATAATGCGACCAAGTGAAGCGAGACTACGATACTTGCGATAGATTTCCGTTCTTTCTTTGATGAGTCATTTTAATTAAGAGGGTTTGTCTAATCTCTGACTGTAAAACGAATGGAGTTAATCATGTCTGAAATTCATTTTGAATAAATTTTTCGCCAACACCTGGTAGTAAACATTTCCGTGAACTCGGTAACCAAATTCGAGTACAATGCTGTGCATAAGGAAAACAATTTGTCAGTGGTAGATATTCTTGCCCCTCATGGAAAAAATGCCAGCAGCGTTACGTTAGTCAATCTCCTACTTACTATTAGTCACGGGTATGAGAAGCAACAGTTTTTTGTAGCCATTACGTAACTAATTACTCCCATTGCTACCACATACCCATTATTCACGTTTTAGTAAGCTAGACGATGAACGCTTAGATTCTTCGTTGAGTTATTATTTCAGTTGTTCACAGCAATGAACAGGGGCAAAGCGTTAGCGAACCAACGGAATATTTATCGAAGTGAGTCTCCCACCAAAAAATCTTTGGTGAAGCAGCAACTCTTGGTAAAAAAAAAATCCTCTTTAAGTAAAATCCTATCTATAAAGTAGTACTTAGAGCAAAGTCTCAATTTTATTACAAGCAACTTTCGAAATAATGAGAACAAGTGTTGCTCTGTCGCTTCAAAAGAAAAATGAAAATAATGACTTTGACTTTGCCAGACACTGCATCTTTAGAATACCACCTTGGAGTAAAATATTTTTGTTATTCAGCTTTTCCGCAGTTAATCTGTACGCTCCAAACTGTTCAACTATGACGACGAGAGTTACCGCTCCTTTAAGACCACCACCTCTTCCGCAGAGCACGCCAGGTTGGAGGGTGAGTGGCCTTAATTTCGTGTAAATGAACTTTGGTAGCTACGATGCTAACCACTTTTACTAGTAGTCACTTAGAGCTTATTTAGGGAGGTTTAGCTAAAGTGTAATAGAGTGCTGTTTGGAAATGACTATAAATAGTAGCAATCACCACCACCTTTAACTCACCACTGCATCTTCATCGTCGAAAAAGTCAAGGTTATCTGCCATTAACTCGCATAATAAAAGTTTTTTAATTGAAAACTGCTAGATCTTAACCTTTTCATGCGACCGCCCTCTCTCATTGTCCTTACCAAATCATTATCTTGATGATGTTCGTCAACGTTCTTTCCTCAGCGGATATATTCAAGTGTCTCTGCACGTTTCCACTCTTTTTCTTCACGGTATTACTACCAATCCGTCTTGTTATGTCTTAAATATCGCACGCTCTCTTTCGATCTGCTATGACCCTTAGTAACTTTTGGGTGTATTGGCTGGCAGTTAAGTGATTAACATGGAGTGCTTTGTATCTTATTGTGAATGTGATTCACAAATCTAGCATAAGACTCAACTAACCACCTTATTACTCATTGGAGTTCGACCAGTTAGTCAGAAAGTTAATTGTGAAGTTGGAATATGAGCGTAGTTCTTGCCTAACATCACAATAGCACAATACAAACAAAGTAACTGCATCAGTTGTGGAGCGTCACCCACTGAGCACTTTAACCTGACCCTGTGAAACATCGTCCACCAGTGCTGTTAGTTCGGCTACTTTCACTTACAAAGGGCGTCCAAATTTTTAGCATGAATTCGTTTGCGTTTATAGGTCCTGGCAAGCATGCAGATGTACATAACTGAGAAGGCTTATGAACAATGTAGGTTTGCTTTTGGCTCGGCTTCCACAAGGAAGTGACTAACTTTTCCTCATTTTAGGTAATTCTAGGTTCTGTTTAGGCATCATCCGTATCGCCGTTGTACCACAATATTCTTACCTTTGTGTTGGGTCGAAGGAACTGCTGAAAACTACTGCGCACTTCGGCCAATAAATATTCCTACAAGATCTAGATCAACATCCGTCTTATACAAAATGGCACCTCCGAGTGAAGTTCTCCATTCGATCGGAGCTCCACCTCATTGGATTTGAATGCTTGCGGCAATAAACACAAACATCGGGAGGACGACTACACGTGGATCATCCGACTCAGATCATAGGCTCTGAAAAAGACGAAGACGTCGAAATGTTAGTGCAATGAGGGTTATATAACAACCTCGTGTCAGCTTAATAGCCTAGAATAGTAGCGATTATTCTTATAGAACCGACAAAATGGAGAATATGTATTCTTTCTTGATAAGCTTGCACGAGGTTGATAAATATATTTATTTTCGGCTAACGTTTCGACGTCTTCGTCTTCCTCAGAGCCGGTGATCCGAGTCGATGGTCCATGCTTGTTGTTCGCCTCGACGTTGCGTCTTCGCCTTCGTGTCGAGCCAGATCTTCCTCAGTGAGCCATCTTCTCGAATGAGGCATCCTCACTCAGTGATGCCCTTTTATACACGATGCTGATGGTGGATATATAATGACAATGTCCGGTGGTAACAACTTGTATTTCTTCCGGACATACATCATTGCGCACATCGTGCAGAGGTCGGTGTATTATCAGCTAGCACAAAGCGTAGTAATATTTCGAAACCGACCTTCCTTAAACGTCGGTGTGACTAATCAATATGTATTCTTTCTTGATAAGCTTGCACGAGGTTGATAAATATATTTATTTTCGGCTAACGTTTCGACGTCTTCGTCTTCCTCAGAGCCGGTGATCCGAGTCGATGGTCCATGCTTGTTGTTCGCCTCGACGTTGCGTCTTCGCCTTCGTGTCGAGCCAGAAAAAAAAAGTGGAGAATGTTCGCATCCATTGCAAATTAGGAAGTGCCTTTAACTTTATTGGTAAACTTTTCCTCGTCGTTCAGAATGTTTAAGATTTTGAGAGAGCACATTTTTGTCTTCACTCTGCGATTGCCATCTCATCCCAAAGAAGTTAAAGTCGTTATACCTACTGGTGCTGATAGTAATCTAGTTTTTCTTGATACGTTTATCTTTTCTACAGTTAAAAACAGTTAACGTAAGCATTTTTCAAGAGGTAGATTTCGTGATAACGATTTCCTCGGTATTCACTAGGGAGACCTATTGCAGGGTACAGCTATGTGGTCATCCTATGTGTGGATTTCTCCGAAAATCAAACGCCACGCCACCGTCTGTAACAACTCCCTAGTGATAACTGATATTTCCCATCACTGTTCGTACACCATTTATGCTTTTTCTTCAAATGTTGGTTAATGGACACTCTCAGAAATTCACTACAATGTTTGTTTTACGTTAACTTAATGCAGTAAATAATAATGAAAGATTGGTTGTAGATTTTCATCACTTCTACAGACTTTGCAATAAAGATTGTTTACTTCAAAAACCTTTACAGCTTCCTAAGACTACCCGAAATCCTCCTTGTGCACATGAATATAATGCTCTACTACCTCACCGATCAGTAATTGCTCATTTCTGCTGTTCACTTCTTTCATAAATCAAATTGTTGCAACCGCAACGATGATGAGATATTTGCAAAACTCCGGACCGCAGGTGTATGCGGTGGGGAGCGGACGCGCTATTTCCCTTTCCAGGGGCAAACGCGTTCACCACCGCACCATGCAGATCCATCGTTTCGCTTATCTCTCAGCTAGTTCTATCAACCTGTGGCATCAGCAGTCACCCGTAAACGGATTGATCTGGGAAGCCCACATCATGTGGTTGCATTTCGCATAACACCCTGCCGTAAAAATTGTGGTAGGCAGGAAATAAAAAGTAAACATTGTAAATTGTTGCAAACATTTCCACGCTTTTTCGTAACTATCCAGAGATCGAGCTTCACAATCTCTCTTCCATATTCCTCGGTGATAAATGCCAACACTCATGATGAAAACGATTTAATAATACGTTAGAGGATGGACCGCAGAGCAATGCAAGATAATTTCGTAATAGATAGATAATAGACCACGGAACAATATGTAACTGGCATAAGAAATGTGCGATAATATATAGAGATAGACAGTAGTCTCTACAAGGTGGGGAATACCTCTTCGTGCATAGCCAGTTGTAATTTTACGCATGGAGTGCCGGCAGTTACAAGCTCGAGTTGCGTGACACGGCGCCAAGTGATACGACTAATTGTTACACCTTAATCAGTTCCTTCGAAAAGGTAGATCTTTTTTACAGCGCATTAGAATTGTAAGATACTTACCAACATGGCTGCTTAGAGGTTAGCAGCATTCGCTATGTGAATTGTCATATCACCAATAGCATCTTACAAATATTTTGCCCACTGAATTATTCGTCCGGACAGCGAGAAGAGCATGAAAAGCGTCACACATTTCACTACATAGCTCTCAATTGTACTTTTTTGTTGGGAAGATATTCAATGTCGTCTCACCAAACTTTAATATGGCTTAGTTTACTGTAAGCGTTTCTGAAGAAAATTTCGAACTCTTTTTCAAATGGGGCAATCTCGACGGAGATGGAACGCCAACTGTACGTCACATTTCCACATCCAGTAACACGTATGAGCCACGGTCACAGGACAAACATTCGAATGAAAGGATGTATTTGAGTGCTTCCTGCCAGTTGCCTTACTTTGAAAACGGTCTACCTTGCCTAACTTTTGTTTCTACCAATTCACAAAAAAATTTCTCGGTAAAAGTAGCCATCGCTTGATTGAAAGACCATGGAAATCAATCTCAGTGCCATCTTTCTTAATTAAAGTGACCAGAGGCATTCATAGTCTAAAGACTTGAGATTTCAGTTGAATTCTTTTCAATAAAGATAAAGATGATTTTATATCGTAAGCCAAAGCTCAACGTTCTGGTGAACAACGGGATCACTAATGGATTATATAAAATTCATCATTCCTTCCATATCCATCACCACCCTGCAACAGCTTAATACTCGCGATCTGCAAGTAACTCAAATGTAACGTTCCCTTGCAACAAACATGTGCTCGCCGTTGTGAAGCTGCGAGCGGAAAAGAAGTTGGTTGCCTTCATTTTTAGGCTGTCGTGGAAGATAATACTGAATGCTTGAACTGCGGAACTATGACCACAAGCGCGTGGAGGCTAAATGCAAAAGGAAAAATCGAATGCAAGTAGGTACAGAAGAGACGACGCTTTTAAATTTAGTTTGCTGTTACGAAATAAGTACTGCCGAATCACTTCTATTTCGAAAATAGTCTTTTGACCAAAACAAAAAAACTTCCGCCTTACTGGATTATTGACTTATAAACAGTTACAAAAGAATCCCGAAACAAATGCATGAAATTGACAACTATGAATTGACGCCTCTAAATGGCATTGGTTAACTAAAAAAATAAATAGAAAAAGCACTTGTGTAGTAATTTTTTATACAGAATATTTTGATAATGTTTTTTTTTAATTTCGCAACTATCTCGTAAAGAACGCGCGATATTTCAGCGCCTGTTACTCATTCTTCCGAAAGAACGGTCGAAAGCGTCCGGTTTCAATGCGTTCTGACACAATCGCTCGACGATTTCGCCGCTCACGCTGCAAATTGTGTAAAAGGAAAGCTGAAGGCAAGCCGACGAATCTCGTATAATTCCAGAAGTCATCTTCAGGAACTGCGATCTCTCAATGCAACACTGTTCCGTTATCTGATCCTAATCAGTCACAATCACCTGCAGCGCAGAATTTTTTCGTGCTGTTGAATGCTTCTTGTGCATCATCACAACCGACGTCCATTTCGTCCAACGTACACTACAGCACTCAAAATCCGATAATGGTGAGTTATACCAATGAACGAAGCGCATTCAGTACCACCAATATGGTTCAGCAAACGAGTCAAAGCGATCAACTCAGTTTCACGAAACATTCTCCTAGTGATTCCCATGACCGACTTTCTGTTAACCTCGGCATTAATTGATAATTCAATGTTTTTCATCAATAAGCAGACACGAGGTTGTTAATATAGAATTTATTAGAACACAATTGCTGACGTTTCGGCGGTTTCGCCTTCTTCAGAGCCTGGAAAGGTCAAATTGAGATGCGATCTACTCAGCCAAACACTTTCATAACCCTAGCAGATAAAACTTGATAAATCGATTTGTGTTCGCATAAGAAACAGCTTCATTCAAACACCTACCGTTTATAGGCATAACTCTGCCTGATGACGCGCGCTCGCTATTAGAATTAGGTCCAAGCTTCTCACCAGCGCAACCCATTTGTAAAGAAACCTTGCGTAGGATAGCGTGCAGCCTGCACGAGCTCCAAGATCGACTCCGAAGCAACGCTAGAATTGAGACACAAAATAGAAAGGAACAACGAGCAGCAGGGGCACTACCACCACCTCCATTTCCTCGGTTATTCTTTAGACAGCAAGACCCAAACGACGAAGTCGATATAAAATTTCGCATTTTTTCGAACGAAACTCTTAAAGTCCTTAACCGCTACCGCGCGAAAAGATTTAGTTCGAACCTGACAGCTACGCAAAAATCTGGTATGCGACAGGTTCGAGAGCTAATAAAATCAAAAATTATTAGGCTATCAGTTAGTGATAAGGGTGGAGAGTTTGTAGTAATTCCTCGCCAGTTAGATGTCGATATAACAGAAAAACATCTCGAAGACGCGTCTCTTTATCGCGCATCTACTGAAAAGGAATTCAGAAGTCAAAATCGAAAACTGAACAGCGAATGGGTCAAAACGGCAAGCGCAGCAGGTTTAAAACCAGCAGACATTACGCATCTAAAGATCGAAG
>UYYA01001398.1:0-14629 GCA_900624975.1 Angiostrongylus costaricensis
TTTGGGCCCCCAGATCAATCCCGTTGACGCGTGATTGCTGATGGCAAAAAAGATCGATAGAAGTAGCTGAGATATACGCAAAGCGAAGGACCCGGATGGTGTAGTGGTGAAGTGCGCTGCTCCCCGGTAAGGACAACAGCGCGTGTTCGTTCCCCACTGCATACACCTGTGGTCCGGAGTTTTGCAAATATCTCAGCATTTCATACGAGTTATATTTCGCAACATAACCTGCCATTAAGAAGAAAAAGGCAGTAAATAAAAGAGTTAAGTAAGTAATATTTATGATTACCCAACATAGAGTGACGTGCTTTCACTCTGTCTAAATATTGATTTATTTCTATTTTAAATCAAAATACTAGACCAGGAAGAACGCCATTTTCTACATTTCAGGCCAATGAGTCCCACGTCTTAGCAATACGTATGTGAATTGACATGGTAATAATTTTCCTTGGGTTACTTGTGTTCACAATCTGGTACGCTACACATGCGACAAAGCTTACAAGATAACGAGCTAATTTGGACGTCATATATTATTGCAGGTTTAGCTTCCTTTTCTTCATAAGAATGAATAAAAAAAAACTTGAAACTGGCTGACTAAAATAAACTAAGTAATACTGACAGCTATAATGCTGAGGTATTTGCAAAACTCCGGACCGAAGGTGTCAGCGGTGGAAAACGAACGCGCTATTGTCGTTTCCGAGGTGTAATGCGTTCACCACCACACCATGCGAGCCCTTCGTTTCGCCTGTCTTTCACCTAGTTCTATCGATCTTTTGCCATCGGCAATCACCCGTCAATGGGGTTGATCTGGGGAGCCCAAATTGGCATTGAACCTAGTTAAGCGGAGGCTATAGTTATAATCACAATCTTAACCTTTTTATCTACTGTCTATTCTTTTTTTAACGGCAGGGTATGCTGCGAAATATAACTTCTACAATGCTTTCCACCGTTAACGTTCCCCACCGCAGACACCTGCGTTGCGGAGTTTTGCAGATATCTCAGCATTATAGAAGTTATATTTCGCAACTTGCCTTGCTCTTAAAAAGAATAGGCAGTAAATAAAAAGGACGCAACCATCTGATTTCAAGGATAATTCTTCACACCTCTTGAGGTGAATCGAGCCCAATAGCTTCAACTCAATACCAAAAGCGTATTCAATTAATATGAGTAAATTTACATCTATTAACATAACGCACTAAAATAACTAACGTCTAAAACTATAGTTCACGCGAATCATAAGGGCTAGCTTAATCCTCTACTTGAGTGATTAATAGTCTCGATGACCAAGTACATCCAGAAGGCTCTAATAACAGTACTTTACACGTTAGGAACAACAGTTTCCGAATGGATCACTTGAGAAACGAAGATACTAAGTGTTCATACTGTCATAAAACAAGCAACCATATTAAAATCCGTCCCATTCCTCACATCATGAAAAACAACGCCTGTGATGACTGATCGTTTACTTTTTTAACGCTGTAGCAGTGTATTTGATATGAAGTGAAGTCGATGACTATCGCCGTCCATACCAAGATCTTACATTCCGGCGAGGGTAACGATATAACGGTAGTAACAGGGTTTAAAACCACCAGTAAAGTGCGGAAATTTTTTGAATTTATGTTTGATAATAGTGGACAACAGTTATCATTCAGGAGAAAATTATTCCATTTCTGACCCTCTTGTGGAATGACGTCGAAAATTTCTGAACATGATGAGCAAGACAACAGTTGTTGAAGTAGCATGGGCATGAAGAAGTTCATAGTAAAACAATCCTTCCAAATCGAACCAACATTTAAGAAGAATCTCCTTCTTGTAGAATTCTGGTTTAGGTTGATGGCATTTCTTCTCGTTGAAACATTTTGTGAGGTTGACATAGATCTATTTATTTACTCAACCTAAGATATTCTAGCTAAACTACTGTCTATTTCATTGCAATTTTACTAAATGACATTTATGCAACTTGCCAGTTTTCTTGTGGCGGTCACGTGGGAGTACGTCTTATTTTTCATCGTGTGCGATATGCACTGAGCTCAGTGGCACGCTGTCTAATTACTCCCAAGATGACTGCCCTCTCTCTTTTGTGCTCCTGACTCTACAGCTTGGTTTTCCCACATAAACCTTCACTAATTTGTACAAGTTTTATATTCTATGCATCCTCTTCTTTTTTCTATGTAACCTTCCTTCTTTGGAAACATTTCTAACTGTTAAGAGGGATCAAAACGATTCACTACCGGTCAAACTGGTGGTGTTGGTAACAGTCCTCCGCTTCACGAAATAGGCTCAGTGTATCTCATATGTTCTATACATCTTCCAATTCCACCGATTTTTGACCGTCAAGGCGCTGAGGACGTTGATAATTTGAAACATTGCCAAAGAGGAGCTTTATGGAAGTAAAATAATGAGCACATACTCCGTATGCTCGCTCCGACATGCAATATCGTAGTTTTACTACCTTCTACACAGAAAGCACGTTTTTCATTTGAAGAACCTACTCTTGTGATAAACAGCCTTTTTGTTATTATTAGGTGCAGAGAACAGCTTTAATTCGATTCGATATAAAAAGTGCAAGAAAACAACTTTATACGGCAGAATATGCAGCTGTGGCAAAAATTGAGAGATCATGGAGCTCATCCTGCTTCTCAAATTAATTAGACTAAGAATGAGTTGGTATTGCACTGATGGCCAAACAAACCTAAGTATGAAAAGCCGGAGAGAATCTTAAATAACCAAATGGTATAAAAGAGTAGGAAAGTTCTTTGGCTCAAAAAAGTCCCTGAATGAGAAAATACAACAAAAGTTATGCGCATATTTTTTAGAAGAATTATAAATTAGCAAGCGTTAAATTTCCAAACATCCAGAAAGCTAACGGTAACAAAAAAAACGTAGAATGAAAGTCAACATTTTTGTACGCTTCACACATATTGGATGATTTCCTATAATATATGTCCCCTTATTTTCCACTTACTGTAGATGAATCATATCTCTACAGGAACCGACTAGAACCGAAAAGAACCTTATAAATTTAAACCCGAAATATAATCCATGGTTAAACCCCGGGAACTGGTAAGTACGGTGTTTCAAGACGTAAAGGATGAATAATAAGATGTTTCGTTGCAAAAATAGAGAATCAGTGAGACCAAAGGTATACTTCTTTCTGTCTACTCTACATGTTCGCTCACTGCAATTCCAATTTTTGATCCAGCTTTTTTCAATTTGATGAAGTCAACTTATAACTGACAACCATTTCCGATTAAGCGATATGAAAGAAAATCGACCGCACCAAACCATAGACTTCTCAAAATTGCTTTCTTAACATAAGTTATTTTTCTAGGAGTTGTACTTCTTCTCATTATTCTTTTTAATAACACACATAAATGTTTCGCTCAAAAAATAGAAAATGTCAGTACAATTTCAGTTCAGATATTGTCGTTATAAAAATATTATTCATACCATTACTAGAGAAGAACAACAGCAACAAAAACGATTGTTCACAAAATTTCCCTCCATGACTTTCTTTGAGTAGGCATTGAAATTTTCGTAATGTACCTAATTCATAAACGAAAAAACGCTTCCACATGTATCTAACCATAATATTATTGTGAGACCAATTAACTCTAAATAAAACAGGTAAGTATAACCAAATCAAAAATTTGTAAATCTCACTTCATCGGTGGAAGTGAACAATAATGTCATGATCGACCAGTCGTGAGAACAACTGCTGCTTTCAGTAGATAATTGTGCGAAATTCAATCAAGCAAAGACGAAATTACTCACAATCGGTCATATAGTCGAACTTCAGCAGTGATGGGATGCGAAACCCAGTGAACGAAAGCCTTTGGTTTATTCTGTTCGGTAAGTGTAGATGCGCGAACGATTAGCTCGATGACGTTTCCTGAGACATCCTGAAATCAGAAAATTGTTCCCAGAAAAACGATACATCTACTAATGGGTTATTCATACTCTAAATCAGTGACTTAAAGACATCTGAAGATTGTGGAACGTACCAGAACCTCTCTCACCAAACTGAGAACAACACCAACATACTTCAGGCCAACGGGTTGATCTTTAGTCATACGACGGAAAGTTTTTTGTTCTTCGTTCTAAAAATGGTGCTGGAAATTGCATGAAACTGCAGTCTCAATTAGTAGCACACTAAGGTAAGTTGCTGTTTATTTATGATCTATGACTCCGCCTTCAGCGTTAGCAAAATGCTTCCACTGTTTATCAGTGGTTGTCGGGTCGTCGGATTGGTTGCAACCTTCTCTAGGCGATAAAGCCTCGAGTGTTTTCCCGCAATTATAAAGCCATTTACAGACTGATAGCCTGGTAAAATCACTAATTTTAACGCGAATTCCATGGACCCCATGTCACGCAATGAGATAGATAGCGTGGAACTAGATCTCTTAATACTGCAAACTTTAGTTATTATCAAGGACGTTATACATTCTGACCAATGTTCTCGAACTCAGACAAAGTAAAAAAAATTTGCAACGAAGATTTCAAAACAATCAGAGAAATCGTGTTCGAAATTTCAACGCGTACATATCGTGGGCTAAAAAACATCAGATCAGGACTAATTCGTCGTTAAGCAGATAACAACAAATCATCATATCTCCGACGAGCCTAACGGCGGGATGTCCTATATCATCACGTCAACTGACATCGGCATTTCTGTCGAATTTAAATTTATGCTGATATAATGGAAACGAATTTTTACAATAGTTGGTCAACCTGGAACTGCGCTAAAAAAATAAACTAGTTAAGAACTTGATAAACACAGCCATCTACTACAATAATTAGGTGTTATATAATTCTTTGACAATCTCATAATGGCGTATACAGGTGTATGTATAATATAATAAATGCATGTATATCTATGGTGTATGTATAGTGTATCACGTATACTTTCCTATCAACCTGTTCAGAATGAAAAGATTGTATATTCTATAGTAATTACGCTCTTGAATAAAACTATTTAAATGAATAAAGGATAAAACACTCGACGTTGAACAATCACTGAGAGATGCGCCATGTCTCCCAATTCATCAAATACCGTTGGAGTTCAATGAATGCATATCTGGTCTACACAATGACTGGTGGTGGTCAACCAGTGTATCGAGTCTGTGTTTTGCATCCAGAGAAGTCTGGTACCTATTTACCCCCTCCGAAAGGATGAAGGGTTTAGTGAGTCTGGGACTCCGATCGAACTAACGAACATGTGTATGAAAAGGCACCTCTAATCACTGCTTTTTAACTCATTATCTACTGCCTACTCTTTTTAACGGGCAGAGTATACAATGTGAAATATAACTTCAATGATGCTGAGATATTTGCAAAACTCCGGACCGCAGACGTATGCGGTGGGGAACGAACGCGCTATTATCCTTTCCGGGGAGTAGCGCGTTCACCACCACACCACGCGGGTCAATCACTGCGTTAAACGCATCTCAAATAAGGCTACTGCTAACTATTATGAATTTCACTAACTAATGTAATTACACTAAAAAGCTCATGTCACAATGTTACACTCTTTTTGTACATCTTTGATGCACAATGAGGTGCATGCTTACGCCAGTGAGTATGCAACTGTTTCCTTCAAATAAATCCCGCATAGGTGGCCTAACCGCAAATTAGTTGACACGTTTTTAAAATAGCTTGGAATTTTTTTTTCTTTTACAAAACACCATTCTGCAGCAAAACATGAAGTGTTGCGCTATGATTCGGGGTAATGACATTAATATGTCTTCTATGCGACCATATTGGAATCGTCCACTCAAGACGTTTAGGCGTGATGAAACTAGGAATCCATTTCACTTATGCGATGCAGATGAGATGATTCCAGAACACATTTGTTTTCTTTTTCAATAACCATAGCGCAATCGTTTCAAAACATATTGCTCACAAAAAAGTGGACGAAATGAATGATATGCAAGCGGCTACTTATGAACAAAATCCTACTGGATTATATGTATTGGGATAACAGTCAATATTGTCGCTGCAAACCAGAGTCCAATATGTCGTAGTATTTCATTTAACACCCGTGAAGTCTTGTAGATTAGTACAATCTAAACATTACTAGATTGGTTAAAGGTGTGAAGTTCCACTGGCCAAGTTGAATATAAAGGAAATACACCCACATTTCAAAAAAAAAAAAGAAAAGAAACAACGAAATCTGCAGTGCTCTGCGTCACAGAAAGAGTTCGTATTAAGCACTACAATTAAACTAGTCTCTCTGATTAACACACGAGGTTCTGAGCGGTTAAATCCTTGTAGGATCATGAAAAGTAGTGATGAAGAAAATCAACATTTACTCAGCAGTTTACCAAACTCGTCATTTGAACTGTTTAAAACTCTATTCACTTATGGGAAAAACAAATGCAAGACTACACTGTAAGTTAATGGAATGGATTGCGCAATTTGAACCTATCTACTCCTTGTCGCCCAGAACCGGAAAGTAAGCACAAACGCCATGCGTACTCTTTATGCAGTTTACTTGACGAAATAATACGAAAAATTCCCATTCAGTCACGATGAACAAAAACTCAACAATGTTTGGTTGAGGGAACTCACACCATCTGAGTACGCGCAATCTGAATAGCGCCGAAATAGCTACTCATCAAGGAACACCCAGTAAGTCACTCATGTGCACAGTGGCGAGTGAGTAAATTGCTGGCATTGTGTTTCGCCGACTTCAAGCGGCTTAACAGAAAGGCACCATCGTCGACGTGTCACGAAAAAAAGGAAAAATAAGAACGTCTTAGAATTGCGGGTGATGCTCGACATCACTATGTAACGTGTGTAGCACAGCGACGAATTACACCTTGAAGCGATCTGGCGAGCAAAGAAAACTATTCTGGTGGAATGACAACGCCAAGTGGAATTCGTTTAGCCTGCGCTTATTGTTATTCCACTCCGGACACACCTTTGGATCGATTTGGTGCTCACGATATGAATGCCTGCTCTTTATAGTTCACTAAAGAAGATGCACGACGTGACGATGCCCTACGGCTAAATTTTTCATTTTGGAAACAATTCAAAGACCCATCTTCAAAACCCCAATATTTCTGTGTAAACACAAATTGGGCCGAATCCAAGAAATATGCACCCATAATTTTCTAGAATACTTGAAAATTCGATGATCTGCATAGAATTACGAAACACACTGCATTCTATCGGTCGAAGAACTTATACAAATTCTCCAACTTATTGCTACCGTCAAAATTGTGCTAAAAGTGCAAAAAAGAGCTAAAATTTACAAAATTCTGAGCGCGAATGCCGTAACCGCGAACAACAACAACAATGCATCGCACGCTGGACACAATCCTGCTTTTCTCAATCGCTTCGCAGCTCGGGACACGTGTTAATAGGAGAGGAAGAAACCAAATGAGTTCGCGGAATTCAGATATTCGCGAATTCATTGTCGTAGAAAAACATCATATTTGCTTTCTTCACAAACATCTGTCGATTCCTGTGGTCGTTATTTGAACTAATTATACTCACTGAGCCCAAATACGAAGCTACTTTGTTTTCAATGAAAACGAAATCATAGTCTAGTACTTTCTTTGTTTTGGTTATGGAGGTGTTAGATCTGGTAGATAGTAGTCAATTTGACCTTTCCAGGCTCTGGAGAAGGCGAAATCTGCCCAAACGTCAGGAAGTAGCAAGTTGTTCAAGTAATACCTATATTTAAAGCTGACTAAACAACGTTGCTGAGATATTTGCAAAACTCTGGACCGCAGGTGTCTATGGTGGGGAACGAACGCTCTATTGTCCTTTCCGAGAGTAACGCGTTCACCACCACACCATGCGGGTCCTTCGTTTCCGTTTAAAAGGCAGAAAACAAAACGTTAAACATTGTGATTTCAACTACAGCCATAGTTTAACTGGGTTCTATGCCGATTTGTGCTCCCCAAATCAACCCCGCTGACGGGTGATTGCTGTGGCAAAAAGATCGATAGAAATAGCTGAGAGACGTGCGAAACAAAGGACCCGCATGGTGTGGTGGTGAACGCGTTACTCCCCGGAAAGGATAATAGCGCGTTCGTTCCCCACCATAGACACCTGCGGTCCAGAGTTTTGCAAATATCTCAGCAACGTTGTGGTTGTATTTCGCTTAGTAACCTGCCATGAAAATTATAGAAGGCAGAAAACAAAACGTTAAACATGCTGACTAAAACATTTTCGAACATGTGTACATGGATTCCAACATTGTCGTAAACTTGGTGAATCACTGAACAATTAAAGTGTTACTTGGCAACGAAACAAATGGCTTATGCCGATTTAAGTTCTTGTTGTACAATATTTGTACTACCGTGTACTACGACACATGCATTTAGTTGAAAAGAGTGTATTCAAAAGCACTGAATTATGATGTGTCACCGAGGCTTGACCTACACAGTTACCCGTCCCGGAAAGGCAATTAGCATTTCACAGTTTTAGACAGTTTTTCTAATGGGAAAGTCACACATTGCCGTTCATTACTCGTCGTGAAATGACTTTTAATAAGGTTTTATCTTTTTCAGATTAATCCACCTTCTCAACCTTTTCCGCTGAGCTGTCGAAGCATTCCCGCTGGTCCACTGGTGCTCTTCAGGAGAAGTGACGATGTGCTTGATGTCCTCGACATAACAAACGTTTCTCAAAAAGTATGCAACAATGAATATTCCCTCTTAGTTCCATGTGAGTTATTGTTAAGTGCGACACAGTGTACATCACCAATGCGGGATATGATGTCTCTTTTCATAGGTATGCAAAATGGGCAACGCAACAGCTTTGCTACTCCGAGTCCGTGTTTCATTCCTGGGCAGATACGAGGTCATCAATAACATGATTTATTCAGTATTTTCCGCGGTTTCGTCTTCTTCGGATCCTGGAAAGGTTATGTCGGTATTGTAGTTGTTACGTCGACTTGTTGATGTACTTCACTTCGACAGTTAGGGCATACAGCTCCATTTCTCAAATGCTGGTACGGTGTTACAAATCCTTTTTCGCAGTCGACAACGGTTAGATCAAAGGCAAATGGTGTTAACAAAAGGAATTTATGACGCAGTTATGCTTAGTATGTGACCCATACAGTAAAATCAAAACCGGCTTTCTTCATATTGAACCGCATGCACTTCCTGCAATGCGTGAGAGCACACGTTCTTGAAGAAATGCACCGATCAATTCGATCGACTACACTATCAGCTTCTCCAGAAGTAAAACAGAAGCATCCACAATTCTCGTAAAAGCGGAGGAAACGATATGAAAACGAATAAAACGAGAGAGTCCAGCTCACAAGCACTAAACAGAGGAATACAAGATTAGCATAGGGGGAGGTAGGCATGTATCAAGAGTTCCACTCAAGAGTATAAAAGCACGGTATGTTCTGATACGTGCACTAGCATCTCAACGACTTCCAGAAATCTATGAACGACTTAAAAACCGCTAGAACGATGCTTTAGGAAGTACAATCGCTAATATCACTAAGAAAAGACCAATTCCGAACTCCTCAAGAAATGCGGTGACGCACTTTTTAATTCTCCCAAGTTGCATTAATTGTTTCGGAAAAAGTGCATTCAATACTTCTGAAACACTGTTCTTCTAGCGATGGCATTCACGACTTAAAAATTAAACTACTAATAAAAATTGACGTCTCGAGTTCGAGAAAAGTTATAACTAAAACATTTAAAGAACAAAATTACATATCCAGAACTAATTTCTCAACAACCTAATATATAGACATTTACTGGTAGTACGTTTGCACTGCAAAAGAGAGCGTGTAGAGCAGTGGTAAGAGGCGCCCTGCAACATACGTGGAATCGATCTCGGCGTCCATGACCCACCAAGTCTTCCATCTCTCCATCCATGCATTCAGTCACCTCCAACGATGTTTGATGAAGTTGAATGCATGGCGCATCCCTGAGGGATTGATCAACGCCGAGAGCTTCATCCTTTTTTATCTTTGAACTCGGTTCTGACTTCGTCCTACGAAAAAATGGTTCTATAAAAAGTTCTGGGTGGAAATTCTTTTTCTAAACGTACTAACACTAATACGCCACCTACTTGCCACATCTCTCGGAGAATAAATAAATCGAGGAGATTGAAGGGAATCTAAATTTAACTTTTTTGAATTCAATTCGATGTTTTTAAACGAAAAAAATGTTATTGCAGATTCCTCGTTACTACCAGTGCAACTATGATCGCACACAGTGTCTATGAACAGGTGACTAGCTGATTTTGATATCTGACCCGTCGCTTAGACGGTTCCTTGTCGTTGGTCGGTTACAAATCAAACTTAGCTATAAATAGCCACATTCGGGCCATTACTCTATGTCTCACACAAATCACATTAGTGTTAGGCTTCCAACTAATTCTTTCATAAATCAATCCTAATAAACTTACACATAAATCTATACAGGTGTTTGTTTTCTAATCGAATCATAAATGAATCACCGTATTTCTGCTTCCAGGTGATGGAATTCTGACTAACCATAAACTTTCAGCAGGTGAGTCAACCTAATGCAAATTACCTTGTCTAATTTCAAACTATAGGGGCGTAATTTTTAGAATTGATCAAAAGCCAAAACTGCTATGCTGTTTGATTAGGTTAGTAGCCTCGGTTTCGGTTTCGTAATCTACAACCTAAAATCTCTGGATGACCTGAATGATTAGCTCAAGTAGTAGTATTAGATATTACCTAACCTACTCAGTAAAGACGCGAATGTTAAGACCGAGAAAACACAATGATTGACAAGCCTCTTTAGTTCACAATATAAAGTGCACAATGAAAATCTTAGATTTCGCTAAACTTGATCAGTTTCGCGATTTTGCTATTTGTTAATTCTAATATTCCTTTATTTACTAATAATTACTAATTGCCGTTCTAGTGCAAAATTTAAGGATTTCGACTATTGATATTCAAATTACCTTTAAAAACTAAAATTTCAAAGATCCGCTGAATGTTTCAGATAGCCGAAGAATCCGAGAAGTATGATCAAATACAAACTATGAAATAGCAAACAGTTCTAAAACGCTATCATTCTATAGAAGCACCGTCTTGAGAACGATCGAGTGGTAAGTGTTTGATTTCCTTCACGGCCTACTTATCCAATAGTTCGTAGCTAAAATCACATCAACTAGCTATGTGAAATCATAAATAGAACATGAATGTAGCGAAAAAACCTCAAGGATATTGGTCAACGTTGATGACTACTTCATTAAATATCCAAATACAAACAGTTAAGACTCACAGCTCCTTCAATACTATTGCAACATTACAAACCTAGACTTAGAACCTGTTAAAAGTGTCGTGCATAATCAGAAAACAATCTCTCATGAAACATGATAAATGACAATCGTGTATATTTTGGACCAACCTATTCGACACAACAGTACAAAAGCAACATGTTCAATTTGCACAGCAATGATGAAGATGCGAAAGAGAAAAAATGCTTCCTAAGAGCATCACCACAACTAGCGTGAAAACATGGTCTCCTAACGCTATTATTTGAAATAGAATTAAGGAAATACAACTCTAACTATGGGTAAACAGTGTTTCATATAAGCACTATGGTTCGACGCCCTACAATATTTCAGGTATTATCAGCACCAGAACGCTAGGTGCATTGGTGTTGCTTAGCTATACTCCTTTAGGATATATAATCATGAAGTAATCTGCTTAAGCTGATGAATGCCAAGCATCGCCTTCAATGAGAAATCCATAACTGCTTCGTCGTAGTCATATGTGGCGTGGCTGTATGTGGCAGATGGAGCAAACGCAGACCAAAAGCGACCTCATGTTCCCTCAGACGCAGCAAGATTTAAGGAAAATCCAATCTGTTCAGACTGTGTCATACTGGCATATCCCTTTTGTTTTCAAGCAAAAGTATTTACATATGGTGTGTGGGTGTGTTTGCTCATATCCGCATTCTATTCAGCTTGCCATTTAAACCAAAAGCGTATAATGAGGTGATTCGGAAATACATGGACAGTTGTTAGAAATCATCTCCAGCTAGTAAGTTTATCGGCTACTCTGGAAACACCGGGCAGGCTGCTAGTGGTTATACAGCATCATCATGCTTAGCAGCTTTTGAGTGGTTATTGATAGCCGAAAGCAGTATAAACGTATAAACGACGGCTCTCACTCCTTTGACTTGAAAAGAGCTTTCAATATCTCAACGTAGGTTAAGACCACGCAAAGCTACTAAAATCTAAGAAGCGTTCCATGATGCACAAATCATGAGTATGATATATACAATATGTACTTATACCGCATGTAGTTTGAATCTCTGGTTGGTTTACAAAAAAAGTTACGAAGGAATAAGTATAGCTGATATCAAGAAAGACCGTCTTCAGGCGAAACCAAAAACCAGTGTGATTTGGAATTGTTGAAGTCATTAATTGCCTATATCATTCCATAACAGTAATGTCAAATACGCTCTTCGTATCCAATATCTTGGTGTTAAGAAACCCGAAACATTAAAAATCAACGACAGAGGTTTGTATGCTTAAAGCATAGGACAGAATTAACCATGGCTTTAACTCTAATCTCTTCAACAGATCCTTTTCGTGTTTTCAAGTGAAATCAAAGAGGGAAAGTGTATCGTCCCTGTGAATCTCCCTTCAAAGTCAGACATGGCTCTATTATCCATACGTAACCTGTCAGAATGTAAAGTTCCCTAATCACCTAAGAATTAGTAAGACCTTGATGTTTCATAAGAAGGGAGAGGTACACCATATCAACTACCGCTAAAATTTCTTGCTGTATCTCGTCTACAAGCTCTTCGCTCGACTGGTTTTCAACAATCTCAACAAAACACAACCACTACAGCCACTTCACCAAGTAGTGTTTGGAAAAGGATTCAATGTGATAAAACATGTTCGCACTATTATGAAACTTAGCGAAGTACCGCGGCAGTATATCAGACCGCTATGTGTCCGTTTCATCGCTTTCGAATCTTTTAAGACGGAAGCGCCCATGGAAACTTTGGAATGGCAGGGCAACCTCGATGAATGCTCTAAGATCCGTCATGTATTACATAATCAATTCACAACTTTAACCACGCTATTTTGAACATAAACAAAGACGTTAAAAGGAGTTATATAAGATAGTACTATCTCTCCAAAACTATTTACAGTCATCCTTGAGAACGTCATGTGAAAACCAGGAATTGAACATGTGGGACTAATATCGATGGTTCGCATCTACACCGTATTTACTTCGTCAACTACGTCTTTCTAATAAAATGCGGAAGTGAGCCATGCGGAATTAATGATTTTGACAACGGAAAGATCGGTCTTTGCCTAAATCCCAAGAAGACGATATTGACGTAAAGTGAATTAGCTTCGGACGCCCCATTCACGTTTAACAAAAGGAATATCTGAGAATGCTATACCTACGTGAACGCAAGTCGAGAATTCAAAATGAAGAATGACTTAGCTACAAAGCTAAGCACAATAAAGCGACCTCACGTAGCGAGCTTTCAGGAGCATCGAGGATGTAGTGAAGAGAACAAAGGACACCCAACTTCTGACCGCCTTTTCGACTCTAAGATTATTCCTGCTTTAATCTAAGCGTCGGAAACCTGTCAATACCTAAACAGGACCAAAGTATACTCAGGACGATTGGAAGTACAGTGTTGGGAACATCTCCGTCGTGCCGACCAACATTTCGAAAATCAGGTAGGCAGCGCACACGAAGCGTTCCCACGGCAGTTTGCAGACAAAAGACATTGGCTGATGGATCCCACATGATGACAGGCCCACAGCAGGACGACAAGTGACTTCAGAGAACCCAGAAGAAAAATATACTTCTCAGAGAGCTCCTGCAAAAAACAGAACCCCCTAAGCGATCTTTGTATGAGAGAAGAAATCATTGGAGTTCCTAGTGGACTCGAGTTACGACGATTAAGAGTAAGACAGGTGAAATATAATGCAAGTGACTATTCAAAAATTCGCCTGAACACTAATAAACGTATACACACACACACACAGACACACACACACACATCTCCAATATATATATACATATATATCCGTCTCCTGTGAGAACTTTGCTAAACACCTGCCATTCCTGAGACGGCAAATGTATAAATATTCGTTAACTAAGAAGCAGCTCTTCGTTGCTTTCTACTCCTCGTCGAGCAATATAGGTGATAGACTTCTGTACATTCCGTATCTAAAAAATCAGTAATTTTTCGTTGCACGCAAATCTTCTTTAGTAATGACATCTATGACGCCAGCTGGTACGGCAGAGGTAGAAATGCCGCTAATTGCGAGAACAAGAAAATGATACCGTACTTCTCCTGGATCGCTTCGATCCCTCCAATATAAAAAATTTGGAGACTACCCATGATAGAAATCTGCAAACGCCATAGAACTGTTATGGCAGAATTAAAAGCAGAATCGGCTTTAACAGCAATCACATAGCAATATCCTCAAACCCAAACGCATATAAGGTAATCTTCGTGGATGAATGCAAGCAAACGAATCGAATGAAACAAATGCTGGAATCCGCACAATATGTAGTGCTGAGCCATGTCCAATAAATAAAAAACTATTATAATTACAACTCGTATGAAATGCTGAGATATTTGCAAAACTCCGGACCACAGGTGTATGCAGTGGGGAACGAACACGCGCTGTTGTC
>UYYA01001399.1:0-14584 GCA_900624975.1 Angiostrongylus costaricensis
AACTGTGTTAGTGCGACTCAAAGATTTAACACAGCCAATTTCCAGCTTTGCGGATCAGAGGAATTTTTTAGCGAGTTCTAGCACTTCCCGACCTTGAAGGGATGAGAGTTTTACTTGGCACGGGTAGGGTGGAAGTAGTTAGTTGGCTTGTGCTACCCGTATCGGCAAATCGGAAGTAGACAATACTAAAACAGACAACAACTGCAATAGTTTAAATCTCTAGGATCGTAAATCCTCCTTCACGAGACATATTTGGTGATCTTATTGCTCAACATGCACCACATTATGAGCTCTCCAAGCACTACCTCCTGAGAGTATTTCAAGACGCACCGGACAGCGTTAAGTACACAGCACTTCAACGCTTCAGAGAGCTTTTATTTCTTTTACTGCACTTTTGACATTCCCAATGCCGTTCCAACACAAATCTTGGGTGCTGTAAAATTGTTCTCTACACTGAAGAAGTGAGCTTGCGAGTAAAGCGCTACTTCTAGTAAGTTCCCCACTTCTTTTCGGTTCCATTCCTCATCGAAAGCACGTGAAGAAGATCAAAAACTATCCCTCAGCAGAAAAATTAACAACTTAAAATGGAAATACAATAACTGAAGTAGAATACGAGTTAAAAATGACGTTACGGCAGTCTTCAAGGTGGAAGCGCAATAAATACTAGCGAATAATAAGCGAACTAGAACAATTTCTGCATCCATAAGGAGATTGGAATGCAAAACGCTTGTTGCAAAGGAGGAAGATGAGACGAAGAAACTAAGAAAAGTGGAGTGAAACTACATGAGATGATGGTTGATATTGAAGCCGATTTTCAGAGAAAAAAATGTCAAAACGATTAGTCTAAGTATATGTGGAAAAGGAAAGCTGGAGAGCAACGCCTAACATGCTCGACATGAACTTGGAAGGCGGAAATACTGTGGATCGAGCCGTTCGCTCTCTTTGCAGACCGGATTTTTTAGTTACGCGTCATTCCGAGGAGAGCGCAAGAGGTGAGATAGACACTACTGCACTGTTAGTGATTGTCCAACAAAGTGCTACATTGTTGAAATTTATTGAGGAATTTTATTTTCCTAAACTAGGTTTCACCTTTCGGAATATCTGTGGATATGAAACATGATTCCAGAATTCGGCGCGAAAACATACAGAGAACCACTTCTTATTATAAAAATTGTTGAATTGGAAATGTTTTGTCAAAGATTTCCCTCCACTAAATGTCACCAATGTTACCTCTGTTTTCAAATAATAGCACATTGTACTCTACAATTCAAGAAAAAAGCTTTCTACACCTTTGCTTCTTTAAGCACTAAAATCATCTTCTTCTGAAGCAGAAAACAACGCAGACACAATTTCTGCAATTGAAACAATTAATTGTCACAAACTATCATTAATAATATTAGTATTAATTATTGATTACTATTTAATTGAAAATGCTCAATTATTTACTACTTATTTAAAAGTCCAAGGATCAAGAACGTCTTATGGAATCTGGAAAGGCCTTGAACAGCTAAATATTAACGTGATTCGAAATCCTCAACTACAGTAACCCATTTTACACAATTTTAGCAACTTGCTTCCATAGATGTGCTTTTCATTGTGCCAGTTAGAATAATCCTTGTGAAAAACTCTGCACACTGGTCGTTTCAGTCCAAGCATTACAATGCAACAACATGACTATCAATTAATGAGAGGCATGTCGCGTTCATGGAAACCTACAAGCATCCAAAGAAAAAAATTCCAGCTGGCCATTTCCGAAGCTCTCAAAAAACTGTGACGATCACCGTTTTTTTCTAAACTTTCATCTCTTCGAAGAATGATTTTATTCCAGGGGATGCAGTAAAAAAAAAACAGAAAAGTCAAAGATGTGAAAGCGAGAATGGTGTCTTTCTCTCGGCTTCTTCACTATATTTGCCTTACTGTCATAAATCTAAGCTGCTAGAGTTATAGACGAACTTTTCCAGGATGCTGACTTCCCAACCCAGTTACTGGATTTCAAGCGATCACTCTAGCGATGATGAGGGTCATTCATTGTGCCCTTCATTTCCAACGAAATAAGCAAAGCTTTAAATCGTTGCTTGGTCAGCTCTGGAAAGTCGGTACCGATGATAGAAATACCACCAAACACTCTAAAGGCCAACTAGTTCGTAATCACTTATATAGCCGTCTATGTACAATTCAAAATTGTAAAGTGTAACTTAAACGGTAGAGACGGTGATTGCATGAGTTCCAGTACGATGTACTTAATTTCTTGTAAAGTGTCACGGAATGAACACCCGTTGGCAAAACGAGTAGACCGCTCCACGTTCTTAAAATGGAATCAAACACTTCACTAGGCACGCATAGGGCACACAGAAATAACGCACGCGTAACCCCGCGCCATTCCTCAGGGCGATTTTTTCTGACCTGAGCAAGGCACAATCCTAACTTATGTGTGACCCTATGAGGCTAGCCTCCTTCAAATAACTAATGGATCTAAAGACAACGAAACGGTGAGTGCACAAGGAAAGTTGTTTATCATGCGAATGATCATTTATGTAACAAGTTTTGTCTGCTGAGGTTTTGGCAGTGTTTTCTGTTTTCTGTATTTCAAATAAAGCCTGCGAATTAGTGGAAAGTGTTTGCAGATTTCTCCAGAAATGTCAATATAGGGTTTGAGAATATATCTAGCAGAAAGAAAATTGTACTGAATTGTTACTGCCCAGATAGATGCGAACTACAAGTACTACCGCTGTAGCGACGATGAAGTCCATCCATCTGACGCGCCTGCAAGTGCTGTCGAATTGTCGATGAAGTGAAGGATCGTGGGAAATCCCTTCTTCTTTCGTGGGAACGATACAGATCCTCTACACAGCAAAAAAAATGACAATTCAGTAAAACCGGAGAAAATAGCGGCAAGTGTTTATGACCGGGTATCGCCATGAGATCAAATAGAATCAATCGACACCAGACGATGGCAACTTGCACCCGCAACGGCAACGTACCCTTCGTCACTTTTCTACAACCGGCAGAAATGTTCCATGGGCAGAAAATTACTGCTCAATCTGTCCTAACCCCATTTTTCCGAGTGATTTCGACTGAAATCGATACAAATCAACATCTGAAGTGTTTCTTTCTAAACGATTCAAGTCATCACCGTGTTTCACATCGTGTGGAGAGCAGAAGTTTTCCACCATTGTCATTTTTTCATTCGCTAAACAATCGAGGATTTCTAATAAGAACACCTACCAGTATCTTCGTTATGATGCTTACTTGATACTTGCTACTTGAACGGCCCGCTCTCACTGGTTGTGCGAGCCCCAACATATCCGTTATAGTTCCCAGAAATCTCGAGGTCAGCCTGGCCTAAGTCTGGCCCAGGTCTTCACCACCACAGGCAGTCGTAGCCCTCGTGGATAAGAGGGAGATTTACCACCATGCGACTTTGATAACGGGACGGTGATGGATCCTGGTATTGTTTTACTCTTAGCTAGGCCTCCTAATAGAAACGCCGGACTCCTTCTTAGCTTGGGAGACCCTCCCAGGGGATGAATCCCTCGCTGTACATCGCAGCCCCACCCCAGGAACAGCTCCCAGCCACGATGAGTCGGTTAACCGTTAGGAGGATCTTCCTTATGACGACTTTGTAGTTGGAAAACTTTCTATATCTCTTGTACATTTGATATTTGTTTATTTATGTTTCTTCGCCTTTTATTCTACATATATATGCATGTACACCTGCGCATATGTGTATATGTACGTGTATCCATATATACGTCTTATCTTCGCACGTTTCTTCTATGTTTTCTTTTCGGATTCAATCTCTGTTGCCAGTTCACTCCCATTTAAGGCAGCGAATTATCGAAATACCTTTTCTGCTGGATAAATGAACACTTCTAAGCTCTACTGCGCAGAACGTCCAGCTTCGTTCTAGCGAAAGTTACATTCATGTCCTAATTCGCCTAATTCGTTGTCTTTTATGTCGTTGTTTTCGTGAATATATACCAGTGCTGTTAACTACCAGCTTACAGTTTCATTTGCGGTCCCAGTGAGCCACAATGAAGTCGAATCCTAGAGTGACCTGAGGTGGGATGACATCCGATGCGGCGATGGCACGACGGCGACCGGCTGGCGAACTCAGCGGCCCGCTCACTCGTGATCTCGGCGCTGTTCTGTACGAGTTGCATCAGGTTCCATCTTGTCTGCGCTCTTCCCAGAAGGCAATCGTTTGCTGCCTTTACTCTTCGTTCCTTGGTTTCTCTATTCATTATTGTTCTTGAAGTGATTGATTAGCAAATAGTGAATGATCTAAGTTTTTCCAGTTCCATCTATATAGCAAAGTTTTGTGGTTGATACAGTTCGCTTAGTACATGAAGTTCGTACTAGTTTCTAGTGTGTTTCAGTTCTGGGTTTACAACAACCATGAGCCAGATCGATGTACCTAAAGCGCTCCCTTTACGTGGTGTAAGTATTTTTCTAGGCTCAAATCCTAACTATTCAATTGTGACGTATTTCGTAATAACTTTGTAGTCTATATTGCACTGAAGCTGTTTGTCTTGTTGCTGCCAAACAATTCGTTTGAGACTTTGGCCCTTTTCAGGCAGCAGTTCGTGCACTGCTAATTCTTCGTGGAGAGAATCTGGATACTCCATGCGTGGTTGCAAGAAAGCCATCGTCACGACGTGGAAGAAGAAAGAGGAAGGTCAGTGAAATGTTCATTAGGAATTGTACGGAAGACATCTATTGTGTACACTACTATGTATCTCAGTAATGTTCGTTCTTCTTAAGCAATTCATCTTATTCAGTGTGCTTCCAGTAGGTGTCACATACTCCTTCTGATTTGCTATCTCCTCAATGTCGTTGCAAAGTATTGTTTTTGTGTTGAAACGGCTGTTGAGCTTACTTCGAAACTTAGATTGTGGATAAAAGTTGAGTATCGCCAAACATGCTTCTTGTGTTTACAGGTTGGGGAGCCACGTGAGGAGAAGCAGGAAGTTAATCCAATAATTCATGAGGAGCAGCCTTCGCAACACCAGAACAGTGGCAGTTCCGTAGATGCCACTTCTTCAAACGAAAAGGAACAAAGTGGAAGACAGGTTGATGTATCCGACGTCTGGAATGTGAGTAGTAATTTTGAACTACTGCTTGTATTTTTGTGCATGTTAAATAATGTTAAGAACAGTGAGAGTTCTAGGAACAACTTCACAGTTCGGAAACCATCATTTCATTTCTCACACTGGTTCTTTTTTTTTTATTTTCATTCGCTTCTATAGTGAAATCATCACCAGTCAAGAAGACTCGACAATTTAAATGGCCCGTTACGCTTGCCATTATTCTTTCGAACATGTACCACTTTCTGTTCTTCGCTAGATGTTTCGTAATCCTTTGTATAGGTACATTTCAGCGATATAGCACTACATGGCAGTTTAAACTTCTGTATACTCACGAAGATATTTTACAGTTTCTAGGTGTGGCTGTGGTGGACACCATATGTGGAAATATAGATGCTTCTCGTGGTGCGATATCTTTAGGGATATTATCGTCATGGGCGCGATTTTTTTATGCTTGTGGTTCATTTCCATCACTATTTAGCAATCAAAATTCAGGCACTTCAACAAGGGTACAAAGGCGACCTCGTCCACGATCTTGATCGTATCATTCGTCTAAGACAGGCCATCAAACTGATCAAGGACTACTTAGTTCAGGTTCATTTTCTTCTGCACTGTTTTTGTCACCACTACGCGAAAAAGTACATATCATTCCTACAGCATGTGCGCAAAATCTGCTACTGGTCTTTACTATTATTCTAAAATCCGGATAGTTTAACGTGACATCTTAGCTGGTAGGTGTAATTGGGTGTCGAACAGCGATGTACAGCTAGACTTCATCCCTATGGCACAGTCCTCCACACTGATATCAAGTCTTCAGAAGTCCACTTTTGAGTAAACTCGTGTCATATTATCGCCATACGAGTTACCAACCGCTTCAAGCTTTCCAAAAATAACAAAAGAAGTGCGTTGTAGTGAAAGTTCGACACCTTTTGTGTATGTCGAGGAAGTGGAGTCTATTGAGCAGCTTATTTGCGTAGCAGGACAAATAAATTTTATTACAGCTACTCGAACTACTCGATGGTTTTTAAAAAGTGCAATTTTTATAGTCGACCTGTTTGTGCGATGATCTTCAACGTTGTGGAACAATCAATTCTACTCGTCAGCAATCCTCAAGTGTTGAGGAAGAACACGGTTTGTGCTCAAGTGATTCAACATCTCCATATAGTTTCAATTTTTGCCAGTCACTAGTTCGATTGAAGTTTTTCTTTCAGATACTTGATCTGCGAAGAAAAGGAAGACTCGTACTAACCATAGAATACCGCTGTGCTTTGTCGTAAAGTTTGGTAAATGGAAAATACTGTGTTCATTCTTTATTGGTGTACAGTCAGTCTACTTTAAATTCTTCTTTTGATTTAATTCTTATGTATATTTGATGTTTTTTTTCTCATTCTGCTGTCAGCAGAGCTCAGTTTGAATTTATAATTTGTGTGCTTTGTAATTTTTTTTCGAAGTGGTTTACTGTTTTTCATGGGTATAAATGAAGTCCTATTGTCTTACACGTATCACTCGCTGCTTTTTCCGCGTTATAAGTTTTTCTCGTTAGAAACTTATGTAGAATTTATCGTTTTAAATGAAGTGTTTTATATTGGACTCGTTTTGTTTTTTTCCTTTTTCGTTGCAACTTCGGCGGTTTTGCCCTTTATATTTTATTGCTGACCAATTTTACTGTAAGCTACGACATTGATAGAAGGCGTATTGTGGTCAAAATTCGATGGATGACCGATGCACGTGAGCTAGTATTCGACTTGAATGAACATCAGCAGTCTTCCTTCGTCGTTCGGTCAAAGGACTCGGAATCAGAGTGTCATGGTTGTTGTCTTCTAGGATCCTGGTGAAAATCGCTGTCGCTCTGACGGTGGTACACTTAGCACTTTATGAAGCCGAGTTTTTAGTCGCTTTTGTATCTTAGTTGTCGTTGCGACTCCTCTCGCTTTCAGCTTACCTAATTTTTCACATCTCGGATTGTGAAGAGTCACCTCTGATCACTGATTGTTTATGTAAACCGAGTTCCTTCTCTGATTTCCATGATACTGGATGCTCCTAACATTTATCCTCTCTATAACGTGTTCTACAACGCTAAGTGACCTTTTATCCGAATCATGTCCAAAGTTCTATAGTAGTGCGTCAAGCAATGAATCGTTGGGTTGAAAAAATCGCTATGGAGTGTGATATTCTGTCTCCTCTCCACTCCATATCATCAATGTTGCTGTAGTCTCACGCTTGCTTCCTTTTCAAATCGACAGCTTAGTCGTTAATCATGTCGACTTCCCAACCGATATGCTTTATAGTGAAATTTTGTGAAATTAGGTGGGGAAGATGACTTGGTCGGTGTAATCAGTAACCAGTCGAGTGGCCTGACGCTACTCGTGCTTGGATGGGTCAGGGAAGGCCGCAAGATCGTGCTACGAGGCATCGCTTATTGCCTGGTGGATATGGATGGGTATGGATGTAGGGCAAGCACACAAGTCGAAGTCATTTGAAATAGAATACATTGCGTGATAGGAATAAAAAGAGCTAAGAAAAATATATACATATACTCAATATTAGTGGCATGGTAAAATGAACGACAAAGAGGATTTCACAAGGAATATGCTTCACACAGCGCCCGATTTGTGAATATGCTTAGGCTGAGGAATTTGGTAGTTTTGAAGAAGATAATATTCGAGGGTCATATGTAGTGAGAGCTACAACTACAACGGAATTTTTCGCGTGTGATCGATTTCATCTAGAGAGTTCCGTTGGTTGATTTATGACTGAGTGATGTCTTTTCACATTTCTACTTGTTGTTGAGAATTTGTGACGATTAGAAGGCATGGTTGTCTTATGTTGTTGGTGCCATGAAAGTCTGGTTCGTGAGAATTGTGGACCAGGCGGCGAAGTTGTGGAAGCAAGCGTGTGATGTTCATGTGACTGGAATGATTTCTGACACTTGTGCCACGATGCTCTGAGTTCTTTCTTGGATTTATGTTAAATGTGTAGGATAAAGTTGAATGTTTTCTTACAGTGTGAAGATAGTTTGTTTTTTTCAAGTTTGCGTATGGAGGCTTGTTATCTGGACTTTCACACTGTACAGCTTCGTTTTCTGACCTTTGATGAAAGGTGGTGCTAGCCGTGTCTGCTTCTAGTGACGTTTCAAGGGTGGGTCTCCCTAGGAATTGCCGTTGAGTGAACTCTGTGTCTGTATTATTTTGGACATCTAATTAATTACTATTTTCGCTCTGGAACGAGTGAATGCCTTCCCTGATGTGCATGAAAGTATCCAAGGCGACGCATTCTTCGATTCTTTTTCTGCATTTCTCGGACTAGATTGTTTGAATGCCAACTGTACGTGTAATTTCGATGAAAGCCTCTATCTACGCTTTTACTCGAACTCGTACCGAATATTCGATTTCGCCCATTTTCGAGGCTGTGGAGGTTCAACTGCTGAATATAAAGTTAAGCTGTGCTTACGACGTGTGACTGATTATCGTACGACTCGTATTTGTCGCGAGGACTTTTCTCTTCTAGATTGATGCATACGCGATTTTGTTCGCGTGGCCATGTTTTATGTTGTTCGTGGAGTGTTAATGTAGTTTTCAAGGGACTTTTCGCCAGAGTTGTGAGTTATTAGTTAGTCTTCAGCTTCGTTGGTTATATCTTCTACCTTAAGGAAAAGCGGAGCGTGTAGAGCAGTGTTCAAGGGCGCCCTACAATACCCATGGTATCGATCCCCGTGCCCTAGTCCCACCAAGCCTTCTATCACTCCGGGATGGGCAAATTTGTCTGAGAGGATAGCAGCACTGGTACGATAGATCTATCTAGCCATCGCGAGTCATTTTAAAGGCCAGATCTGCACTCAGTTATCTCTAACGATGCTTAATGAAGTCGAATGCATGCCGCATCAATCACGGATTGATCAACGCCTAGAGCTGCATTCTTTTTTTTTTACCATAAACAAATACGTTCCCAAGTCATTTTCTTACTTTAGTGCCTTTGGATTTGATTTAAAAAGCATTTCTTCGTACTCTTCTAATAGATTCTTTAGATTTGCGGCGTGCCGTGAAAAAACGATAGGCACCAAATAAAAGTTGAACATTACTAAGCGTTGTGTTATCTCCCATGTGAATGGGATTAGATACCGAGCTTGTCCAACTGGTCATTTTGAGAGGCGTTGGTATCGTATCGATCCTTTTAATTTATTCTCTAATATGTAGTACTTGAACTGCCAATAGGTTCGTCATGGTGAATTATGGGCAGTAACTATTACCCTGGATTACAACCAACGTGATGCTGAGGTATTTGTAAAACTCCGGACCGCAGGTGTCTGCGGTGGGAACGAACGCGCTTTCCTAGGGCTAATGCGTTCACTACCACACCATGTGGGTCGTTCGTTTCATATGTCTTAGCTAGCGTTCCATCTACCATTGTCATCCTACAATCACTCGTCAACCGGATTCATCCGGGGAGCACAAATTGGCATTGGCACCAGTTAAGCTAAGGCTGAAGTTTAAATCACTATCTTAACATTTTATTTTATGCGCACTACAAATTTTTCATGGTAGGGTATCATGTGAAACACAACCGAGGTTATGCTGAGATATTTGCAAAACTCCGGACCGCAGGTGTCTGCAGTAGGGAACGAACACGCTATTGCCCCTTTAGCTGGGTGTGGTGCTGAACACGTTAACCCCCGGAAATGGTAATAGCGCGTTCGTTCACCACCGATGACACCTTCGGTCTGGAGTTTCGCAAATATCTTAGCATCATCTTCGTTTTATTTCACATGACACCCTTCCATAAAAAAATTGTAGCAGGGAGAAAATAAAAAGTTAGGATTACCGTGGATTGTTTAACTTTTTATCTAGTGCTTTTATTTTTGACGGCCGGATATTATGTGAAATACAACAACGTTGATGCTAAGTTATTTGCAAAACTTAGACTTCTGACCCGACTTCAACCCATAATCATGCTTTCCGGGGCTCATGTGCTACAACCACGGCATTACTCAGCTCCTTGCTTGACTTAATCTCGGCCAGTCTTTTACCCTCAATGAGTTGCCAGTTGGTATTCACGAAGACGGCCAACTAAATAGTTAGCAAGCTGACTTATGAAGAGACTTACCTCTAAATAATGCAATAATATTGCTAATTTATAGTTAAAACGACGACAAGGAAAAAAATTCGGAAAGTTAATCATCACTCTTAGTGAGGTGTATCATCCGTTAATATAAAAGAAAGAAAGGAATGCGAATTAATTAGGAGCATTAGCAGAGGAAGACAAATGTACTATTCGAAAACGAAGCTGTCATCGATTTATCGATGTAGGAATAGTGGAGAGATCAGCCGACGTGCAGTATGTGCGCAACCAGTGGCTAAAACAGAAAATGAAGGCCGAATGCCGATTAACCTTGAAACACTAATGAAAAGCTGAGACAGTCCTCGACTCTTCGAGAACAGAAAAGCTACAGATTCATCAACTCATGGTTGGACGGACTACCCAGTTGACCCATGTAGTAAGAGCGACCAGTGGCTGTACCCGGAATTAAACATAAATTTTCCAGCATTGCACTCCTCCGTGAATTACTGGTTAGTTTCCCAGATGAACAATTTTCGTACATATATTATAGACTTTAATACATCTTGATTTGGTTGCCCTTCTTAACGATTACCGCCCGCAGAGGTAATAAACTTCGTACATGTTCATAACCAGAGAACGTTCACTTTCGACATGAACTCGAATACTCGGATACTCGGATAGGCCGTCCTCACTGGTTGTGCGGTCCCCAGCATGATTTCCACCTCTTTAGAGTTTTTGCTGGTGTAGCTGGTGCAGTCCCAAGGTTAGCCTGGCCAAAGCGTGCTCCAAGGCGGCGCCACCACATGCAGTCTCCGTCGTTGTGGATCAGTGGGAGATTTGCCACCATGAAACTAGTTTGATGCCAGGCTAGTAAAGCATTAAAAGTGTGAATATTTATCTCATACTTAGAATTATGCACATTTGGGGTTTTCTATAAGTATTATTAACATGTTGTGACTTGATAGCTGCTAATGTACATGCATTGTGGTATCATGTTCACATCTAGCCTCATAGCATGTCCAACTAACTCGCGTGCGATGTTGAGGAGGAAGTCTAACATTCAGCCCTCTTGTCCAACAGTGCCACAACGCCTTTGCTCTAAACCCTACCTAGAACAGTGCTTCTGCTTATACTACTGCGCGCACAGAATTTGAATTGTTTTCGTGGAAAATGTGTCACACCATGAAATCTAATATTTGCATGATAGGTTCAAATTCTGTCGGGCATTAGAAAGCTTCCACCACTCTTGGCAGAACGCCGAAGTGATTTTACAGCGAGATGGTACTTTAAATTAATTACTTTCGCATTTATGAGTGGCGGGAATTATTATTTTTCAGACTAGGAACTAGGATCCAAATTTATTTGCAGCTCATAAATGTTTGTATACTTAGAATATAGTGAACTTCAACTCTATATTTTCGTTATATCTTTTCAAAGCGCTCAAGTATAATTTGCACCTTTCTCAATCACATATTCAGTGTATTATATGTTCGTTCCTAACTTTTCAGTAGCTCTCAATGACAAGGAAATTCTTCATATCTCCTCAGTTGAGGTTGCCGACCGAAGTGCGCTTGAATAACAAAATCCCATGCAACTAACAGTACTGAGTCATGTTGTGTTCTGTGATTCATCGGCATGCGCTGATCACCCAGATTTTATAGTAATTTGTTCGTTGCTGCGAACAACATCTTTCACAATATCGTCTTGTTAAGGGACTTACACTTAATACGAAAGCAGTTGCGATTAAAACTGCGAACATTCTACACGATTTTCTCCCTAACATGCTGTACATTTATAGCAGTCTGGGGAACTGGATGAAACCGAAGTAGTGCGTAGCCGATGGAGTTCACCGAGCCGTAACGAATAATCTCATTTTTAACCACAATGTTGTTGAGATGTTGGCGAAACTCCGGACAGTAGGTGTATACAGTGGGAAGCGAATGTGCTATTACCCTTTCTGGAGGCTAACGCAATTAACCACCACACCCGCCGCAGGCACGGAGTTTTGCACAAATCTCAGCATCATTGTGGTTGTATCACGCATAATACCCTGCTGTGAAAAATTGTAATAGGTAGTAAATAAAAATTTAACATTGTGATTTCGACTACAGTCTCAGCTTAACTGAATTCATTGTCGATTTAGGTTCCCCAGATCAACACCATCGGATGATTGCTGATGGCACTGGAAGATAGAAAGCAAGTTGAGAGAAAAGCGAAAAGAAGGACACGCATGGTGTGGTATTGAAGGCGTTAGACTCCGGAAAGGGTAGCAGTGTATTCGTTCCCCATCGCAGACACTCACAGTCCGAAGTTTTGCAAATATTTTAGCACCATTGTGGTTATTATCATTATTGTTATCACTACTATTATTATCTTAACCCTTTTATTTGCTGCCTTTTTCTATTTAATGGCAGGGTATGTTGCGAAATATAACTCGTATATAATGCTGAGATATTTGCAAAACTCCGGACCGCAGGTGTATGTGGTGGGGAACGAACGCGCGCTATTGTCCTTACCGAGGAGTAGAGCACTTCAGATCTAGCTAATAAATAAAAGGGTTAAGATTGTGATTATAACTAAGCCTCAGCTTAACTGGGTTTAATGCCGATTTGGGCTCCCCAGATCAATCCCGTTGACGGGTGATTGCTGATGGCAAAAGATCAACAAAACTAGCTGAGAGACAGGCAAAACGAAGGACCCGGATGGTGTGGTGGTGAAGTGCGCTACTCCCCGGTGAGGACAATAGCGCGCGTTCGTTTCCCACCGCATACACCTGCGGTCCGGAGGTTTGTAAATATCTCAGTATTATATACTGCTATTATTGTTATTATTGAACGATCCAACATCACATTTATCACACTATGTGGTTCCCAGCACTTGAAATCAATACATTCCCGCGTATCCACCACCAACGAAGTGTTTTAAACCCTTCTTGCGTGTGGCGCTTCGGCTGTTGGTTGAGGATTTCGTCGACTTTGTCACGAATGCCATTAAATGCTGATCTGTGGTTTCTTCCTGAAGACCTGAGATAGTGGCAGTAAGGCATTACCACGTAGATTATAAGGACTCTGCTCGCAGACAGCGCGGTTTGCGTCAATTTTCACCCAACGCAGGAATCAGAGCCTTGGTGGGTTTGGTGTGGGGTCGAACCGGAATCGGCATTCGTTGAGCCGCCCGCTTCATGAATGGGATCACTATCGCTGCGCCTTCTAATCCTGGGAGAACTCAGAAATGACAAAATATTGCATAAAAGATAGAGGATAAAGCTTTCGGCGTTGATCAATCGCTGAGGAATGCGCCGTGCAGACGACTTCACTAAGCATCGTTGGCAGGTGATTGAGTGCATATCTGGCCTTTATAATGACTCGCTGAGGCTTACTGATGAATCGAGTTAGTGCCGCTGTCCCCCAGACAAGTCCGGTACCAATTTGCCGACCTCGAAGGGATGCAAGGCTTGGTGAACTTGCGGCGCGTGGATCGACTCCATGTGTGCGTCGCGGGGCGTCTCCGACCACCTCGCCACACACGCCTTAAGTATTGGATAATTATAAAAAACTTCCAATGCTGGTGCTTACTCGCTTGGTACTTGAACGGCCCGTCACTAGTTGTGCGGGCCCCAGCACAATCACCATTTTTCGGAGACCCGCTGGTTAAGCCATTGTGGTTCCTTGGAATCCCGAGGATAGCCTGGCCAAAGCCTCCTCCAAATGCTAGTACTAGTGGAAATTAATCGATTAGTCAGGAACCTTGGAGATGCAGAACTCAATCGATCACATCACATTAGCTAAACAACTAATTATAAATGTCGTACACCGAAAAGATACCGTGTTTTTGTTAGATTGCCACGAAATCAAGCAGTGTGGATCTATTCCACGTACGTGACAACTTTAAGGTTGTCCGAAATTCATTTCTGGACTAATAAAACGTGCTTGACAACGTGGTGCATTGGTTTAGGAGTGGAATGTGTATGTTGTAAGGAGAACGTCTTTAGTTCGATTCTAGTAATTGGTATCTTATTTAGCCCTGAAATCACATCCACTTTCTGATCGCTGGAAAACAAGTTGATCGCGATTTTTCCTCCCCAAAACGTTATGCAATTATAAAACGACCGTGTTGTCAATGAATACGATGACTGAGCTTAGATATTAAAAAACCAATTTTTGTTCATGTCGAACATCCCAACGATTTCCCGCCTCATTGCGGCTGGAGGTGGCTCGAGGGGGGTGGTGTTCCTGGGTGTCGGGCTGCGACATACAGCGAGAGAATCATCACCCTGATAGGGTCTCCCAAGCTGAGAAGGAGTCCAGCGTTTCTATCAGAAGCTCAGCTAAGAGCAAACCAATGCCAGGATCTGCCACCGCACTGGCATCAAACTAGTTTCATGGTGGCAAATCTCCCACTGATCCACAACGACGGAGACTGCATGTGGTGGCGCCGCCTTG
>UYYA01001400.1:0-14574 GCA_900624975.1 Angiostrongylus costaricensis
CCGAAACGTCAGCAATTGTGTTCTAATAAATTCTATATTAACAACCTCGTGTCTGCTTATTGATGAAAAACATTGAATGCTGAGATATTTGCAAAGCTCGATAGAACTAGCTGAGAGACAGGCAAAACGAAGGACGCGGATGGTGTGGTGTTGAAGTGCGCTGCTCCCCGCTAAGGACAACAGCGCGGGTTCGTTCACCACCGCATACACCTGCGGTCCGGAGTTTTGCAAATATCTCAGCATTATATACGAGTAATATTTCGCAACATACCCTGCCATTAAAAAGGAAAAAAGGCAGTAAAAAAAGGGTTAAGATCTCGATTTTTTCTTTTTTTTTGTTCAAAAAAGTTTTTCAAACAGGAAGTTCAGCCTCTATGTCCACCAGCACTATGGAGTTACTCAAATTAAAAGAAAACTGAAATTTTATTTTGATGAAACACACCAAATACGACTAGAAATCAATGTCAGTTGCAGAAGATCTTTGCAAGAAAAATTACGTCGATACGGGAAGAAAAAGTTATTGGAAGCAGGCAGACCTCCTTCAAATTGAGCCATAAGCTACATGTATTCCTCACAGCCCGTATTACATCCTATCTTCAAGAGGAGATACTCCCAGACCAGTAGCGCACGTTCATCCTATGCAAGGAAAAATGGTTAAAAAGATCTTCGTACTGTCGTCTGATGTGCATGTCGAATGTACTCTAAATTCCACGAAGCTACTGCTCTTGTCAAAGGCATTGGATGGACTCAAATTAATAGAGGTCTGTCGGGAATAACAGCTATCCCTTGTCCAACCTTCGTTGACCAAGAAGAATAGTATGACACCGTTAACCTTTTATTTTGTGAATTACGACCATAGTGGTACTGAGATATTCGAAAAGCTTTGTTTGAAACAGTTTGACAGCGCCGAAACGAATGTAGTCCTAAAAGAGTTCGTTGATCGTGAAGTGGAGTCGTCTCATAAGAGCTCTGGCTGGCTGTTATCGTAACAGCACCACGAGAATACAATATTTTCATCGACCCCTACTACCTCTGCAGAAAAATGGGCTCGATACGAGACACAATGTCGCCAAACATGTTCACGGCCGCACTGCAGTAGATAATTAGGTCGCTCGGCTGGAATGAGAAAGGCATATGCATTGCAAATTTCTGTCAAGTCTTCGTTTTGTTGATGACATCATCATTGTTTCAAGAGTACCAGTAATGCAGAGGCGATACCCAATGTACTACATGAAGCAGGTAAAAAGATTGGAGAGCACATAAATAGTAAGAAGGCCCAGTTTTTGAAGAACCCACAATGAGACGGTGATCGAATTGAGCTGGATGGTTACCAGATGAGAGAGACCACTTCGTACGTGTGCCCTGGAGTTCAGTGAACATGGGAAGAACATGAAGGAAGAATTGAACAGAAAGACAGCAGTGTAAGCAGCACTCCAGCAACTCAAAGAAGCAACGGACCAACAAATGAACCCAACATTCTGCGCTCACTTTTTCGATTCAACAGCCCTCTCAGCGTTCTGTTATGCATTAGAGACGCAGAAAGATACTTCAGCCACGTTAAGAATACTGCACATTACTCACAGAGCACTTGAACGTCGCCTTCTGAAATTTAACCGAAGTTTACAACTTTTAGCTGGAATGCACAGCACCAATTTTCAAAACTTATTCCATCTTAGGGATTCAGGAGAATGAATACACGTCGATAGCGGAACCGGGCTGGTCACATAATAAGAAGAATAGTTAACGAATAGACGATAAGAACAGTGGAGAGTGGTCTCAAAAGAATACACAAGCCTTTTATTGAAAGTTTACCTAAGCAATAGGTAAACTTGTTTAGGGTTGGGTCAATCATTTAAATTCCCAGATTGTAAGGATTTATGGACTAGGGATTGTGTCTTGCAGATGTCACCATGTTTAAAGTAAACCACCACCATAAATGACTCTTGGGCAGGAAGGCGAGAGTGTTTTACTCGTTGAACGAAAAGCAATCCGACTTTACCGTGATGAACATTTCAATTAGTGCTTAACTGGCAATTCCATATAAACATTTGGCGCTTTAATGCCTAGTAATTGTTTTCAACTCTTTTCATTTCAAAGAACTTCATGAAACAGACCTTGGAGGAGAAAAAGGTGCAACTTGCAACACCCGCCAATGTCTTGCCGACGGTGATGATCAGTTTTCGACTGAATCTGAACCGTAGTAATATTTCGATGTATGTCCGGAAGAAATACAAGTTATTACCACCGGACATTGTCATTATATATCTACCATCAGCATCGTGTATAAAAGGGCATCACTGAGTGAGGATGCCTCATTCGAGAAGATGGCTCGCTGAGGAAGATCTGGCTCGACAGGAAGGCGAAGACGCAACGTCGAGGCGAACAACAAGCATGGACCATCGACTCGGATCACCGGCTCTGAGGAAGACGAAGACGTCGAAACGTTAGCCGAAAATAAATATATTTATCAACCTCGTGCAAGCTTATCAAGAAAGAATACATATTGATTTGTCACACCGAGGTTTAGGGAAGGTCGGCTTCGAAATATTACTACGCTTTGTGCTAGCTGATAACACACCGACCTCTGCACGATGTGCGCAATGATGTATGTCCGGAAGAAATACAAGTTATTACCACCGGACATTGTCATTATATATCTACCATCAGCATCGTGTATAAAAGGGCATCACTGAGTGAGGATGCCTCATTCGAGAAGATGGCTCGCTGAGGAAGATCTGGCTCGACAGGAAGGCGAAGACGCAACGTCGAGGCGAACAACAAGCATGGACCATCGACTCGGATCACCGGCTCTGAGGAAGACGAAGACGTCGAAACGTTAGCCGAAAATAAATATATTTATCAACCTCGTGCAAGCTTATCAAGAAAGAATACATATTGAATCTGAACCATTTAAATTTCTTTGAAAGCTAAAATAGAATGGCTTCTCCAAAGTTTCATTGTGAAGACTATAAAACTAACTCAAAAATTTAGTAACAAAAGGATTTTTCTTAGGAGAAAGGTAGTTAATTATTGATCAATATTGATTAATGTATGGGCTTAATGACAAAAATTTGTAATAGTTAACGGTTTTTTGGCATTTACTATCAATCGTTGCAGAAGAAAATAGAAAGAATTCCAATAAATGGACGATATGCTGTGGATGACTATGTTTACCTGTCTCCAAAATATCCAGATATTGGCGATGCAACCATGTAAAACGCGCTGTATGCGGTTATTATAAATTCAGCCATCGAATCGTTGATGTAATAGAACGATTGCACCTACGTAATCACTTCTATAAATAGTTTTTTGCGAATAACATGATTGATGGAACTGTTATCATTACCACTATTATTATTCCGCGTAGATCTCCCAACTGAGGAATCTCGGTCGCGTGACGCGTCCACAGGTGACGGACAGGAGGTTAAACGTGTGCCAAAACTGACCTCTAACACGAAGATGGTTCCAAAATGATGGACAACATGCCTCGACTATGTTCACTCATTTTTAGATTGGGTTTTGAGAAACAATTCGAACGACTCCTGCAGTGAAGTGGTTGGGAAATACATGGAAGATCCTTTGTTAGAAGTTACCTCCGGCAAGTTCTATGTCTTCTCTGGGAGAAGGTGGCAAGCTACCAGTGAATTATGCTGTGTCATGCTGAAAGTTCGACAAGAGACCAGTAGGTCTGAAATAAACACGTAAAATAAGGGAGTTTCATTTCTCTAACTCCAACTCTACTGCTGAATCTTAACTCTTTTATTTACTGCCTTTTTCTTCTTAATGGCAGGGTATGTTTCGAATTATAACTCGTATGAGATGCTGAGATATTTGCAAAACCCCGGACCACAGGTGTATGCAGGGGGGAACGAACACGCGCTCTTGTCCTTACCGGGGAGCAGCGCACTTCACCACTACACCATCCGGGTGACCCGGTGCGAGGTGCATCTACTGCTGAAATTCCAGAAAAGTTAAGACCATGTCTTCGGATTGGCCGAAAAAAGGAGCGTTCCACCTAACAATGTTTATTATTCTCTAGACTTTTGTTTTTCATTTTCTTCCTCTTTTTTTCTATTTTTCTTTCTTGCCCTCTTTTTTCTTCGCTGTGAATAATCTCAAAAGTTTTTTTGTAACACGAACTTTTCCTCTCTGTTAATTTAATTGAAAATATTATGGAATATTCAATATTACTTTCATATTAAAAACTGGTAGGAAGTAAAGAAACATCATTGACGGATACATTGACGAATGTTCCATATCATAACTTCCTTCCTATCTAATAATACCTTAAATCTTTTCGTCAAAACTTAGTAGAATCATCCTACAGCGGGATGTTACACAATCAATAACAAGTCACCTTCATTCCTTCTTCCATCAAAAGCGTTTTCGTAGGAAAAATTACCCTTTACTAATTTCTAGTAAATAGATGGTTTACCTGCAACCGTGTATCGGTCGGCAAAGTTGAGAATGTTGAAAAGTAACAAAACTGCAAAACCGGTGTAATCTTTCCGTTCGTTGGCCATTGTTGTAGTCTTTCTGGAAAGTACAAAAACGATCAATATTTTGACTACTTTGCTTCAGTTTCATCGGATTATAATCGAACAATATGCATTCTTTCTTGATAAGCTTGCACGAGGTTGATAAATATATTTATTTTCGGCTAACCTTTCGACGTCTTCGTCTTCCTCAGAGCCGGTGATCCGAGTCGATGGTCCATGCTTGTTGTTCGCCTCGACGTTGCGTCTTCGCCTTCCTGTCGAGCCAGATCTTCCTCAGCGAGCCATCTTCTCGAATGAGGCATCCTCACTCAGTGATGCCCTTTTATACACGATGCTGATGGTAGATATATAATGACAATGTCCGGTGGTAATAACTTGTATTTCTTCCGGACATACATCATTGCGCACATCGTGCAGAGGTCGGTGTGTTATCAGCTAGCACAAAGCGTAGTAATATTTCGAAACCGACCTTCCCTAAACCTCGGTGTGACTAATCAATATGTATTCTTTCTTGATAAGCTTGCACGAGGTTGATAAATATATTTATTTTCGGCTAACCTTTCGACGTCTTCGTCTTCCTCAGAGCCGGTGATCCGAGTCGATGGTCCATGCTTGTTGTTCGCCTCGACGTTGCGTCTTCGCCTTCCTGTCGAGCCAGATCTTCCTCAGCGAGCCATCTTCTCGAATGAGGCATCCTCACTCAGTGATGCCCTTTTATACACGATGCTGATGGTAGATATATAATGACAATGTCCGGTGGTAATAACTTGTATTTCTTCCGGACATACATCATTGCGCACATCGTGCAGAGGTCGGTGTGTTATCAGCTAGCACAAAGCGTAGTAATATTTCGAAACCGACCTTCCCTAAACCTCGGTGTGACTAATCAATATGTATTCTTTCTTGATAAGCTTGCACGAGGTTGATAAATATATTTATTTTCGGCTAACCATTCGACGTCTTCGTCTTCCTCAGAGCCGGTGATCCGAGTCGATGGTCCAATGGGCTGGGGAAGATCTGGCTCGACAGGAAGGCGAAGACGCAACGTCGAGGCGAACAACAAGCATGGACCATCGACTCGGATCACCGGCTCTGAGGAAGACGAAGACGTCGAAACGTTAGCCAAAAATAAATATATTTATCAACCTCGTGCAAGCTTATCAAGAAAGAATACATATTGATTAGTCACACCGAGGTTTAGGGAAGGTCGGTTTCGAAATATAATCGAACAATTTAAAGAAGTGGTTTGCCTAGTTGAAAGTGACACGTAGACAACAAGTAGAAATATTCCTTTTTAAGGTACTTTTTAAGAATTTACACCTTAAAAAATTGTAAAAAAATTTCTCGACCATACTTATAACAATAGAAGTAATAATAATGGAAAAGATAATGATGATGAGAATAATAAGTCAGATTATAAAGACTTTCTAGAGAAAAGCACACATGGAATCGATCCACGTGCCCCTGGCCCACCAAGGCTTCTATCCCTCCGGGGTCTGCAAATTGGTACCAGACTTGTCTGGAAGGTTAGCAGCACTGGCTCGATACATCGGTAGACCACCGTGAGTCATTGTAAAGGCCAGATATGCATTCGATCACCTCCGACGATGCTTAACGAAATCGGATGCATAGCGCATCCCTCGGGAATGATTAACGCCGAGAATTTCATACTCTTACTACATACTCATGCGATATCCGCAAGAATGGGACGTGTGTAGCGCAGTGGTTGGAGGCGTCCTGTAATACAAATGGGAACGATCCCATGCCCTGGCTTAACAAGCCTTCCATCCCTCCGGAGTCGCCAAATTGGTGCCAGACTTGTCTGGGAGGTTAGCAGCACTGGCTCGATACATCGATAGGCCACTACGAGTCATTCTAAAAACCAGATGTGCATTCAGTTACCTCCAACGACACTTAATAAAGTCAAATGCATGGCCCATCCCTCAGGGATTGATCAACGCCGAGAGCTTTACCCTTTTATCAGGAATAATGATTATTAGACTTATAAACTGATCTTCTCTAGCTGATGCGAGGTTGGTATAGGTCTTCGTTGTCGTTGTTGTTGTTGTATTGCTCTTGTTGGTCGATGGCTCACATTTCGGCGATTTCGGCTTCCTCAGAGCCGTGATGTTACCAGTGAGACTGTACTGGACGGATGACATCAACAACGATATCGAAGACCTATACCAACCTCGCATCAGCTAGAGAAGATCAGTTTGTAAGATCATATAAGTAAATATATCAACTATCTATGACGAGGTTTATATAAGGTCGGTATTTTGGATTATTAGGCTTATACTAGTTCCCAAGATCGATTTTCTATTAACCTCGGCATTGGAATATGAATGCGTCGTTTTCTTAAGGCCCTGCAGGCCGATTGGCAGAATCTCCCTGTAATGTTGGGATGTCCCTGCTTGGACGTTTATGGGTCTTCACAGAGGGCAGTCGTATGACGCCTCTAATCAGTTCGTTTCATGTATTACGGAACAAAATAAAATTTAGAAAACATGAATAAATAACATAATAATTCGATGTTTTTCTTCAATAAGCAGACACGAGGTTGTTATTATAGAATTTATTAGGATACAATAGCTGACGTTTCGGCAGTTTCGCCTTCTTCAGAGCCTGGAAAGGTCAAATTGAGAAGCGATCTACCCAGTCAGACACTTTCATAACCCTAGCAGATAAAACTTGACAAATCGATTTGCATTAGCATAAGAAACAGCTTCATTTAAACACCCACCGTCTAATTGTTGTAAGTATTTAAGTTATGGATAGTTATGGATATGGATATGGATTCATGGATAGCAGCCGCACAGAGTAATACATGTGCGATAACTGTGGCTGTGTCAGGTTATTGGATTAGCCTGAGGTATGGCGCCAGGTCACGCGTGATGACAAGACACTCCTCCTTGCGGCTCGTTTCTGAATTTTTGGAATTGGTCCAAAACGCTTCAAGAGTTTTACGCGCTGATGTTTTCGATTCGTGCGTGGGAATAGTGTCGCCTGCTTCAAAATCTTCTCCGTTGTGTTTCTGCATCCTATGCGCACCTAGTGAATCTTCGGAGTCGATCTTCGAGCTTGTGCAGGCTGCACGCTATCCTACGCAAGGTTTCTTTAGAAATGGGTTGCGCTGGTGAGAAGCTTGGACCTAATTCCAATAGCGAGCGCGCGTCATCAGGCAGAGTTATGCTTCCTAACACGGTGACCCTTGACTTTTCAGGCACGTTATCGGCCACATTTTTAGTGCTAGCGCTTTCGTAAATGATTTTGCTTTGTTTAATTGAACCTGGTTTTTGCGAATGATCTAGTAAATTTTGAAACTATCTGCTTAAGGCTACTTTAGCACTTGACCTAATAAAATCGCAAATCAAAATTGACCCCCACTATTCTCCCCCAAAGGGAATCCTCCAACTACTGAACACAATAAGATTCCTTCGATTTGCACTTCAATTGCACGCACATTGTGTCCTGTTTACATTGAGGAGAGGCGCGTAATAGTCGCGTTTGGATGTCCAGTACTAGTTGGCTGTCCCTCGGTAAGCCCCATACGTCGTGTAGTCGTTTTCGTTTCATGAAGTTCGGCACGACTCGATGTTTCAGGCAGCGGCGGAGAAAGAGTATCGTTT
Organism: Angiostrongylus costaricensis; assembly: GCA_900624975.1. Classification (NCBI taxonomy): domain Eukaryota; kingdom Metazoa; phylum Nematoda; class Chromadorea; order Rhabditida; family Metastrongylidae; genus Angiostrongylus; species Angiostrongylus costaricensis. Next base: position 8,129 of record UYYA01001400.1, read on the forward strand.
GTCTAGCTATGACAATTTTTTGTCTTAGGGACAGGACTTCTCTTACAAGCCGGAAATATTTTGCCGGCAATTCACTTAGGATGCAGGAACACAACGGAGAAGATTTCGAAGTAGGAGTCACTATCCTCACGCACGAATCGAAAACATCAGTGCGTAAAACTCTTGAAGCGTTTTGGATCAATTCCAAAAATTCAAAAATGAACGGTAAGGAGTGTCTTGTCATCACGCGTGACCTGGCGCCATACCTCAGGCTAATCCAATGACCTGACACAGACACAGTTACCGCCCACGTATTACTCCGTGCGGCTGCTAACCATCAACTTACTTAAATACAACAAATAAACGATAGGTGTTTAAATGAAGCTGTTTCTTATGCGAATGCAAATTTATTTGTTAAGTTTTATCTCCTAGGGGTATGAAAGTGTTTGGCTGGGTAGATCGCATATCAATTTGACCTTTCCAGGCTCTGAAGAAGGCGAAACCGCCGAAACGTCAGCAATCGTATCGTAATAAATTCTACAATAACAACCTCGTGTCTGCTTATTGAAGAAAAACATCGAATTATCAATCAATGCCGACGTTAACAGAAAGTTGGTCTTGGGGACATAATAATTAATTTGAGCTTATTTTGCGAGCTTTCAAAATTTTCCCTATTTTATAGAAGGTCTAACGAAACGCCACCGACGTCCTATCATTCTAATGACTAATGAAAATAAAAGAGAAAAGTGAGAAAAAAGGAAAATGAAGGAAGAATCTGACGGTAGTTATGACAGAACGTTATGTAGCCGATTAAAGTGCTCAGTGACTGACTTACGAAGGTATGATAAATTGTGAGAGACATATGATAATCTATTCGTTCTTGTATGAAATTTTATAATGTTACCTATACCATTATTTGGACTGTTACAACATTTGCCCTTCATCTCAGTTGAATAACTGCAAGGATCGTTGCCATCCCGAAGGAAGACTAATGGCAATCCTTCGAACCCTGATACTCACACACGGCTTGAAAAGACCACTTGAAAACCACCTGAATTACCTGAACATTACGAAGAAGCTTATGTATGAACACCATTCAACATGACAATAGGAATGGAAGGTTACAGATTATCAGTTCCGACCTGAAGACCAAGAAATCGCTGCGGTTCTGGGGGCACCTAATTGGAAGTTTGCTTGCGGTGATGACCTGATCAATTCTATGGGTGATGATTCGAAGACAGCGGAACGACAGAATGAAAAGTTGAATTCTGTACTGGATATTTTGGTTGAACACCTAGAACTACGACAGCAAGCGTCTAAATGTTGCATTCATATCTTGCAAGCCTTCGCTTATTACAACCACAACACATCATTAGTTTTCTTTCCTTTCGCACTCTTTTGTAGGTCAACTGAACTAGCGAAGCAGCAAAAAATATTCTATTAATCGACGTATTATTTTAGTCAATAAGATCTGATTAGACTACTTTGATTGGGAAACAATTCGGTCAATCTTTGTGTGGTTCTTGGCTTATTGTCTACACAGTCGTGATCTGCAGCTGACCAATGTAATAAGGCTGTGCAGCACTAACCGACATCTCCATATTCTGATCCTCACCTTGTAAATCATACACCCTTTATCGTCATGCCATTGCACTTCTCATCTGTCTCAATAGGTTTTTCCAATAAAGTGATGGGTGATAAGAAAAAAATCCTGATTATTTTTCTATAGACGCGTAATAGATGCGGGATAGGCTCGAAGCATCGTAGAAAAGTGATCGAATGCGTGTTTGGCCCATTGTGAAGGAGCTGATTAGGTTTTAATGCCATTTGTCAGCATTTATTGCATTTTTATCAGCTTTGAGCAGAATATGTGTTTTTAACCGAGCAATTCAATCACTTCAGTCACTGCTCGACGTTTTCACTTACTTGTTAGACTCTTATTGTTGCGATAAGAATTCTGCAAATATCTGGAATAAAGGGCGTGTGTGGCGCAGTGGTTGGAGGCGGCAATGCGACACACGTGGAATCGATCCTCACGCCCATGACCCACCGTGCCTTCCATCCCTTCGGGGTCACCAAACTGGTACCAGACTTGTCTGGAAGGATAGCAGCACTGGTTCGGTACATCGTTAGGCCAATGCGAGTCATTGTGAAGGCCAGATTTGCATCCAATCACCTCCATCGATACTTAATGAAGTCGAACTCACGGCGCATCCCTCAGGGATTGATCAACGCCGAGGGCTTTATCCTTTATTTGGAATATTCTTCTCTTCTTTTTAGTAGGAAACAACGGTTCCATCTAACGTTAAATTTTTCTTATCACTTTATTTGACAATAATGCCCTATGTCGTAACGGTTGTCAAAATGTTCTTCTAGTTTTATCTTTGTTTTTCTTCGTCCTTTTTCATCATTAATCGGGAGAATGTTAGAATCCCTATAGAGTTTAGTAGAAACAATTAAAAATATGAAAAAAACAATGTAAAAAATGATGTAAATATAAATATGATAAAAAAGAGTGGTGGCAAGTACTGTCTTTATCTAAATTTCAGCATCGAACAGAAAGATGTCTCTAATTCTCATATTTCTGCCCCTTTATGAAAAAAAACACTTGCTCTTAAAATTTCACCTTAAATGCTCCATTATATCTCATGTTATAGCAAACTCTATTGGGAAGACTAGCGACCATGATAATCCTAACATCTTCACCAACATGAAGCGTGTGTAGCGCAATAAGCAGTGGTGTTCCACCAACACAGATAGAGTTATTGATTCAATTACGCATTCCTCGCTTACCATGACCTAAATTCCTTCCAAAGCTGCAGCTTAATACCAGAATTGTCTGGAAAATAAATATGGCAACTAAATACAAACCATCGCATGTTATTACTTAAACACTTGGATGGTCCATCTTCGCTGGTTGTGCGTGCTCCGGCATAATTTCTATCTTTTCGGAGTTGTGTTGGATTAGCCATTGTGGTTCCTGAAGTCCCGAGCTCACGAAGGCGGTCTAACCAAACTGCCACAGGTTTTCACCGCCACAGACAGTTGGCGCCCTTGTGGTTCAGAGGGAGATTTTCCACCATGCTACTAGATTGATACCATCAAGACAGTGGTGGATCGTGGTATTGATTTATTCATGGCTGGGCTTCCTGGTGGAAACGCTGGGCTTCTTTTCAGCTTAGGGGATCCTACTGCATAATGAATCGCCCGCTTTACATCGCAACCCGACACCCAGGAATACCCCCTAGCAATGATGAGGCGGTAAACCATTAAGAGAAGCATGCTATTGTTTTGGGCAAGTATGAATATGAGTCAACGAAACAAACTGAAAAAATGCTGCAACAAAAAAATATTCCGAACCATTATTAGCTGATAATCAGCAACAAAAACAACAGACCGCTATAAAAAAGCACTAGTGAGTGAAATTAGTTCGTTCGAGCGGTGCTCCACTGGATTCGACTCGGAGCGATCACATGTACCTACATCGGAAGAAAGAACAGTATGGAGCATTCTATTGGGATGAGTCCGGCTCTGAGGAAGGCGAAGGCGACGAAACGCTAGCCGAATAAAATTTCTTTAAAGTGAAACTCTGTCAGTTTACCAACGAAAAACAAACAAATTCGTCACCATGCAGCATAGAATTGATTGCTTAGCTAAAGTCTTTTTTCGCTCATAGAATTAACAGTGGATGGGATTGAATCAGTCAAACGCTCACATTTCTATAGAGGTTTCCTCGTTGTTCACCATAATCCTTTTGATGATGAATTTTTTGTTTACTTTGGTCACCCGTATCACAGAATGTAGAAGCGTTTTAACTCCCACGACCGACTTTCTACTAACCTCGGCATTGATCAAGTAATTCTCCGTATTTCTGTTGAGCAAACGTGAGGTGTTATTATTCTTTATTCACGAACAAGCTGACGTTTCGGCGGATTTCGCCTTTCTCAGAGCCGCTTTCTATGAGGTTGCCACTAAGTATGTCACGTTGAGACCAACTGCACAGAAATCACATGGAAGCATAATGTGCTTATGTACTTCCTGGCTTATGCATCAGAAACCTGGTCGCTGCGTAAGGAGGATGAAAGATAAGCGTTATCGAACGCGCAGTCGAAAGGACGATGCTGGGAGTATCCCGTTCCAAACAAGTGTAAGAAGAGATCCGAAGCTCCGATCTGCGTCAACGATCAAAAATCAAAGATGCCGTTCTGTACGCCAAACAGTCGAAGATAAGGTGGGCCGGACACGTAATGCTTATGAATAACAACCAATGGAAAAGAGCCGCTAGTGAGTGGATTCCTCGGGATGTCAAACGCACTGCAGGAAGATTACGGACCCGATGGTCAGAGTTCTTTACGAAAAGCCTGGAAGATATGATACTCAACGACTCATTCGAGCGAGCAAAGCCCATCGGGCACTCTTGCACGTGATGACAGCGAAAAATGGTAGATTTCCTGGCGGTCACTCTAGTCACTCGACGATCAACGGGACTACAGGTGATACAGGTGATACCCTGCCATGGAAGCTAATAAAAACTAATACAAAGGGGATAGAACTGAATAGTGAGCTTTTTTGCTCTCATGTATACTTTCTATAGCCGCACGTTTATCTACTTTTTTCCAGAGTTCTCACCATTCATTCGCATCCAAAACCGCGCATCCAATTACGTCAAATGTGCTTTTTGAAAAAGCTTGTCTGGACTTCTCAGATTGGGATTAAACTAGGAGGAACAGCGAAAGAGTATTCTTTCACCTTTTCAATAGATCTGATCTATGAAAGATATTTGATCTACTCTTTTAAATCAAAATCACCTATTAAAATTGACTGACAATAACGTTTTTTAACGTTTCTTCAAACGTTCTTCTTTCTTTGGGACTTTGTTAGCTTTCAGCCTTTCCTCTTCGCATATTGTTTTCTAACTCTGGTCGTTTCATCTTTTTAACTGAAGACGACGTTTGTATCGTTAGGTAACTCTATGAACGGCAGAATCCCTCTACAGGATTTTTCTTTTTAAAAACCTTAAAATGAAACAGTTCGTTAGTTTACAGCCATCTTCTCTTTTCCTTTCCTTTCCCATCACCTCTCAAGTAGTTCGCGCGGAAGAACGTTAACATACGATCACTAATTTTCTAACATGTGTTTGTATCGATTAGCTTACACGATCTTGATAGAGATGCTTATTCGACTAAACGTTTCGACGTGTTCTTCTTCATCACAAATTTTTTATTTGTAGCCATTTATGACCTCGTTAAGGCGTTGATGTAAATACAATTCTCATTCACACGATTCAACGGCGAACGTTTCACATTGCACGGATAACAGCAGTTCTTTTCATCTTTGTTATGAGTGTCATTAAATACTGCTCTATTTTTCCTGGAATCATAGGATACCTATGCTAAGGTGTTCCTACATAGACTGGTGTGAATGAACTGATTCCAGAGGTGCCTGGCACGGATTCGTCGACCTCAGTTGTAGGTTTGTTTAGCTCGGGGCTGTGTCGTAGTGGACATTTTTTCGTTATGAATGGCATGAATACTACTACGCTACTCATCTTTCAATGTGACTATAAGTAAGAACAGAATAGAAATGATAGGTATTACGTGAATCGGATCCAATTTTTTGGAGGTTTTCTACGGCTCTGAAAGGTGGGTGCGCATAGGTTATCAACATTCTTTGTTAAAATAATATACTTAATGATTCCGAGGCAACCAAATTAGTGCAGTTTTGCTATTCTTAATACTCTTATTTTATAAGTAGCAGTATATAAAACTGCTTTTTTGATGTGAGGGGCACATTATACTTCCACGTGATTTCTGTGCGGTTGGTCTCCACGTGACATACTTAGTGGAAACCTCATAGAAAGCGGTGAGTGTGCAGAGCTGTGTTCAAAGTGATTGAAATCTTGGTTTGGGGTTTCTTTGTTTGGTTATGGAGGCGTCTGGCCGAGTGAGTTGCTATCAACTTGACCTTTCCAGGCTCTGAAGAAGGCGAAATCCGCCGAAACGTCAGCTTAATCGTGAACAAAGAATAGTAACACCTCGCGTTTGCTCAACAAAAATACGAAGAAAATCACTCTTATTTTATTACTAACGTGAGCATTGCTGTTAGTATCATTGCCATCATTCCCGACTTTCTGCTAACCTCCGCACTGGTCACGATAATTCACTGATTTTCTTCAATGAGCAAGCATGAAGTTGTTGCTACGGCATTTGCTTGTACGGAATAGCTGTTGTTTCGGCAGTTTCGCTTTCCTTGAGAGCCTGGAAAGGTGAGATTGATATGCAATTTACTCAGCCAAACACTTTCATAAACTCAGCAAGTAAAACTTAACCTATAAATTTGCGTTCGCGTAATAACCAGCATCTTAAACATTCGTTAACACTATACAATGCTCCCAAGATCGACTTTCTCTTAACCTCGGCATTGGAATATGAATGTGTCGTTTTCTTGTTCAGCAATCGCGAGGTTTT
>UYYA01001401.1:0-14569 GCA_900624975.1 Angiostrongylus costaricensis
TATTAGCTCTAATGTTAAAGTAACTTTGCGGAGAAAATTCGAAGACCTTTTGAGTAAATCGCATAACACGGCTTCAAGAGCACACAGAAACACCGCCAGCGAAGATCAAACGATTCACAGTAGGACAAATAATGTGCAAAGAAATTCAAGGTTGAGAGTCTTTCGTCTTTGTGTAAGTGTTATTGAAGCGTTTGGCCTAGTAGATTGTATACCAGTATACCCTTCCAGGCTCTGAAGAAGGCGATACTGCCGAAACGTCAGCTAGCGTTGTATTGTATTGTGTTTTTATGGAAGTAAATGTATGCGGTTTAAAAACCTCGCGATTGCTGAACAAGAAAACGACACATTCAAGGTTGAGAGTGCTAGGAGGCATAACCCTCCTTTACGGTGCGGGCTCGTTATTAGAATTTCTCACCATCTGAACCCATTTCTAAGGTAACCTTGCATAGGATCGCATGTAGTTTACATGAACTTCAAGATAGACTCCGCAAAAAAGCTAGGGATGAAGCGCTAAATAGGCGCGAACAACAAAAAGTAGGGGCCCTGCTAATAGCACCATTTCCCCCGACGTCCTTTAGACAACAAGACCCCAATAATGAAGTTGATGTTAATTTTCGGATGTTTGCGAATGAAGCTCTCAAAGTCCTTAATCACTATCGCGCGAAAAGATACAGCTCCAACCTCACTCCAGTGCAAAAGCGTGGTATGCGAGAGGTACGAGACCTGATAAGGTTGAAAACCATAAGACTATCCGTTAGTGATAAGGGTGGAGAGTTCTTTGTAATTCCTCATCAGTTAGATGTGGAGATAACGAAAAAGCATCTTGAAGATGCTTCGCTTTATCGCCCATCATCTGAGAAAGAATTTAAAAGTAAATACCGAAAATTGAACCACGAATGGGCCAAAATGGCAAGGGCTGCTGGTTTAAAACCGTCAGCTATCTGGCTACATTACGAAGTGGCGAAGCAGCCAAGTGGTAAAAACATTATGGTCCATTATCTCTCCTCTCATCCCTCTCACACGAAAAGAGCGCTTGAAAGAAACATGTTTCGAACAGCAACCAACGTGTGCACGGGAAGAGAGCAGAAAGAGGAGTCCTGGAACTTGGCACGGCAAATAGCTATTTATAATGGCTACGAAACAGTAGCTCGGGATAGGTGTACGGGAAATCCTAGGCCCACTCACAACAACTACCGAAGCGGGGCTCGATCATCATTAATAATGCTAATTCATGATTCCAACAGTAGTGTTAATTAAAAACTTGTACGTAATGCTGAGATATTTGCAAAACTCCGGACCGCAGATGTATGCGGTGGGAAACGAACACGCGCTGTTGTCCTTACCGGGGAGCAGCGCACTTCACCACCACACCATCCGGGTCCTTCGTTTTGCCTGTCTCTCAGCTAGTTCTGCCGATCTTTTGCCATCAGCAATCACCCGTCAACGGGATTGATCTGGGAAGCTCAAATCGGCAACGAACCCAGTTAAGCTGAGGCTGCGGTTCTAATCACAATTTTAACTTATTATTTACTGCCTATTCTTTTTAACGGTAGGGACTCCTTGACTATCAAGGGCTTCCAAGACTGCTTCTATTTAAACTGAATCAAAGGCCTTCTGTAAATCGATGAAAGTGAGACGAAGCGGACTTTTGTGCTCTCGCGATATTTCAATGAGCTGTGTGACCGTATGGATGTGGTCCATCGTACTAAATCCTCTTCGGAACCCTGCTTGCTCAAATGGCTGTCCTTCGTCTAGTGTTCTGTCAATTCTGTTTAGGATAACTCGAGCGAAAAATTTGTAGACGACAGACAGTAAGCAGATTAAGCGACAGTTGCCGATATCGTGTAGGTCACCCTTCTTGAACAATAACGTGGTCATGCTGGTCTTCCATTGAGTAGGAACCTTGCATTCAGACAGGTAACGTGTGAAGAGCCGAGCCAGTGTGTTTATGAGGACTGGCGGAGGGTTCTTCAGGTGTTCTGGTCTTATCCTACCCGGACTTGGTGCTGTTCGATTTTTCCTCAACGTTTCGTGACATGTCGGATTTCGGAAGAGAGAACCAGTGGTACAACATATCCATCCTCTTTTATTTTATATGACGGAAGGTGGACGTGGCTATCGAAGAGATCCGAGTAGTATTCGTGAATGATTTTCTCTATTGCCTTTCTAGACGCTGTAAATGTCTGGGCGCCGTAGCGCAATCATTTTAGCCTTGTAATTGGCGAAGCTTCAGTGGACTTTGCGAATTTTTTCCCAGCCACTGCAGTTTCGACCATAACTACTGCTCTTTTCTTTTTCAGATCTTTTTTTATCGTCTGTCTGCATTGTTTTGAAAGTTCGGACGTGAGCTGGCGGTTGCCTGCAGCTCATGCGTTTTACACGCTGAGCTATCAGCTCTTGTGTTTCTGGAGACAGACAGCTCCTGGTGACTTTCCAACTCCCAACTTCCATAGCGCTAAAATGAAGGTTTTGAATGAGCCGGTCGTATTCCTCGTCGATGTTACCGACAACGGCATTTTCCTAACAGCCAACTAATGAATTGAATAAGTCCCAGTTTGCGGTAGTTCTGGGAATTGCGTTTTGGAATTTAGTGGCTTTTCTCCTTTCCACGAGAAATAGAATCTTGCACGAAGGAGGCGGTGTTCTCATCCTCTGTAAAATTTTGGGACAACTGTGACATCGGTAGGTCAAATGTTTTCGACTTACTATGATGTTATCTATGTCGTTATGGTACTCCCCACTGCTGTACCCCACGTCCAGCCTTGAGTGAGGGGATTTCGGGATTACGAGTTACCATGAATGCCCTTGCGCGTCATGATAAAATCAGACAACCGCTCACCCTGCTCGTTCCATTCTAGTCCGTGGATCCCAATGTGACGTTATTCAGACGTTCTTCTGGCTCCAATCTTAGTGTCAAAATCTTCAATGATGACTTAAAGAATGTGCGGTTTTCTCTGGAGAACTTCTCCAAGTCAATATAGAACTTCGCTTCGACTTCTTCTTTGTCATAGTCGATGTCGGCGCGTAAACGACGAAGATTATCAAAGCCGGTATTGATCCACATCTCTTTAATCGTAAAGCATCCGATTGGAATCGCTAGTTGTTCGAATGAACCGATGTTCATGGGCAAAGTCCTGTTAACGAGATCGCCGATACCCCTACTTCTCCACTGCCGCATGCTCCAAGAAACAGTTCCTCGGTGTCATAGACGGTGTTGAATGAATGGTGTCTTCTCGTCTCGGCCAGTCCGATGACGTCGTACCTTAGACTTTTTGCCTCCGTGATCAAGTCTTTTTTCGAGGACGTGCGACCCGTCATCACACAAACTGTGCGAACCCTACGCTTCTCAAATTAAATTCGCTTTCTTCGAACCCATAATCACGAAGATCTTCGAACCTTTTTCGTATTGCCCCGGATAATGCTTCGGGATTTCGTTTTCTTTATTAATGTCGTAGAGTAGCCATCGAGTCGATTCTCCTTGCAGTCTTGAAGGCAGCCGATCTAAAGCGTTCCCGTATGGACTGGAGGAGAGCGTTGGGAGGGGGCGAACAATTCCTGCTTCCTGATGAACTGCATCACTAAACACTGTGCTTCGCACATCAGTCATTAATAAGCTTTTGCATGCTCTGAAACAAAAATGGCCGAAACAAGCACTAATTCTCTTTCTGGTAATTCATCAGAAGCTAGAGATCAGCGTTAACGGAGGTATTTTGTACGGCCACATGGATCCTATATTCATTTTTCTAATGGTGACAACCTCAAATCGGAACTCGAGGAATTTCAGCAGGAAAGGCAACCTCGCGCTCTTTGTGAACGCCGTGACCATATGGTTGATGAGCGTGGTCACTTCGTCGTAGATTGAAATATTATCACACCTAAATAAATTTTATAGACAAAAAAACTTTGAAAAAGGGGCAGTAGTAATCTTTCACTAGCCAAATAAAAACTTGTCGTATACAGAAAAAAATGACGAACAAAAAAATAAATCCTTGTTTGTTTGTGAATGTGCGTCACTGGAGAGATGGTCGGCTGAAGAAGGCATAACTCGATACGAAGACGAAGACGCTACAACGAGACGACGAAGAAGCGTGGACTATCCACTCACATCGTCGGCTCTGATGAAGACGAAGACGTCGAGACGTTAGCCGAATAAAAATTGTTTGTCAACCTCGTGCAAGCTTATCAAAGAAAGAATACATGTCGATTAGTAATACCAAGGTTAAGGGAAAGTTGGTTTTGAAATAAGAAATAAATTTTCTAACGAAACGCAATATAATCTGAAAAATCCCAGGACCGACTCTCGTCTAGCCCCAGCATTGACCAATAATACAGTGTTTTCCTAATGAGCAAACACGAGGTTTTTAACAGCAAGAATTAATGATTACAATGCTGGCTGATGTTTTTGCGATTTAGCCTACTTCAGAGTCTGGAAGAGTCAAATTGACACGCAATCCGCCTAGTCAAACACTGTCATAACCTCAGCAGTCGAAATTTAATACATAAATGTTAATTAGCATAACGAACAGCTTTTCTTGAACATCCACCGTCTTGTTGTTCTTAATTTCACCAGTTATTGGGGACCAGTCGCACAGAGTCCCATATGGGTGCGAAATATGTCTAGCTCGCCTCAAAAATTCGGTCTGAGATGTGGTGCGAGATAGCACATGGTAACAAGATACTCCTCTTTGCTGTTATTTTTTGACATTCATGGAATTTGTCCAAAACGGTTCAAAAGTTTTACGCGCTGATGTTTTGGATTCCTGTTTAAAGACAGCGACATTTGCTCGGAAATCTTCTCCGTTATGTCTCTGTGTTCTATGCGCGCCTAGTGGAGTCTTTGGTTTTAATTTCAGTTTACCGAATAGATGCTCTTTTAAACGGACGCAGAGTGGTCTACCCGTTCCGCCAACGTATTCGCCCCCGCATGTTTTACAAGGGATCAGGTAGACTGTACCCGAACTCATGCAATCACCGTGTCTTTCATTGGTGCAAGTCATGCAATTTCGCTTTCCACAAAGACGGTCATACAAACGATTATGGACTATATGTATTCTTTCTTGATAAGCTTACACGTGGTTGATAAATATATTTATTTTCGGCTAACGTTTCGACGTCTTCGTCTTCCTCAGAGCCGGTGATCCGAGTCGATGGTCCATGCTTGTTGTTCGCCTCGACGTTGCGTCTTCGCCTTCGTGTCGAGCCAGATCTTCCTCAGTGAGCCATCTTCTCGAATGAGGCATCCTCACTCAGTGATGCCTTTTTATACACGATGCTGATGGTGGATATATAATGACAATGTCCGGTGGTAACAACTTGTATTTCTTCCGGACATACATCACTGCGCACATCGTGCAGAGGTCGGTGTATTATCAGCTAGCACAAAGCGTAGTAAAAGATTATGGACTAGCTGGCATGTTTCGAAGGGGAGCATGAATGGGACAGTGGACGTATGGTTTTGGAGCGTCGTTTCTTTTTCTCTAAGCCTATCCCAAGTTGGTACCGCTTCGTAGCAGTTGGAAATGGCTATTTTTCGAGCAAAGGACCAGACGTCTTCCTTTATCGTCCGTCGTCTGGAAACGTATGCAAAAGTCAATATCGAAAATTGAACATCGAATGAGTCAAGCTGGCAAGAGCGGCAGATTTAAAGCTATCAGTTATTTCGCAGCTTAAAATTGAAGTACCGACATGTACGGCCTTGTACTTATCAAAATTGGTTAGTATCCACTGATGAACTTGCTTCTAACGACTCCTCAACGTTTAGAGTTAGAGCTATCAACACATGTGGAGACGGACTTACGGATAGAACAACTTGGTCCGTCAACCTTATATTCATCTAGTTGCTAAAACACATCTTATCCCACATCATAAATACCCAAATGTTCCTGGATCTTCTATAATGGAGTGCTTCGATGTTACTTCCCGTTACACTAAGGTGTCGAATGACTCCGTCATCCAAGCCATCCGCGAGCTTCCTGCGCACTACGAAGCGAGTAATAAAATTGTATGCCTTTTCGATTCAGCTGCTCATGTTCTTTCTTAAGAAGTGCCTAAACTGGTCAATCCTCAGATGGGCTGAAAAATCTTACGCACAAATAAGAGAGTTGGTAATGGGACAGCGACTGGCACCAAGCCTTGCCATTGCCTTTACGTCTAAGGTGGAAGCAGCAGTAATGGATCTTCGGTGAATATTCTATTTTAGGTATATCGACGACTGTTTTGTCATCTATTGAACACAAGAGGAGATGGAGAAATGTTTTGAATTGCTAAGTCAGCATTCAGAGTACGTAAATTTCACCCGGAAGTAACGGAAGAAAGAGTGGCTTCTGTTTCTGTGTGTTTAAATTAATCTGTTGAAAAACGGCTGCACCACTAACTGGTACCGATAGCTGAATAACAAAAACGTACTGGTTCCTTAGCACTCGCCTCACCGGTCAAACATGTGATAAATATGTTCCGTACAGCCGCCAATATGTGTGCAGGAAAGAAGCTGAAGGAGGAATCTCTGGACTTGGCGCAAAAAGTAACCCTCTCCAATGGCTGCGAAGAAGTAGCTAATCAAGATTGGATTAGAGGAAAAACACGCCCAAAATGATAAGTCTAATGAAAATAGAGTCCCCTTCATACTATCCTTCACTTCATAGAAAATAAATAAATCCAGAGAACGTCACTTCATAGGAAATAAATACATCCAGAGTGAAAAGGCGCAGGATCAAAAAAGTCTGTGGCAGTGATAGAAATACCACAGGATACTCTAAGACGCCATCTAGTTCGCAACCACCTAGCCGACCGTCTGCGTGCAATGAAAAACTGCATAATTTGTACTAACGGAGGAGAAAAGATGGTTATTGCATGAACCTTTCGTAAAGCGTGTGGAGACGAATACATTGGCGAAACAGATAGACCACTCCGCGCCCATCTTACTAAGCACTTTGAAGGTAAGGATAAAGCATTCCACTAGGCGCGCATAGGACCCGCAGACATAAGGGAGAAGATTTCCAACTAAAAGACGCTGTCCTTAAACAGGAATCCAAAACGCCAACGCATATTGAACCGTTTTAGATAAATTCCAAGAATCTCAGAAATCAACAGCAAGGAGCAGCGCCTTGTTATCACGTGATATCTCGCGCCATGTCTCACCGAATTATTGATACGAGTTAGGCATATTTCGCACCCATATGGGACTCTGTGCGACTGATCTCCAACAACTAGTGGAATTAAGAACAACAAGACGGTGATTGTTCAAGAGAAGCTATTCGCTATGCGAATAAAAATTTATGTATAAAGTTTTGCTTGCTGATGTTATAACCTTATTTGAATGACTAGATTGAGTGTCAATTCGACCCTTCTAGGCTCTCAAGGAAGCGAAACCGCCAAAGCGTAGGGCAGTATTGCATTCGATAAATCTTGCTGTTAATAACCTCGTATTTGCTCATCAAGAAACACTGTATTCAGGAAAATATGACGCATCTACGACAATGATTAATTGGACGACAATCCACGAAGTGGAAAGCTGAAAGCATGGCAAAATAGTGTGTAAACTGGACGACGTCGCTGTAAATGAGGTGGCTTAATGCCGAAAAATGTCGATAATCGCCAAGAGTTGTAACACGAACCCAAATGCCCAGGACAACATCCTGGATTCTGCTGCCAACACATCGGACAATCTTTGGCCAGGTGGGAAACGAAGGAACACCAAAGCAGCACATGAGCAGCTGTCTTATGCTGGTGATGTTCCGAAACGACAAGGCTCTAGTCAATTTTTTATAGTTAAAGCTGTAAGATGAATTTAAGCAAGCGGTTTCAAAACAATTTGATCTCGTGCATGGATAAAAAAAAAGTCACGTAGGCCACGCCGTTAAAGTACGAAGAAATTTGAGCTACAAATGACCCGTTTGGAGCTCTCTGAGAAGATAATTCAAATTCACAACCATCGACACAGCGCATGGATTATTAAGTGTTACCTCTTGACACGAGTAGATGCTAAATTTTCGACTGATTTGATTGATCAAATGGGGTCGATCTGGTTCCTGAGTGGAAATTTTGAGATGCCCCATAGTTCTGCCTATTTAACACCCAACGTTAGGAGTGAGTGAATTGAAGAGCTTAGTAGCCAATGTGGAATATGTTGGATATGTAGGGACTATTTATGGCCAAAAAAGTGCCAAAAATCTGGCTACTAATTGATGACGTGCACGAGTGAGTGAGAGGAAATGTGTGCTCGAAGACATAGTTGAAAAAGACCGAATCTCCATCTCCAAGATTTTGTAGACAACAGCACCAGCAAGAAAACAAAGAATACTTGTACTTATATCATTGCTTTTATACCAGGTGATTTCTAATTAATAGATTTGCACTCAGAGACGAAGCGAGAAGAAAAAGTGGAATGACGACGTCGTTGTGAGGAGTTGTATTGTATTACACTCCATGCTCATTTTAAGTGGCCCACTAGGATGCTGAATAAGTATACATTAGATTTTTGCACTCAGACAGCGTGCTTTAAGGATGTCTACCGTTCTGTCTTAAGCGCGTTTTCTCCTGTTATCCAAAAGGAATCTTAGTCGAAATGTACCAAACTTCACTGTGATTGAAAAGAACAAGTGAAACCCTGTGATAAAGGCATAGAAGCGCACTACGACTGCATTACTGGGATTCCGGGTAGAACAATCAGCCAAATCTACACAAGAACACGATTAACTAAATGGATGAGATGACAGTTGCAAAACAACGAAACGAATAGAAATGTCGTGGTGCATGCGACGTATTGCCCATTTAGATCTAGGGTCTGACCAGTCTTTGATAAGCTTTAAAACATGAATACGTATTAATATGCTAGTACGATTTAAAACTTTTCAAATGTTTCTCATTCCTGAGAGCCAGTTACCGTACAATGGCAAGGAGTTGATCCTGAAAATCGACCCACTTCATATCGTTGATCTTTTCAGTAAAATGAATATCAAGCAAATCGAGGGTTCGATGTTCTCGAAAACAAACTCCTCATAATCTATGAGGAACATTATGCAAAGTAAAATTTATCTATAGATCCTCCAGCACCGAAAAATTGGGTCTGTAGCGAAACAGCGACCTCCAATTCCTTCCTAAGAAAAACAGCCAACAGATAAGTAAGAAGTTTGCGCATGCAGTAAAACAGTCTTGAGAAAAGAAATTATCAAAAAGTGAGATAAAAGGGCAGAAAGCAGGAAATATGAGACAGATGAAGTTTCTCACTTCACTATGCAGTCTTAGCCCGTTGTGACATTTGAACCTGAGCATATCCACTGAAGATATTTGACACAAAATTGAATACAGATTATTCACATTCATTCCATGTGCCATATGTCAGGTAGATAAGGTGGCAGCCTCATGCACAATGCTTAGAATTTTTTCGCAAGCAACGTTGAGACAGAAGGGAAGCTACGGATGAATACGGTATATAATGAGATTGCTGGATAGCCACAAAAACAACATAGTGTTCTTTGCTAGACTACGATAGTGACTATGGTCTAGAGGGTTGAGGTATTTGGCGAGTTGATAGATAGATACCTTCACGAAGTGAAACACTTCACTGCAACAACTGACGTCGTCACATTCGCTGACCCTAGTGCCCCAGATGCACGGCTGGAGCTGATACGTTTTAAATTTTGACACGATTTGGGACCTTTACGAATGTATTCATACTTTTTAATTAGAACTTTTAAACACAAAGCATCGCTACGACACCGAAAAATAAGGTTTCAGTCCCGGTCCCGAAGAGTTTACTAAGCTAAAAGTTCATTAGAGCTAAATTTGCTACCAGGAAAATTGAAAATATGTATCTAACGAGAAATCATTGAACGTATGGTTGCATTTGTAATTAGAGCAAAATCTACCTCAGTGGACGACGATACTGATCCTAGTGAGCATCAATATTCTTTCGCTGTCTACATTAGGATCTGTATATGAATCTCGGCTAAAAGACATTCACGTACTCCATATCTACTACACTGTATGGCAGCACGGAAGGCAAAGCAGTTAAAGCTGCGGTGCCATAATACGCTCATAGTCAATGGTTCGACCTAGCGGCTTACTTTAAACGAGCTCTTTATCCCCACAGGACCAGCTATTTGATGTTAGCTCGATCCGTCTGAGACGAATTATCATCACGTCAAACACCTTAAACTTTTGTCCGTTGATTTTCCTAAGCACAAAATGAGGTGAAGCTATAACTCAATCAAGATGAGACTGACATTGACTGACAAGAACGCTTAATTTCCATTATGCTCGCCATGGCACGACGCATACTTTTCTCACGGATTATCGTCTGCAGCCGATTTTGCGTAGTGGTTTCCGCCGCTAAAGAAAAGTGGCATCATGAATTCGTCGTTTTCTCTCTCAGCAATCGCAAGGTTGTTAAGCAACATACGTTTACTTCCATACAATAACACAAATCGAGCCCAAATCGGCAACGAACCCAGTTAAGCTGAGGCTGTAGTTATAATCACAATGTTAACTTATTATTTACTGCTCACTGTTTTTAACGGCAGAGTATACATCGCGAAATATAACTTCAATGATGCCGAGATTTTTGCAAACCTCCGGACCACGGGTGTCTGCGGTGGGGAACGAGCGCGCTATTGTCCTTTCCGGGGAGTAATGCGTTCACCACCACATCATGCGGATCTTTCAGCTATTTCTATCGACCTCTGCCGTCAGCAGTCACCCACTAGCAGAATTGATCTGGGAATCGATAGAACTAGCTGACAGACAGGCGAAACGAAGTACCCGCGTGGTGTGGTGGTGAACGCATTACTCCCCGGGAAAGAAAAATAGCGCGTTCGTTTCCCATCGCAGACATCGGCGATCCGGAGTTTTTCACATATCTCAGCATCACTGAAGTTAAAATTTCAATCAGTTGGTGGAGGGCAGCCACACAGTGTAATACATGGGCGGAGACTGTGCCTGGGTCAGGTAGGTCAGTGAATCAGGCTGAGGTATGGCGCGAGGTCATACGTGATAACAAGTCGCTCCACCTTGCAGTTCATTTTCAGAGTTTTGGAAATAATCCAAATCGCTTCAACAATTCTACGATTTCAATGAAGCTGAGATATTTGCAAAACTCCGGACCGCAGGAGTCTGCGGTGGGGAACGAACGCGCCATTGTCTTTTCCGGGGATTAACGCGTTCACCACCACACCATGTGGGTCCTTCGTTTCGCCGGTCTCTCGGCTAGTTCTATAGCTCTTTTGCCGTCAGCAATCACCCGTCAGCAGAATTGATCTGGAGAACCCAAATCAGCAACGAACCCCGTTAAGCTGAGGCTTTAGTTATAATCACAATTTTAATCGTTTTATTTACTGCCTACTCTTTTTTAATGGCAGAGTGATCGCTGACGGCAAAAGATCGATAGAACTAGATGAGAGACAGGCGAAACGAAGGACCCGCATGATGTGGTGCGGAACGCGTTACTCCCCGGAAAGGACAATAGCGCGTTCGTTCCCCACTATAGACACCTGTGGTCCAGAGTTTTGCAAATATCTCAGCAACGTTGTGGTTACGTGTCCGGCCCACCTCATCTTCGACTGCTTGGCGTACAGAACAGCATCTTTGATTTTTGATCCCTGACGCAGATCGGAGCTTCGGATCCCATCCCTTACTTGTGTGGAACGGGATACTCCTTGCACCGTCCTTTCGACTGTGCATTCGATAAAGCTGAGTGACCTTTCATTCCGCTTACGCAGCAACCAGGATCCTGAGGCATACGTTAGGGCAGGAAGTACCGGTGTGTCGAAAAGGTGGGTACGAGGTCGGGTATTCTTTGTCCTCTTCACTACATCCTCGATGCTCTTGAAAGCTCCACAAGCCTCTCGTTTCCTTCTGCTCAACTCTGCAGCAAAGTCGTTCAAAATTTTGATTTCCCGACCTAGATAGATATAACTGGAGCATTCGGAGATATTCGTTCCGTTGAGCGTGAATGGAGTATACAAAACCAACCCGTTCTTCATGAACATCGTTTTTGTGAGATTTAGTCGAAGGCCAATCTTTCCACAGGCTTTATCATAGTCGGTAAGCATTCGTTCTACTTGGCTAATGTTTTCTGTTATAAGGACGATGTCATCAGCAAAGCGAAAATGGTGTGACTGTCAACCGTTGATTTTCACTCCCATGTTGCCCCATTCCAATCCTCGCATGACGTTCAGGAGAGTGGTGGTAAATAATTTTGGCGAGATGGTATCACCTTGCCTGACTCCTCTTTTGACGCTAATGTTAATATCGTTGTAGAATGGTGATACCTTGGTTGTGAAATTTTTGCACAGTTCACGAAGAATCTTTATGTACTGAGTAGGGACTCCTTGATTATCAAGGGCTTCCAAGACTGCTTCTATCTCAATTGAATCAAAGGCCTTCTGTAAATCGATGGAGGTGAGACAGAGCGGTCTTTTGTACTCTCGCGATACCTCAATGAGCTTTGTAACCATGTGGATGTGGCCCATCGTACTAAATCCTTTTCGAATCCCTGCTTGCTCACATGGTTATCCTTCGTCCAGTGTTCTGTCAATCCTGTTTAGGATAACTCGAGCGAAAAATTTGTAGACTACAGACAGCAAGCAGACTGGGCGGTAGGTGCCTATATCGTGTCGGTCACCCATCTTAAACAATAACACGGTCTTGCTGGTCTTGCACTGAGTAGGGACCTTGCATTCGGACAGTTAACGTGTGATGAGCCGAGCCAGTGGGTTTACGAAGACTGGCGGAAGGTTCGTCAGGTGTTCTTGTCTTGTCCTGTCCGGACCTGGTGCTGCTCTATTTTTCAACCACGAAATGGCATGTCGGATTTCGGAAGGGAGAAACGGTGGTACAACATATCCATCCTCCTTTATTTCATACGACGAAAGGTGGACGTGGCTATCGAAGAGATCTGAGTAGTATTCGTGAATAATTTTCTCCATTGCCTTTCTGGAAGCTGTAACTGTTCCGTCTGGGCTCCAGAGAGCAGTCATTTTGGTCCTGTAATTGGCAAAGCGTCGGTGGGTTTTGCGAAGGCTTATCTCAGCCTCTGCAGCTTCGACCATAACTGTGATCTTTTTTTGAGATCTTTTTTTATCGTCTGTTTGCATTGTTTTGCAAGTTCGGACGTTAGTTCGCGATTGCCTGCAGCTCGTGCGATTCCACGCTGGCGTATCAGCTCGAGTGTTTCTGGAGACAGACGTCTCTTGGTGACTTTCGAACTATGAGCTTTTATAACGCTAAAGTGAGCATGTTTAATGAGCCGATCGTATTCTTCGTCGATGTTATCGAAAACGGCATCTTCCCAACATCCGACTAAAGAATTGAATAATTCCCAGTTTACGGTGGTTCTAGGACTTCGGTTTTTGAATCTAGTGGCTATTTCTCTCTTCCGCGAGAAATGGAATCTTGCACGAACGAGACGATGGTCTGATCCTGTATAGAATTTTAGGACAGCAGCGACATCGGTTACGCAAAACCCCCTCTATTTACTATGACGTGGTCTATTTCGTTATGGTACTCTCCATTGGGAGACTCCCACGTCCAGCGCTGAGGGTGGGGCTTCTGGAATTACGAGTTACTATGGATGGTCTTGGTCGTCATGATAAACTCATGCAGCCGCTCACCCGTTCGTTCCATTCTAATCCGTGGGTCCCAATGTGACGTTCATCAGACGTTCTTCTTGGTCCAATCCTGGCGTTGAAATCTCCAATGATAACCATGAAGAATGTGTGGTCTTCTCTGCAAAACTTCTCCAAATCCATACAGAACGCTTCGACTTCTTTTTCGTCATAGTTTGATTTCGGCGCGTGAACGACGAAGATTTTCAAAGCCGGAACTGATCCATGTCTTTTTAATCGTAAACGTCCGATTCGAGTTGAAAGTTGTCCGAATGAATCGATGTTCATGGACAAACTCGTGTTGACGAGAACGGCGACGTCGTCGACTCCTCTACTGTCGCATGTTCCGAGGAACAGTTCTTCTCCGGTGTCATAGACGGCGTTGAAAGGTCGGTGCTTTCTCGTCTCGGCCAGGCCGATGACTTCGTACTTTATTCTTCTTGCTCGCATGGGTAAGCCTTCTATAGATGACTTGGATGCAAGTGTGCGTGCAATGTAGGTATAGATCGTTATCATATTTTTTTGAAATCCAGGCAGCTTCCATTGGCCCTGAGATTTTAGCAGATTCTCGGTACTCGTCCTACCCAACGCTACGAAATTAGGGGCCTTTTCGGGGTCAGAGGAATGAGGTCCGTTCTTTTACTGTGTTTACCATTTTAATACCTACGTATAGCTTGCTGGGCTCTGGACGTGGGGGCTGGATATACCCACGGGTGGCTTGCCAGGCTCTCCCAGAGTGGACATGGAGCTTATTTCTTGGAGGCGACTCCTAACCGCGTCCCATATACTTTCCAGTCACTTGATTGCAGACTTTTGGGCGACTTAACTCGTAGGATATAACCTGCATAAGCAAGAACGCACCCACACATGCATGCATGAATACGCCTAGCAAACACAGAAAGTATGCGCCAAATCAGCGCAGCAGAAACAGTTAGTCCATACCCTCGATCCACCTGCGTCTCAAGGAA
>UYYA01001402.1:0-14563 GCA_900624975.1 Angiostrongylus costaricensis
ATTTTCTACGTTTTATATAAAGTTAGGTATAAATCGATGTTTTAAGCAGCGGCGTAGAAAGTAGGTCTTTTGTCGCATTAAGACGATTTTCTGTCCTAATGACAATGCGTCTCTTACAAGTCGGAAATGTTTTGCTTGAACATCTCTTAATAACTCGAAAGACCGAATTTCCATAAAAACTAAAACTACCAAAGAGAGAACTACCACTAATACCCTTTCCCCGAACTTTCTTCTTTAAACAAGAGCTACCAAATAATAGCGATATTGACCCTACATTTCGTTTATTTTCGGACGAAATTCTCCGCATTCTTAATCACTGCCAAAAATGAAAAAGAAGCTTCAACGTCACACACCAACAAATCTGTTAGATCTATTAGTGATAAAGGTGGAGAATTTGTAGTTGTTCCTAGTCAGTTGGATCTTAGGATAACAGAGAAGCACCTCAGTGATGTTTCTCTCAATCGAACATCCTCTGAAAAGGAATACAGAAATCAATACCGAAAACTGAATCAAGAATGGGTCAGCACGACAAAGGCCGCGGGTTGAGAGCCTTCAGTCATTCCTCGACTTAAAAACGGAAATCCAATTTACCCTGTTCTTTACTTGCTTCTTAAAACACATAAGCTTACTTTAACTGATGATATTACGTCAACGAACCAATCATCATATAAAGCTAGACTTCTCATCAGTTGTATAGGCGGGCCAACGGATAGAATAACGTGGTTTCTAAACCTTATCCTTACCCAGCCGCTGAAATTCATTTCAACCCATCTACCTAACACCAAAATATTTCTGGATCTCCTAAGGCGCGCACAACGAAACAGCACGCGTACAATGGAGTCATTCGATGTTACTTCACTTTATACCAACGCGTCCAATGACTCCACTCCACAAAATGGTATCGCAAGCCAAGTAGTAAAAACATTCTAGTTCACTGCTTTTCCCCTCATCCTTCACACATAAAAAAAGCGCTTATCAGAAACATGTATATTACGGCTAAAAATGTGTGTACAGGAGAATAGGAAAGCAAGGAATCGCGAAGCCTGGCACGAAAAATTACCATTTCCGATGGCTACGAAGTAGAAGCCACTCGGGTTAGAAGAAAACGTTGGGTCGTTTCCCAAAATAATATTTCGGACGAAAGTAAGATACCCTTTAAGCTACCCTTCATATCAAAAGAAGTAGGTCACGCAATTAAGAGGTGCTTAAGAAAAAGTGGTCTTGAAAATTATGTAACGATTATTGACATCCCACCCAATACCCTACGCCGCCATTTAGTTCGAAACCGTCTCTATGATCGTTTGTGCAGCTCAGAAAACCGTATGATCTGTCCTAACGGGAGAGACGGGGATTGCATGAGTTTAGGTATAATATACTTGATCTCATGTAACACATGCGGCGAGGAATATATCGGGGAAATGGGTAGACCACTTCGTGTCCGCATAAAAGAACATCTAGATGGAAAAGCTAAAATCCGTTTAAATACTCCTCTAGGTACGCATAGGGCACAAAAGCACAACGGCGATGATTCTGGAGTGAATGTGCGGATCCTAGCGCAAGAATCAAAAAAATCAACGCGCAAAACTCTTGAGGGGTTTTGGATAAATTTCAAAAATCCAAAACTGGAAGGACGAGTCTCACTATCACACCTGACCTGGCGCTCTATTTCAAAACGATATTTTGACCCCGAGGTATGTCTTGCTCGCGACTCCACGAAAACGACGCGTGGGCCAGTCCCGCACGTAACATCACGGTGAGTGGCTTTTCTGTTCAATATGGCGTCTATTTGAAAGTTTGATCTTCATTAACACTTTAACCTTTCTTTTTCACCGAATAATAAAAATATTCTGATATAAAATACGTCTGAGGAAGGCGAAGTCGCCGAAACGTCAATAACATCAAAAACAACGACAACGACAACGAAGACCTGTGCCAACCTCGCGTCAGCTTAAGAAGATCAGTTTATATGATCACATAAATAAATATATCAACTATCTATGCTGAGGTTTATAGAAAGTCGGCCTTTCGAGTTATTAAACACGAGCTTGCTAAACAGCATGCATTTAACTTCCATAGGAAAAGAATACAGTACAACAGTAGCCGACGTTTCGACAGAATCGCGTTCTTCAGAGCCCCTTTTTACGTGACTTTCAATGAGGATGATTAGAACAGCTGATTATAGTTGCATATTGGTTGAGTCTTTTTGAGACCGATTTAAGTAAATCCGTGAAGTTTTGAGATTTCTGGATTTATTAGTGTAGGCATTGTCGAGTGGGATGTTGTAGAGGAGGAAGGCAATTTTTATTTGCAAAAAAGTGACCTTTAGATATTCTCAAGTGTGGTCAAGGATGAAGTGGCGCCGAAAAGTGGGGCTGCTTTTGTATTCACACCAAGGCAAAGATCTCCGTATTTGCATGTGAATTCGCACCTAATAGCGGAGGTTTTTCTTTGTTTTATTTTTTATGCACTTATTTGCAGTTTTATTTATCATTCATCTCTCCTGTCTTGGCGTAATATATCAGGAAATTATATTAGAAGAGACTGATTCATTGAAATGTTATTGAGCCGTTCAACATTTTGTAATTTGCGACATCCTGTGATTTTTCAGAAATTCACGTGCAATGTGTGGAATGTTGAAACCAATGAGTATTGCTACCGTACATCACTGACAAAGGCAAATCGTGAGAGAAATCATCGAGTACGGTAAGTGCGAGTAAATGCCGCCTTGCTCCCATACATCATTGTGAATTTTTGTTGTATATGAACGAGCCGACAATGTGACGTGATAAGGTCTTTATACGTGATTAAGTCTGAGGTTTCGAAATGATTCCAAACGTGAAGACGGCGCATTGTTTTTTTTTTCCATTTTTCCAAACGGTCTTTATCTTTTTCAGGGCCACGTTTTGGCCCGAGTCGATGGCCCACTCAGCTATCTCGGTGTTTGTTGTCGCATCGAGTAAAATCTAGTGGCAGGAGCACCGTTCGAATGGAGAACTGCATTCGGCGGTGCTCTTCTTCTGTACCAACCTCGTGTTAGCTCAGTAATCTTAGAAAGTCTTGGTTATTCATGCCAATACTAGTTAAACGTCGGACTTTTAAATATTAATTCGCCATGTACACATAGGGCGCGTGTGGCGCAGTGGTTGGAGGTGCCACTGGTACACACACGTGGAATCGATCCCCGCGCGCATGGCCCATTAAGTCTCCGGGGTCGGCAAATTGGTACCAGACTTGTTTGGGAGAATAGCAGCACTGGCTAGATACATCGGTAGGTAACCGCGAGTCACTGTAAAGGCCAGATATGCATTCAATCACCTCCAACGATACTTAATGAAGTCGAATGCATGGTGCATCCCTCAGGGATTGATTAACGCCGAGCGCTTTATCCTTTATCCTTTATGTTACATATACATAGCCGACTGCTACTGGATCCATTTTAAAGTGTATATGATGTTGGATAGCAGAAAACGACCAACACCCTCCCTGTATAAAAGGTCACCACACAGTGAAGTTCGCCATTCCAGCGATGCTCCGTCCACTGGATTCAACCGGATATAACGACAAAAACCATCATTGCAGGGACAACTAGTGGTGGACCACCATCTCCGGTCCGCCTAACTCTAAAGAACACAAAACAACCGAAACGCTAGGCAAATAAATCTTTCGTATTAACCTCGTGTTAGTTTAGATTGATAAAAGGATTCCGTTATGAGTCGTTAACCACATGCGACTATAATCAGCTGTTCTAATCTTCCTCATTGGAAGTCACGAAAAATCGGCTCTGAAGAAGGAGATGCTGCCGAAACGTCAGCTAGCGTTGTATTGTATTGTTTTTTTCTATGGAAGTAAATGTATGCTGTTTAAAAACCTCGCGATTGCTGAACAAGAAAACGACGTATTCATATTCCGTTATGTCTTAGAAACCGACTTTCATTACACCTCGGCAACAATAATCTGTGGTATTCTGTATAATGGAGCTGACACGAGGTTGTACAGAAACTTTTATTCAGCTAACGTTTCTGCGCCATCACCTTCTTCATAATCGAGTTGATCTGAGGCGATGGTCCCAAGATAGTCGAAACCGGCCGAGTGGAGGAGCACCGCTCGAGTGCAGCCTCTCTCTGCTCAATCAGATAGAAAATTTCTCAGATTTTGTTATATTTAGAAAACCGTGACGAGCGTAACGGAATGATAGTGGCATGTAATAACGATTTAATCAATGCATATTTGAGCCATGAAGGCTAATCGGAAAGCTGAAAATGAATACGAGCTTCATCCAGTTATATCGACAATGGAATCTTTTTAGATTTGGTTGGAACGAATCACTCACATCGTCGATCGACTACTGGAATCAACGTGATGCGTCGTTTGATTGTTTTATTGGCACCGAACTGTTAGCAACAAACGATGATGAAGCTATCAAGAGGATTACGGTGAGATTACTGTGTTTGCCGATTGGGAAACGTTATTGATAGAAACGGCAGTTTTCAGAGGATTATGAAGCCAGAGGCAAAATTCGTGCTTCTTGAGCCGGTCGAAAGTATTGATGAACCATCCATTAGAAAGGCAAGCCTTGAAGAAATAATTTTTGTTATTGTTCTTATCCATTCTAATAACATTGATCAAAGGTGTATGTTTATCTTTAGAGAATGGACGCATGTGGATTTAAAAACATCTCCATTCTAGACGTGACGGAGGACTCCAAAAGTGCGGAAGTTGCCTTTTTCAGTGACCACAAATTGGTGAGTTCATTTGGGTCAGTTTATTAACGCCTTGGTTGTATTCACTGCTTCTTCTCCGAATTTGTTCAGTTGTAGTCTTACACACCAGTTCGTATCCAGAATCGTAGAATATTCACAAGATTCTTAGACAACCATGAAATACTAAAAAGCGTAAGAATGGCGCGCACTACCGAAGCTTTCGTAAATTGTGCAATTAGTTACAAAATGAACTTTCGGAAAACAATGAGAAAAACGTGGAAAATGGAAACGACAAACGGAGATGTTTACACCGTTGACATTTTACTGACCGCTTTGTTGGTCATGACAAACAAAGTGTTTTTTCGTATTTTTGTTGAGCAGACGCGAGGTGTTATTATTGCTCAACAAAAATACGAAGAATTACTTGATCAATGCCAAGGTTAATAGAAAGTCGGTCGTGGGAGTTACTGCAAAGTGTTTTTTTTCAGAAAGTCCAGCCGTTAAACTGCATGTTCGTGTTGGTCAGAGCCTCATTCTGAACCTGTGCTTGAACGTAGTTGGCAATCTTATTTACTTCACTATTCACTTCCCTACTACGTGATGCTTTTGTATGAATAGTGTCTTACGAATTCTACATCAACTAGAACTGGTCGTAAATAGAATAAATAGAACAAATCGGAATTCTTTTAAGAAAGTTACAATGCTTACACGTTTTTACATTGTAGTTTCATTTACACGTTGTGATATTTTGCCGGTTAATTTATAAAGAAGTACGATTCTTTGTTGTTGATAATAGCTTTTGTTTGGTGATTCGAAACGACGCAGGAAGCGATTTCGCTTCCAAAATTCAGTTCATCGAGTAAGTTGCTGGTTAAGAGCTTGGAAACGGAGTTGTAAGGAGTGCCGCGAAAACATATCTACTCTATCGTTGGCTCGATCTATCGTAAGACTTACTAGCCTCTTTCCAGAGTCGGGAAATTGGTACCGGACTTGTCTAAGAGAGCCGTACTCCAATCTAAAACGTTAGAAACTGCTTACGGTGAGGCCACAAGAAGGCACGGGTTCAAATGAGAGTCAATTCAACCATCATTCCATGGTATCCATATGGAAAACAATTCTCAAGCAGCAACCTTTCCTAGACGCCTATGACAATGAATTCATGAAAGGCGGTAGTGCGAGAATGAAAAATTTGCCATAGTTCACACAAAACTTGAACGCATAAGTGGAAAATAAACTAATATGATGGTGAGATATTTCTGAAACTTAGACCTCATTTTAGATCCGAACCCGCGACTATCCTTTCGAAGTGCGTGCGTTTTACTCACTGTACTACTGAGGACCTCAGAAGATAAATTTTTTGTGCAAGATACAGCAGTAATTTTGGTTTATACAATAGCTTTGGATATCTTGGTTTATTAAATTGTCGCAACTATAAAATATTTCGTTTTCGCTTGTCGTTTTTTAAAGTCGTTATTTTGCGGGGTAATACTAAAAGACACTTTTTTGCATATTCTTGTTAAGAACGGGCTTCCCGTTGGCCTCGGTGCGGATAATAAAGGTATTTCTTATCAATAAGAAACCAATACCAGGTTATTACAGAAACTTACTAGGCGAGCGTCTCGATTTCTTCGTTTTCTTCAGAGCTGCGGTCATTCAAATCGATCGTCGGTGCCCGTTCTATCTTCGAATCCATCAACTAAACCTACATCGCGAACCAAAACGAGAGGTTCAGATCGCATCCCCATCAGCACTATCACTGGGGATTTCTCGGAAGAAGAAATTTAAGTTTGGTCCTAATGCAGCAAAGCTAAAACAAGTGACAATAAATGGAATCTGCAGAAGTCCTATGCAGGAAAATTTACATCGGTAGAAGCTATGCTGGCCCTTCTTAATGTTGTTTTAATGTCTCCAACAACAAATTTTTAGGACAACTTTTCGTTGCAGACCACTTTCATCGAATGATTATAAGATGCACAGAACAGCGGTCAGTAATATTGATTTTCTTTTGGCGCAAATAATCTAAACGAAGAATATCCAAGTGAGGTGACAGTGTTTCATCCATATCAATATTGCAGCTACACAACGAAGCCTAGGTGAGCAACGTACCTTAACGATAATTTCCCTCTATATTCATAAAGGTCCCTTCAGCGAAATTGCGAATTTCGGTATTTCTGCTTTTCGGATGTTGTAGGGCATTACATGGAATTTGATGCAAACTGACGTCGCTCAGGAATTGTGCATAAATCGCATAATAAAAGTGTTGAATGAAATACTTCTGGTGATATAGGTGTATAGCAATAAGTAGTCAAAACGGGATATTGTAAAATTGTTCGTTTGATTCGGTCCCAGTGACGTTCTGAGCAACCAGAGATTAGATAGCCCGTTGCCGTTTATCTCAGCACTCGATATCCTAAAATACGAGCGGTTAGTGCACTGTACCTGGCCTGTCTCTAGTATTGCTTTATTTTTAGCCCATTGGAGTTTTCCCGTTTCTGCCTCATTTGTGGTTCTTTGAAGTCCCGATGTCAGCCTAACTGGAGCTTTCCTCATATCGTCGCCACCACAAGCAGTCGTTAGAGTTTGTGCATTAGAGAAAGACTTTACGATTTGCAGGTGTTTGAAACCTGCTATAGGTTTGCGTTTACCTATGTTCTTCTTCAGACGTGAATAATATATCATATTGCCTGAATAATCTTCGTGTACATCTCAGTTCCACATCTAGATGCAACCGCAGCCAATAGTACACGGCATACACTTAGGAGTGCTAATAGATAAAAGTGATAGATCAATTTTCACAAAACAGAAATTATTGATTAACAGTAACCGATGTGTCGACGGTTGATCGTCTTCAGAACGTGGCTAGGTCACAATGGCATACAATCTGCTCAACCAAACATTTTCATAACTTTGCTAGAGATAGAGGCAGCTGGTAGCGCAGTCGTTAGAGGCCGCCTGCAGTACACATGGCGTTGATCGCGCAAGCCAGGCTCACAAAGCCTTTCATCCCTCCGGGGTCGGGAAATTGGTACTAGACATGTTTGGGACGGTAGCAGCACTGAATAGACACATCGCCAGACCAAAGCGAATCATTGTAAAGCCCAGATATACATTCAATCACCTACAACGATGAGCTCAAGGGTTGATCAACAAAGAGGGCTTTATTGTTTACTCACATAAACAATGTCAACAACAACCTCCCTGTATAAAAGAACACTGCTGGGTGAGTATGGCTCTTTCGAAAGAGATGCTTCACTGAGGAAGATCTCGGATCATCGGTCTGAAACGAAATCACCGAAATGTTAGCCGAATAAACATTTTTGTCAACCTCGTGTAAGCTCAGCAATATAAACACACTTGGGAATATGCTTGATGGAAGCATGCGGAGGCTTGTTTTCCGTAGAAAGAAAGGTTTGATATTTAAATAACGCTACATGGCGATTATAAGCACGAGTTTCCACCATCTGTTTTTTACATGTGCATTGTTCGTAGGAGCTACAACTTTTGTTTTGGCTACAAAAAAATTCATGGTTTAGATTAACGGTGGTTGTCGAAAATGCACTGGGAGTGCTGCCGACAGCGGAACGGGCTTCTATAACCGAAATGAGCACCACACCAACTAGTCGAATGGTTCTTTGAAATCGAAGTTAAACGAGGACGTAATGGTTTGAAACTCATCACTTAGTTGCTTTTTCACAATGGTGAATTATAACATCCCTTAAGCACTTTTTTGACATTTTATTTATTTATTCTCCTAGTTTTGCAGTATCTACCAGACTGCTTTTTTCTCCTTATCTTATACGAAAATGTTTTCTGAAACCGAACTGCCTTATACATGAATTCATTTTCTTAGTGTGGTTTCCAAATTTGAGAGAGTTCGGAAATTCTACCCGAAAATCTAACTTAGACCAAACCAGCGAGATAACTGCCGTCACGTTTCCAATCTAGCTTGCTCAAGCTTCATGTTTTCGTTTTCTTTATTCCACAGAATTCTGCACTTTCAACAAAAAATGTGCGAAGGATGCGGTGGCCCGATCCTATGCAGAATTTTGCAGCCATGTTGTTTAGGCAAGTTTTCGATCTCAATGATGTAACCAATTCCATTTTTGCACTCTCTATTAAGATAATCCCTTGTTCAACGTTGAAAGTGAGGATTCTGGAATTGTTAATCTCCATGAATGGTTTTGGACATCACAATAGGCTCACACGGCCGCTCATTCTGCTCATCCCGCAGCAATTAATAGGGTCCAAAGTGACGAACTTCAGGAGCTCTCTTACGTCCAATTCTGTCGTTGAAATTCCAATCCTTCAAAATCAAACCTTTAAGAATGTATGGTTTTTCTTGCAGAACTTCTCTAATTCCACATGAACGCTTCAACTTCGACTTCATCTTAGCTTGATGATGGTGACTAAACTACAAGTATTGCCAAACTTGGTATTGATCCATATCCCTTTAACCATATGTGTCAAATTCTCTTTCCGTGTTTTTCGAATGAATCGATGTTCATGGCCAAGTTCGTTTTGATAAGAATGTCGTCTCTGCTGACCACTACAATCATCTGCTCCAAGGACCAGTCCTTCTTCTTTGTCATAGATGGCTTTGAATACAAATTCAACACAGCCGCATTGAGAGCTGTTTTAGAGAGAAAAGAATAATTCCCATCTATTTCACTTTGTGTAGCATGTGATACGATTGCGATTGGCTTGCCGAGCTCTGACTGAGAGTTCTGGATATACACATAGGTAGCTCGCCATTCCGTCCCAGAATACAAGTGAACCTTTTGTTAAAGGTCTTGATTTATTGTCTCAACCTTCTATTTACTTCCCACCCGCTTTATTGTAGACCTTTGGACGATTTGACGTGTAGAATATATTCCGCATAAACGAGAACACTCCCAAACATACATGCTCAAGGTCTTCGTAAACAGAACAAACATTTGCCAGATTAGCGCAGCAGAAATGAGGAGTCAATCTACCTGATCGATATGCGCATTTGGAAACGTCAGGTTACTTTTGGTTTTCCATTAACCCCCTATTAATTCCTTTTAAGTAAGATCTACACCGCAAAAGAAACAGCTCTCGTTAGTAATCGAGGAAGGATCGTCCTGTATCCTGCTGAGCTTCCGTGTCAGATCAGCTCTTTTCAGTTCAACTAGACTCCTGTATAAGAGAGCAGAGTTCTATGAGGCGATTTCTTTCATTGGGTGCTTCAGTGTGTTCTATTCAAACCCGACTCAATAGCTATGAAAACGGACGTCGCAAGAAGAAAGAACTGCTGTGGACACTCGACTGGAATTATCGTAGCTGTGATGAAGGAGAAACTACCGAAACGTTAACCGCAATGAAAGTTTGTAATAAAATTGTATAAGCTTGTCATCAAAGCAAGACATTACTGGAATTTACTGTCCCAAAATATCACATATGTGCAGGCCATCGTAGGTGTCGAAAACACTTTATAATTCGATGACAATTTCTTATATTGCGCTTCTGGTAACTCTGACTGTACTTTTTGGAATTCACACAGCGTTTCATACTATCGTAGTGCTACATATGAGGAAGTTGTGAATGATACTGCAGACGCCCTTGCAGAGCCATTACAGTTTCAACCGCTCGGCTGTTCCTCTCCAATTTATGTCCTTTTTTTACCACTTATTTGCAGCTTTTTAAAAATGTAGACATCAGTTATAAATTTCCAGCGTGTGCGATTACAATTTGATAAAACAGTCGAATGCTTTTCGTCCAGCGAGAGGGAAAGACGTAGTTTACAACCGTACAACCGCAGCCTGTCCGTTCTCCACTAAATTCATGTGTTTTCCACTTACTGGGATTTTCGATCTTCCAGTTCGGCTAAAAACTCTCAAAGTTATAAGCACGCGTATTCATAATCGTCTGTTTTTTCGTCAACAGTGAACAGCTTTCTTGAATAAAAGCTGTTAGCGGATGAATTCCACGAAATGTCAAGCACAAAGCAGGAAGGCTGACAAAGGCCTTCTAAGTTTTGTTTCACAAGAGGCCTAAAACGATGATGCTCAATGAGTTCTGTAGCGAAAAACCCACTGAGCTACTTTTGCACGTGACAGAGAGAAATACAAAATTTACAATAGACGATCAATTTGAAGAAAGGTGATACAGGTGAGTAGACATACGAGCTCTGGTTAAAAACAAATTGAGTCTTGACACACGTTGGAGAAACTGTACTTTGCTATTTACTGGTTTTTTTTCGGTTCTCGGAAAGCCAGCAGGAATTTTCAAATTAAGGTTTTCAAACGGTAAGGAGTCAAAAATCTCTCGACCGATTACGCATCATCATGGCTGGGGCCTGTTCCAAGGTGTAGGGTTGCGATGTATAACTACCGTTCTGGCACCAAACTAGTTGCATTGTGGCAAATCTCCCTATGATCCACAATGGCGATGACTGGCTGTAATGGTCACAGCCAGAGACAAACTTTAGTTAGGCTGACCTCAAGACTCCAGGGAACCATAATGGCTGAACCAGCAAAACTCCGAAAAAAAGAAATTATGCTCGAGCCCGCACAACCAGTGAAGACGAGTCATCTAAGCATCCAACAGAGCAAAGAGTCAAACAATGAAGCAAGTGGTGTCCGTCAGTTTCACAAGACGAAAAACTCTATGCCGTTCTAGCATCATTTATGAAACAGTAGATAACAAAAGCCTTTCAAGCAGCGATAGTTCTCCCAAATACTAGCGCTGAACAAACATGATCGTTCAAAAAGTGTGGACACGATAAATGCCGCATTTGAGCAAAGTAGGACTGAAATAACGAAAATGAGCCCACGTCATAAGCTCGAAAAGTACACCTCTCCTTAAGTGAATCAAAATCCTGATAACAAAAACGAATAATAGGCTTTGTTATGACAGTGTCTAAAAATTAAATAGCTGCTCAGTTTCGTTGCCGTCGAGCTTCCACACCTGTAACAAGCGGTCGAAACGCTACTTAGTACAATTCCTTCTACTTCTCTTCAGCAAACACCAGGTTTTATTTTATTTCTTTATTTATTTACGCACAAGCTGACGTTTCGACCGATTTCGCCATCCTCAGAGCCTGGAAAGGTCAAGGAATGAAGGAAGGCGAAATCCGCCGAAACGTCAACTTGTACGTAAATAAATAAAGAAATAAAATAAAACCTCGTGTTTGCTGAAAAGAAGTAGAAAGAATTATTCAATCAACGCCGAGGTTAATAGAAAACCGGACGTGGGAGTTAATACAAGATGTACCAGCAAGATACTTCCGACTTGCATAAGAAGCCCTGTCACTATGACAAAAGATCGCCTTAGCTCGACAGGCGATACACTTTCTCCACCGCTGCATAAAACACCAAGTCGTTCCGAAATTTATAGAAAGAAAACGACTACACGAAGTACGAGGACTGTCAGAGGATGACCACCGAGTACTGGACATCGAATTGCAAGTACTGCGCACCTGTCTACGAAGCAAACAAAACCAGATGTTCGCTAAGTGGAAGAAGTGCGAGAAGAAAGAAAACTATTGCGCTCAGTATTTGGAGGACCGCCTCTGGAGGAGAATAGTGGGTGGGTCAGTGTTGATTTGAAACTCTATTAAGTCTATTGCTAAAGTAACTTTGCGGAGAAAACGCGAAGACCTCTTGAGTAAGTCGCATAACACAGTTTCAAGAGCGCACAGAAATATCGCTAACGAACATGAAATGGGTCACAGTAGGATAAATAATGTGCAAGAAAATTCAAGGCTAACAGTGTTAAGAGACATGACTCTCCCTGACGGTACGCGCTCGTTATTAGAATTGGGGCCGAGTTTCTCACCATCTGAAGCCATTTCTAAGATAACCTTGCGTAGGGTCGCATGTAGTTTCCATGAACTTCAAGAAAGACTCCGCAAAAAAGCTAGAGATGAAGCGCGAAATAGATGCGAATAACACCAAGAGGAGGCCCTACCAATGCCACCATTTCCTCAGCCGTTCTTCAGACAACAAGAGTCCAATTGAAGTTGTTGTTAAATTTCGGATGTTTACCAATGAAACTCTCAAAGTCTTTAATCGCTATCGCGCCAAGAGATACTGCTCCATCCTCACTGAAATACAAAAACGCGGTATGCGGGAGGTACGAGAGCTGATAAGATCGAAAAACATAAGACTATCGGTTAGTGATAACGGTGGGGAGTTCGTTGTAATTCCCCACCAGTTAGATGTTGAGATAACGGAAAAGCACCTTAAAGATGCTTCCCTTTACCGTCCGTCGTCTGAGAAGGAATTTAAAGGTCAGTACCGAAAGTTAAACGACGAATGGGTTGAAGCGGCAAGAGCGCCTGGGTTAAAACCATCAGTTATCCCTCAACTAAAAGTTGACTTACCAACGTGTCCCGTCTTGTACTTGCTTATAAAAACTCATAAGTTAGTACACAGCGATGGTCTTGCGTCTACCGATCCATCACTATTTAAGGTTAGACCTATCATTAGTTGCGCAGACTATATCCACGTCTTTTTAATTATAAACGTCCGATTCCAACGGACAGAATAACATGGTTTTTAACCCTAATATTTAACCAGTTGTTGAAACACATACCAGCCCATTTTGCGAATACCCAGATGTTTCTGAATCGTCTACGTACTGCGCAGCACAACAGCGCGTGCGTGATGGAGTCCTTCGACGTTACCGCCCTTTATACAAACGTGTCGAATGACTCCGGAATGCAAGCCATATTCGAACTCTTTATACAATATGTCACCATTCTCCCTCATATGAGGGATTTCGAGCCGGTTAGTCGCGAGGCTACGTGGCGCCTCTCGTGGAGGATAGTGGGTTAATCGCGGAACAAAAGCGCCCTTTGCTTCCCTGAGACGCAGGTAGATCCAGCGAATGGACTCCCTGTTTCTGCTGCGCTGATTTGGCACATACTTTCGGTATTTGCTACGCGCTTTCATGCATGCGTGTATGGGTGCGTTCTTGCTTATGCGGATAGTGTTCTACGAGTCAATTCGGCCAAAAGTCTGCAATCAAGTGACTGGGAATTATATAGGAGACGGTTACGAGTCGCCTCCAACAAACAAGCTCCATGTCCACTCTGGGGAGAGCCTGTGGGTTACCCGTGAGTAAACACAGCCTCCACGTTCAAAACCCAGCAAGCTATACGTGAGCATCAAAAATGCTAAACGCAGTAAAATAAAAACGGGCTGCATTGCCATGACCCCGAAAGAGCCCCCAGTTTCGCAGCGTAAGGTAGGACGAGTAGAGAAGCCGCTAAAATATCAGGCCTAATGGAAGCAGCCTGGGTTACAAAGAGCTATGGCGACATTCTGTACCTAAAATGCACGTAACCTTGCATCAGAGACTTCGATAAAGGACTTGCTTATGCAAGCAGAAAGGATAAAGTACGACGTCATCGGCATGGCCGAGTCAAGACGACGCCACCCATTCAACGCCGTCTACAACTTAAAACTCGAATCGGACGTTTATAATTAAAAAGACGTGGATTAATTCTGGCTTTGACAATCTCCGTCGTTTACGCGCCGACATCAAACTATGACGAAGAAGAAGTCGAAGCGTTCTATATGGACTTGGAGAAGTTCTACAGAAAAAACCACACATTTTTCTAGGTCATCATTGGAGATTTCAACGCCAAGATTGGACCAAGAAAAACGTTTGAAAAACGTCACATTGGGACCCACGGTTAGAATGGAACGAACAGGGTGAGCGGCTATCTGAGTTTATCATGGCGACTATGACAATCCATGGTAACTCGCAATTCCAGAAGCCCCACTTTCAGCGATGGAGGTGGGAGTCTGCCAATGAAGTCTACCATAACGAAATAGACCATATCAAAGTAAATAGAAGGTTTTGCCAAACAGATGTCGCTGTTGTCCTAAAAATCC
>UYYA01001403.1:0-14557 GCA_900624975.1 Angiostrongylus costaricensis
AGATATTTGCAAAACTCTGGACCGCAGGTGTCTATGGTGGGGAACGAAAGCGCTATTTTCCTTTCCGGGGAGTAACGCGTCCACCACCACAGAATGCGAGTACTTCGTTTGACGTGTCTCTCGGCTAGTTCTATCAAAAAAAAAGGAAAACATTGTGATTTCAACCACAGCCTCGGCTTAACTGGGTTCAATGCCGCTGTAGGCTTGTCAGATCAACCCCGTTATTATTATTATTATTAATTGTTATTATTTTTAGTGTTATTATTGCTGTTATTATGATTATTATTATTATTATTATTATTATTATTATTATTATTATTATTATTATATTATTCCCACTACGTTTAGCTTTTAAACCTTTTATTTATATCTAAAATTTTTTTATAAACATAGAAGTCTGCTAAATTAACCCTTTCATTCAAAAACCGGGCGTTATTCCAAGTGCTGCAAGAAACTCTTACGAATGAGGAAGGAATTTCTGTGAGGATTCTAGCAAGAAAAGTCCAAATAAGCGCTGGAGTTCAACTAGTTTTGATCCTTTATTTATCTTTTATGCAATGAAAAATATAGCAAAAATCAGTGTGATAGTGAATTTCAAAAAGCA
Source organism: Angiostrongylus costaricensis (assembly GCA_900624975.1). Classification (NCBI taxonomy): domain Eukaryota; kingdom Metazoa; phylum Nematoda; class Chromadorea; order Rhabditida; family Metastrongylidae; genus Angiostrongylus; species Angiostrongylus costaricensis. The sequence continues at coordinate 605 of UYYA01001403.1, forward strand.
AAAAATATTTCGCACACAGTAACAAAAAAGAATCGGAAAAATTCAAGCGGCTTTTATGAAGGTTTTATGAGGCATTCCATGTTTGAGTGAACAATATTCGAAGAACACTTTTCAGCTGGAGCGTTTCTCTAACGGAACTCCGATAATTTAAAACAACATGATGAAGTAAAAAATTTGCACGTAGTCGAAAACTCCCCTAGGTTGGTACAACAGACCACCTTCCAGATGCGAAACCAATTGAAATTCAACCCTACACTTTCAAACCGGAGACATCAAGAGACAGCTCGCTGATGTTTCGCGTTACGTCTTAACCACAAGAGAAACGCAAGAATACTTTAAGAAAATGTTTAGTCTCCACAATACAAAATTTCACGAACACTTTACTGAATTCAAATAAAGGAATGCAACGAACGAAATCTAGAATAAGGTTTCTCTACGACTATTGTCCTCTACAGCCACGAAATACGTTGCATTTCATTCACTCGTCTATTTTACGTTTTGCACTACATTTCAACTGCTATGAGAACCATGGATGCGGAAGCTCACCATGTTGAACAGAATATTGTTCAGAAGCACTTGAGCACCAGCCAGAATCGAATTCACCGATCCTGTGATACCAAACGACGATAGCAACTAAACAATTAACACTCAATTAATAAACTATTCATGGTCTTGGAGGGCTTCTATCAGGTCATTAATCTTGTTTCGTGCCACTCTGTAAAATTTGAGCTCCCTAACTAATGCATAACTATGCATAACATCACTATGCAAGAGTGACATACTGCATCATTTCGCTTGTACCACTTGCAGTAGCTTCTTTAATGATAATGTCAAGAGATCGGCGAAGGGCTCTCTTTAAAGTTTCCATTCATCTCCGCTGCAAGACACCGCTATGCGAAAAATACGAAGGACATCATACTTTTAGTACAAAGTCTAACGCTTTATCTTCACAGTTATTCTTGATGAAATAGCTCCAAGTAGGTCACTGAGCATCGTGCACTTGATCTTAGCAGGGCTTTTTAAAAAAATTTCCAAACCAAAAAAAAGTTGGATGAGAGATTAAGCGTTTGATAAATATCGGAGACCGATGACAGACTAAGGAAGGCAACGAGCCACTAAGATTGACCACGTCAACTACTGCCAAGTACTGCTATAACACTGTGCTCAACTCCCTCTTAGTTTCCTATGCCTACATTTTTAATACTTTGACTGAATTCACAATTTCATGCTATATTTGAAATGCTTGCGCTTTTCTTGTGACCTTAAAGATGTTCCTGTGAACATAACTACTTGGATAAACAATTTTACCTCTTCAAGAAGATCAAATTATTCCTCAAGTGTTAACGAAGCATGTAGTCTCTGTATCCTTTATAGTTCATACTTTCTTGGATTTCCTACAGTTCTGCGAAGTTTGCATGGCATAATAACAGATGGCTGAAAAAACGACTACGATGTACCTGACCGCGGTCATCGAAGAGCATGAATGGAGCCATGGATGTCCGTGGCCGTTTTCTGCCGGCGACGCCATTCACGTGTTCCTCTTCAGCGTCCTCGTCGTCGAGGATGTTGAACGCCGACATGTCGTTGTTCCAGACGAAACCGCCTCTTGGTGAGCGCCGAATCGACCCGAACCTATTTCAATCACCGTAATCTTCTGCCACAAATAAACTTGAACTGCTCTAAGATGAAATCATTTAAAGTTTTTAAATCGATTAATTTAGCGCGTTATACTTACTACTTTAACACATAATTAATCGGATATCATGACGAGTTTAAGAGTTTGCAAATTATTTGCTTGCTTGAGACGAAAAACCATGTGGTTTTTAACTCTTAACGCTGTGCTTTTTCAGTATGATTCGCTTTCTGTTGATCATGCTGTAGAGAAATGCCGCTCCGTAGTTGTTCCTACTGTAATCCTACAGTAGTCAACTATCAGGTTATCTGGAAACGATTTTGGTTCTCATCATTCGAAATGTGACAGATCCTTTATGAATAAATTATTATGCACTTCTCATATTAGACTGCTTTAGAGCACAGACGTACGCCTATAATTTTAAATTAGCGACTTGCTTTTTATCTTAAGCTTTGTCAATTTGAGGTACTGAGGTATAAATGGATAAAAAGCCAATTATAGAGGTGAGGTGGCAGAATCTTGTACTGTCGCAATCCATCACAAATGTCGTTGTTGTGCAAATATGTCCCATTGCAGTGGAGTGTCTTCGATACATCTTACTTCTTCAAACTGTATTTAAACCCTCTTAAATTTGAACGGTTAAATAGCTAGTGAACTGTGGATAATGTTCCTACATAGCTATTTGGCGCTCCTAGTTTTCCATTTTCAAATTAAACCTTTTCTGAAAGACAGCGGACAAAAAGCTGGAACAGTATTGTTTTTCAGGATTCCCGACAAATTCTTCTGCTGTGTGACTTCAGCCTGCGGGTGCCTTTCTCTTTCTGGCTTCTGAAAGTAGTAGCCTTAATTTCGTAAAATGGTCATCTTGGTTACATAAGGAGCGGAGTCCTGTCAGAAGGTGCCGTTTCCACATGCAGCAGTTTCACCCACTAATTCTGCTTCTATATACTTAAGGTTTTTGCAGTTTCTTTGAGTTAATGAGGCTGTTCTGAAAGCATTAACATTGTACTAACAATTTAAGTACAACCACATAAACTATGATCCGAGTCAATGACCCACAGCTGCTTGAGAACATGCAGCTCTTCCGATGCAACGGCGGTCTACAAAGGTAGACTTCTTCTCGTGAGTTTCGCACTTTCGGCATTCTTAGCCCTCTTGTTGCTCTATTCTTCTTGCCTGTTGGCATTAACGCCACCTTACCAAAAATGACAACAAAACGGTGAACGTTTTAACAAAACAGTTTATAGCGGTTATAGCGTTTTTTCCCGGATTCTGTTCTATCCCATTTTTGTGAGAAGAATTTTAAGCGGAGAAACTAATGCTTCGATGCCGTTTAAAAATATGGAACATCAGCGATAGTATTGGGAAATTCTCATGTTCAACACTTTGAGTTGTTCGTAAATGCGAGTTGGATGGTCATGTTTGGGCCATATTGAACACAGATAGCCTACCGCTTGCTTCGATCCATTTCGTGGATCGTAATGTGCGATGCTTTATGTTCTTTTGGAACAGATGTTCTCGATATCGATTTCCTAGAAAATGCGGTCTTCCTTGTAGAATTTCTCTAGATCCACATAGCATGCCTCCATTTCCTCTTCTTTTACCTTAGTGTTACTATGTCAGTGAGTAGAACCTTAGAAACAGGTGGTGGATAACATCATTTGTATGTAGGCCATCTAAACAGTATTGCTAGATGCTGGAGGAAATCTGTGATTACGCCCAAGTTGGGCTGACCAGTAAGACAACTGTGCCATATCCTCTACTACTGCATGTTCCGAAGAACAGTTCTCTTTCCCAGTGCCATCAACAGCATCCCTTTTATCCTGATCAATTCAGTTACATCCTACTTGACAACCAAAGTTTGCGTTAAAGCTAGGTTCGCGGCGAAAATCTGATCCGATCGATTTCGATGCAATAATAGCATGGGTCCGCTGTAGGTAAATTATCACCAGAGTTTTTCTGACTACCACACCTTAAAAAGAAACTAGTGCCTAAGTCTTTGAGGTTAGAGGAAGTTGATAAATAAATTATATTCGTGTCAACGTCTTCGTGTTCATCAGAGCCGACGATCCGAGTCGATGGTCCACACTTCTTTGTTTTCTAGATGTGACGTCTTCGTAGTCGCACCGAGACGGATAATCTTAAGGAATGTCGCTCGAATGGAGACTACGAAGATGCCACGTCGAGAGCAACTGTGGGCCATCGACTCGGATCTTTGATTGGCTTTGATGAAGAGAAAAATATCGAAGCTTTAGCCAAATAAAACTATGTTATTAACCTCCCTCGTGTAAACTCAACAATTTAAATACGTACTGATTTGTCATAACGAGGTTAAAAGAAAGTCATTCTTTGAAAAAATTAGTCTTGGATGAGGAGAACAATGTCCTCCCTTTTAACTCGATGACATTAGATATACAGCTTTATTTTTAAAGGCAATCCCAAACTACTTCTTATGTTATCAGCCTTTCTTTCATGTACTTCCCATTTTCTTGATTGGTTACTTTTGAAGCAATCGACGTGTAGGGTACTTACTAACTGTGTACACGTTAGTACACCTGTAAAAATTTACGGATAAGTTTACAGTATATGGAAGAGCTCAACCCAAGAAACCATGCAAATAATTTACAGAGATAAACAAATAAGTATGAAAACAAGGTGTAAGAAAAGATTTAGGCAAAAACCTTGAAAACGAGCCCATCCCTTCTGTTTCAATTATTTGAAATCAAGTGTTTTTTCACGACTTCGTCACTTACTTGCTGTTCAGAGAAGAGCTGAGTGAGACCGCTAAGCCGTCGCGGTCTATCACATTAATATGAGATCCAACCGAACTCTGGCTCTGATCGTTCTGAAATCGAACTACTTATTAAATCACTTTTCTGTTTAAAAATGGACGATAATAAAGCTGTATGATTTTGTTGCAGACACTGAAATTGAGCAAGCGAAACAAGTCCTCGAAAGTATCGCGATTAGTTTCTGAGAAGAATTTCATAAGTGATGGCTATATATTTCAGCACAGCACGAAAGCTGAACATTAGTAAACCTAGAGTACACAATACAAGAATACATGAAAGGCCTCACTTAGAATGCAAATCAACGAATCCACTTGTCCTTAATACAGCTACATGACAATGTGGTGATACGAGCATAATAATACAATTAATGGCAATGGTAAAAAATTCTAAACACAACAATAATAATAAATAAAAATAATAACAACGGCATACTACTTACTTAGTTGGACACTTAGAATGCCCGTTTTCGTTGGGTGTGTGGGCCCCAGCATAATTCCCACTTTTTCTGCTGGTTAAGCCATCATGGTTCCTTGGAGACCCGAGGTCAGCCAGGCCAAACTCTGCCCTAAGTTGTCACTACCACAGACAGTCGCCGCCGTTGTGGATCAGAGGGATATTTGCCACCATGGGACTAGTTTGATATCAGTACGGCAGCTGATCCTGATATTGGTTCACTCTTAGCTGGGCTTCCTGACGGAAACGTCGGACTCCTGAGCATGGGTGAGCCTGCCGGAGGGATGAATCCTCGCGCTGCACATTAAAGCCCGACAGCCGGAAAGATCTCGCAACCACGCCCAGGCGGTAAAACATTGGGAGGGGTTAAAACATAAGGAAAGAAAATTAGAAAATATACAAAGCGAGACATCTAAAAGCTATTCTCGCGGGCTGATAATTAATGCATTCCAGATAACACCGAAATGGTTTAGGCTGTCACAATTAACATAATATTACCAAGTTTTTCATCATATTTGTGACATCCGCTTCTTCGCTTAAGAAGCCAGTCGTTTCATTATGATGTAATCGTAGATTGTTCACTATCGGTTCGTCGGGCATGAAATCCGGATCACCTGAATAAAAGGCACTGTTTTTTGGAGTAACTTGCTCATGAATTCTGTGACGAATTGCTCTACTGAAACTTCCCACAGTACCAAATTGCACAGAGTAAAGTCATGACAAAATCTAAAAAATGTTCAAATTTGTTCATGTTGTATATATATACACACATATACACGTATATATATATATATGTATATACATACATATGTATATATATATATATATATATATACAACATGTGGGATATATTATGGGGGATATGTAATGAAAAACATATGGGGATGTATATTACCCGTATCACCTATCGTCCTTTGATCATAGAGTTATTCGAGTACGCGCCAGTACATCTTTCATTTTTCACTGTCGCGTGCAAGAGTAGCCCAGTGGGCTCTTTTGCTCTAGAGACTTCGAGCATCATATCTTTCTTCCACGCTTTTCGTGAAGAACTCTCACCATCAGGTCGATAGTCCTCCTGCTGTACGTTTGACATCCCAGGAATCCAGTCACTAACGGCTCTTGTCCAACGGCTGTCATTCATACGCATTATACGTCCAGCCCACCTTATCTTCGACTGTTTGGCGTACGGAACGGCATCCTCGATTTTTGATCGTTGACGTAGGTCGAAGCATCGGATTCTATCCTTTACTTGTGTGGAACGGGATACTCCTAGCATCGCCCTTTCGACTCCGCGTTCAAGAACGCTGTGCTATTACTCGTGGGAGATCTTTTTTTGAAACTATCTACTCTTTATCTTTTCCGCGAAAAAGGAAAAGTTGCGCGAAGAAAACGATGCGACATCTGTGAGGTAAACCTTCTGATTTCACCATTGGGAGACTCCCACCTCCAGCGCTGAATATGGTGATTCTAGAGCTACGAGTATCATGAACGTTCTTTATCGCCATGATAATCGCAGGCAAACAACTACTCTACTTGTTCTATTCTAATCCGTGCTTCCTTTTGCGACGCTCCTAAGACGTTGTTCTAATCTAGTCTTAGCGTTACAATCTTCGTTAACGACCTCAAAGAATATATGACCTTCTCTGTGGAACTCCTACAAATTCATGCAGGGCGCTTCAACGTCGTCTGCGTCTTCGTCATAGCGTGATGTTAGTGCGTAAGCGACGGAAATTGGAAAAAGCCGGCGTTGAACCACATCTCCTTTACCGGCTTCACCCTTTGTGGTCCAAATCCACTTATCAAAAACCTCTATTCCTTTAATTCGTCCTGTTCCACTGTGTAAGGCAGAAACGAAATTTAAGTAAGAACTAGGTGACGGCCACGCGAAGGACAAAATCAAAGCGAATACCAATCCAAAGATTAACATCGGGATAAAACCGACGAAAATGGACCGCGACAGTGTGACGGCAGCTTTATTTGACTTTATTTTATTCGCAACTATAATTATCCGATCCGACTTCCTAGTTGTTCGAATGAGTCAATGTTCGTGGCCAAACTCGTGATAACGAGAACGCCGACACCGCCTACACCTCTATCCTCGCATGTTCCGAGGAACAGTTCTATGCTGGTGGTCACAGAGGGCGTTGAACATGTGGCGTCTTTTCGTCTTAACCGGCCTCATGACGTCCTGCTATATACTTCTCGTCCGCATAATCAAGTCTTTTACCCAGGGCTTAGATGTAAGCGTGCGTGCATTGAAGGTACGGCTCGTTACACTAACCAATGAATGGCAGTTTAGGCAGCTTAAAATGGCCCGAGGTTTTAGCAGCCTCTTCGCACTCGTCCTACTCGACGCTGCCCTACCAGAGGCTCTTTTGGGTTCAGGAGAATAAGGTCCGTTTATTTCACTGTCTTCAGCTTTTGCTATCCACGCAAAGCTTGCTGCACTTTGAACGTGAACGTGGAGACTGAACACTCATCAGTAGCTTGCAATTATATTCCGAAGTACGGGGGGAGCTTATTTGTTGTGGGCAATTCCTAACCGCGTCCCATATACTTCCTTCTTCGCAGGTTTTTGACCGAATTGACTCGTAGTATATAATCCCCATGAACAAGGACACAGCCACGCACGCATTTATGAGTACGTTCTCGTAAATAAGTATGTTTTAAACTGGCGCACCAAAAACAGGTGTTATATTCCCCGGATCCACCTTCGTCCCAGGGAAGCAGAGGTCGCTTTTGGTCTGCGGCTAACTTCCTGAGCGCCATCTGGGGACGTATCACGCTCATCGTGACTAACCTGCTTGAGATCCTTCTATGGGAACCTAATATATATATATATATATTTATATGTATATATATGTGCATAACACATGCATATATCTGCACATGTGTATATATGCATGTATATATCCTTATAAACACTGCTAACAAACCCAACATCATACCGACGGTGTAATGACCTGGGGATTGTGGAGACTGAACATAACATGGCTTACACTATTGCAATTTAGTTATCTAGAGGAAAGATCTCGGAGGCAGTCATTCGCAAAACGAAATATGACACCGCAAAAGCAGCGAAAAATACATGTCAGATGGCCGAAAATGAAACTTCGGTGGTCCCTCTATAGTAGCAAAAGCATCGTAAGGAAGATCACACCAAGGCAGATAGATAGTTGCAGCAGAAACCAGCTGTTCCTTTGCCTATTTTGTACTTTGGATTCCGTCCTGCTTGAATCACGTGAACCAGTGAAGCATGCGACCCTCATTTCTGACTGTTGGGTAAGAAAAAACGCTTAAAATATTTAATAATGTTTAGGTAAAATTGAAACGTGAACCTATCACATGAGTACATTCATAGAGGGCCAGTGTAAAGCGGAAAAAATTAGAGAGAAATAAGAAACCAACAGGCACCTTCAGACCTTTCCGTCTTAACAGTTTTAATATTATTTTAATCGGTGAAATATCTCAAATAATATAAAGAGAAAAAGTCGCAAGAAAGAAACAGGGATGCGCCCTTGTTCAATGCTCTTGATGAAGACGAAAAAAAGATAAATATGCGGTGTCTGCAGCCCCCCAAATTTTTTTGGATAGCGGGAAGGCTTTAAAAAAACTCGAATAGCAAAACACCAACCGATTTGTTCTAGCCTCGCAAGCCCAGCTCGCTGCGCCGCTAAGAGCTCTCGCAGATACATCGCATCAAATGAAACATTTGATCGGTTACTGTACCGACCTTTGGAAATTAATAGACATTCTTTTTAATATGCGAATCTATCCATGCTCTAAAACAAATTTTCGAAGTAATGATCGTGTTCCTCTTACTCATCATTATTTCCACTATAAGGCTGATTGCTAAAAATGCCGACGGCGATTGGGGCCCTTTTAGGATGAAGCCGTTCGGAAGCACCGTCTCTTGCGCTCTTTCAACTGTTGCCTCATAACCAGCCAAGTCTAATTTGGTTAGGAGACCACCTGGAAAACATTAATTTAGAGAGCTTGTGGTGATCGGCGCCCTTTGCAAATGCCTCGCTTTTTGTCGGTCGTCAGCAGGCGAACAAAAACACGATTATATGTCTGTTTGCAGCCAAAGCCACTCCAGTAGATGAAGAAAGTTAGTCCCTATGAAGTATACTGTGAGCCATAAATCTCGTATATGAAACCTGCTCATCTTCGTAGTGCTTTGATGCTTATAGGATTGATTGGATTTACTATGGTTTCTAGGTTTAGGTATCTATATAGTGCTGCGACCGTTAAAAATCCGATTTAAAAGTGCACAAGAAAAAGCAATTTCAATCTACCGTACCTTATTTTTTCACGGCAAGAGTATTATGTGAAATACAACCAAAATGATGGTGAGATACAGGAGCACATTACGCTTCCATGCGAATTCTGTGCGGTTGTTCCTCACGCGCATACCCACTGGAAGCCTCATTGAAAGCGGCTCTGAGGAAGGCGAAATCCGCCGAAACGTCAGCTTATTCGTGAATAAAGAATAAAAATAACACGTCACGTTTGCACAACAAGAATACGAAGATGCTGAGATATTTGCAAAAATTGGACCCCAGGTCAAATCGAACCACGATTAGCCTTTCCGGGGGCTCACGTGTTACGCACTGCACCACTCACGCCCTTGTTTTGCCTTTCTCTCATCCAGTCCTTTTAATGTAACGGTGCCATAAACAATGACCCGTTATCTCAGCATCACTGTGGCTGTATTTCACATAATACTCCGCCGTGAAAAAAATGGGTAGTAGATAAATGTTATGCATTGCAGTTTCGACCACAGCTTCAGGATTACTGGGCTTAATGTCGATTAATTTCGATTTGTGCTCCCCAGATCATTCCAGTTGTCCATTGATTTCTGATGACACCGTTCTGGTAAAAAGACCGGCCGAGAAAAAAGCAGACCGAACGCCTCAGTGGTGCTATGTGTAACAGGTAAGCCCCCCGAAAAAGCAATCCTGGTTCGATCTGGCTTGGGGTCTAAGTTTTGCAAATATCTCAGCATCATTGTGGTGAATTTCAATAGATTTCGTACCATTTCCAAATGATTTAGCTCTTCCTACCCATAAACGAAGCGCGAGAGGATGAAGCTGTCTTTTAGGAGAGTGAAAATTCAAAATAGAAAAAGCAGAAATGGGGAATTTATGGTTGAAATTTATCCTTGCAAATTTATGATAGAACATCGTCCAAGCGCCATTGAGATTCCTAGCAAAGTGGTTGTATATTTGCAAAAAGAGAAAAACTGAAAAGTCTTTTGTTCGTATTTTTTGAGCGAAAAGTCTTTAATGATGCTGAGATATTTGCAAAACTCCGAACCGCAGGTGTCTGCGGTGGGGAACGAACGCAATATTGTCGTTTCCGGGAAGTAACGCGTTCACCACCACACCATGCGGATCGTTCGTTTCGCCTGTCTCTCAGCTAGTTCTATCGATTTCTGCCAATGAAAAAGTTCTATCGAACTGAAAAGTCGTTATGAATTTTCGAACTCATATGATGGTCGGAAAAAAACCACCAAAAATTATTCAAATGAGAGCGGAGTTTTCAAATATTAGTAGAGAATAGAGAGAAATTAGGAAAATATTAATGAAGAGATAAAGAAAAACGCACGAAATTATGAGTTTAACCTATTGGTTAAAAGCCACGTTAAAAATCAAACGGAAACACGCCCCCACCTCGATCTTTCATCTCGTAGACGATTTGATAGGCGACTTCACCTCTGTGGAACATCTCTACTGGATCTCTACTTAGGGACAACCGTCGAAGAAATTCCGAATGAACGTGATCGACGAAGACGTCGCCCTCGCTCAGTAGTACGTTATATGTTGTACTGAAATCAGGTAGTGAACTTCTTGAAACTGTCAGAATCCGCTACGTTCCATCTTATCTATTAGATCCAACGTTTCGCTCGATAAAATGAGTTTTGGAAGAAGATGTGAAAATGCTGGTTTTCAAAGGAACACAGTGAAACGAACATCATACTCTTCTCCGAAATGATCTCGTTAAATCGGTCTTTAATAGCTCCACCAAAATCTCTGCTTATGGGAATGCCTGAATGGAAATAAATGTTATTTCATCTGATGTTTCAAACAATCAGCTTGTCCTTATTTAGTCCCGAAGCTTGAGATACCAAGAGAACTCGAACCATTAAACTAAGGACTACACATCGTGAAGTTAGTATCATTGTAAGCAAACTTCACACGTAAAAAAAAAAGTATCAATACGAGAAAAAATTGGAATAGAACCGAAGCAATTGAACAAAACAAAGACTAACTGGATTGAATTATAGAGACAAAGAAATACGCTCATAGATTCTAGGGAAACTTTTGATGAAAACCTAAACTGCCACCTCTTCCAACTAAGTACACCGAAGGCATAAGCAAATCTATCCAAGCGAGTCTATCCGAGCCGAATCGCTTGAAGGCTGTCCAAATACCATGAAGAAAGCCAGGTACTGCGATAGATGAATAGCCTATTGTAGAAGAACCTTCACACAAAATATTGGTATTTATTGAAAAACTGCCTACATTTAACATTGCCGCTGTCCTCAAAAACTACTCACCGATTTTGGCAAGTTTTGGATTGAGCAGAAACGTTTCTTCAGTGGCACTTCGTGGAGCCGACGTGTACCCTCCTATGACGGTCGTTTCGTTGCTCACCCTGAAAGGTTATCTTTTCTGGTGCAACGACCTATTTCTACTGAGTTGTCAACCATATGCGACTATAATCAGCTGTTCTAAACTTCCTCATTGAAAGTCACGAAAAAGCGGCTCTGAAGAAGACGATACTGCCGAAACGTCAGCTAGTGTTGCATTGTACTGTGTTTTTCTATGGAAGTAAATGTATGCTGTTTAAAAACATCGCGATTGTTGAACAAGAAAACGACACATTCATATTCCAATTCCGAGGTTAATAGAAAGCCGATCCTGGGTCCTCAAATACTTCGCCTGGTTTTTCAGCTGCTGCTTGAGGATTTCGCCTTCCTTATGAATGTTGTAGAGCGCTGGTTGAATCATTTTCCTTTTTGCATCTCGGAGATAGTCTAAATAAGGTGTGCCCACGTAGACTGAAGGAAACCGTTGAGACCGGAGTCGAACTGGTGCCTTTACTTCCTCATCGAAGGAAGCACTAACCACTACGCTATTCATGCCCAATACGAGTACGGTACTATAAAATATGATTTCTGAAAATGCACTCGACTACCAATTCTTTCCTCGAACTGAATTTGATTGCAACTATGGATTGCGTCCAAATGAATAAAAAGACTGGTTGAAAAATTCCTCTCAATGCTCGTCGTGATAAAAAGAGACACGGAGTGTACTTTAGACTCTTTCTATTTCTGTTCAGCAAACACGAGGTGTTATTTTATTCTTTAATTACGTACAAGCTGACGTTTCGGTGGATTTCGCCTTCCTCAGAGCCTGGAAAGGTTAAGTTGACTGAAATCTACACTGCAAAACATCTCCATAACCAAACAGAGGAAACGCTAAACCAAGATTTCAATCACAATGAACACAGCTCTGCACACTCACCGCTTTCTATGAGTCTACCACTGAGTATGTCGTGTGAAGACCGACCGCGCAGAATTCACACGGAAGCGTAATGTGCCCCCCTCCCATCAGAATAACAGTCTTATATACTGCCCAATATCACGCGTGATAATGAAGCATTCTTCCCTGTGGTTCATTTTCGGATTTCTGGAATTAATCCAGAATGCCTCTAGAGTTTTGCGCGCTTGTGTTCTCGATTCTTGCGAGAGGATCGTAACCCTTACTTCAAAATCTCCGCTATGTCTCTGCGTGCTACGGCGCCTAATGGAGTATTTGGTTTACGTTTGCTGACTAGGTGTTCTTTTATACGCACACAGAGTGGTCTACCCGTTTCACCAACGTTTTCGTCCCTGCAAGCTTTACAAGAAATCAGATAGACTGTACCCGAACTCATGCAGTCACCGTCTCTACCATTGGGGCAAATTATGCTATTCTGCGTTGCACATAGACGATCGCATAGGCGGTTACGAACGTTACACAATACGATTCCGTGTGAACCCTGTGCGGTTGATCTCCACGTGAAATATTTAGTGAAAGACTCATAGAAAGCGGTAAGTGTGCAGAGACTCTGTGTTCAATGTGATTGAAATTTTGGTTCAGCATTTTCTCTGTTCGGTTATGGAGATGTTTGGCCGTGTAGGTTGCAGTCAACTTGACCTTTCCAAGCTCTGAGGAAGGCGAAATCCACCGAAACGTCAGTCTGTGCGTAAATAAAGAAATAAAATAACACTTCGTGTTTGCCGAACAGAAGTAGAAAGAATTATTTAAGCAATGCCGAGGTTAATATAAAGTCGGACGTGGGAGTAACTTTAGATTGTTTACAAACTTGCAAATTGATTTGTTGGTTTTTAACTCCAACAAACTCACGATCAAGTGCATTTATTCCAATGCGTAAGAGCTTCGAGAAATGTGGCCCTCCAACTTAAAGCAATCGCGTTTCATGTCATAGCTTTGTCAGTTGAATCAAAATGAAGAGCGTGATAAAAGCAATGTCTTCAAAAACACTTAAAAAGACTTTACTCAAGTCATATTGTATTTATATAAATGTAAATGTATATTTATGTATAAGATCCACAGACCTCCCTAATAGAAGGATCTCGTGCTAGTTAGCACTGAGAAAACGTGGCACGTCCCAAGGTGGCAGATAGGGGTCTAATCGCGGACCAAAAGCGAGCCTCTCTTTCTGAGGTGCGGATAGATCCAAGTGACTCCCTGTTACTGCTGCGCCGATCTGGCACATGCCTTCTATGTTTACGAGGAAGTGTTCATGCATGCGTGTATGGGTGTATTCTCGTTTATGCGGATTGTATTCTAGGAGTCAATTGGGCCAAAGGCCTGAAACGAAATCACGTGGGAGTATATGGAAGACGACCACAATATCCTTTAAATATCCCAGCATTGTGTTTAACATGTGACTATTGTGAGATACAACCACAACGATGCTGAGATATTTGCAAAACTCTGGACCGCAGGTGTCTATGGTGGGGAACGAAAGCGCTATTTTCCTTTCCGGGGAGTAACGCGT